>CM069459.1:51578320-51635654 GCA_035610835.1 Ophiura sarsii | reverse complement strand
TTCTAAGCGTTCGTTAGTAATAATATGATTACTTTCGCTTTTAAAATCATTACTTTATAAATCAATCACATTGAATGATGAATGATGATAGATGAAGTGATGTATTCATAAATCATTAATTGATTAAATATTGATAGATATAATAATATTAATTGATTGGTTGATTGATTGATTGATTGATCAAATAAATATTACATCATAAAAATAATAAATGAATTCATGAATGCACAGATTAGTTAAATAATTCTTCAATTGGATTAACTAGTCATTTAATTTAATTAATCGATTAATTTTAAAATAATTCAATGAATAGAAATAGAATAAATGATGCATAAATTTATAAATTATGTAAACATCATATCTAGAATTTGACGGGTTCGCCGGCGGAAAAGTTTAAACTTTCGTCAGGATTGGCTCTGACTTCTTCAGGACCAAATTATTATAATATAATAATCTATCTCACAATTCTATCTAGATTTATCTATTAATATATTTGTAATTAATCAAATGAAATAAAATTGTTCATCAATTTTAAATACGAATGCGATTGATAGATGTATCGATTAATTGAAAACTAAAATTTATATATTTTTAAAATATAAGTTAAACCATTTGGAACGGTAGTTGCTACTCCGAGTTTCACGCTTGTGCGATCGTAAGATTGTCTGATGATCGCACAAGCCGTTCCAAATGGTTTAACTTATATTTCGCTCTGCATCATATTGAGCACTCTGCAAGAAGATTGCTTCTTTACCAGTATTTTTAAAATATATTCATTCATGTTTTTATTATCTAAATAATAGTAATGACAAAACTGCTGGAATAAGTATTAGGGTATCTAGATTTTGTATTTATAAATAAAACAACAAAATATCGATAATAATGTACAATAATCAATACGGATTATGATTTCATCCATTTTGATATAACGTCCTATCTGATGGTCTCAAGTGTGATTTTGATGTATGTAATGATAATGATAATGATGTTGTTTACACTGTAATCATGGTTCTAGTAAAATAAGACGACATAGGAGAGGTCGTAAAGGTAACCAATTACGGCGTAACAATATGTATATGAAAATGGCTTTCAACAATGAAAATCGTATTAAATCTAGTATGTATGAAATTCCTATCCTTCTTATCTCAATCAAGAGAAGATTAAGGTCATCATGGTTATGGGACTAACTGAAATATATCTGAATAACGACGAGAAGGTTGATGTGAAAGGTTTCCAGTGGGTAGGTAAACATAGGCATGGAAAGGGAGGGGGTGGTGTGGGATTTCTAGTGTCTGATGTGTTTGATATTATCGACGATGACTTATTTAATTCAAAACATGATGATTATGAAAGGTTATGGATCAAAGTTCGTTTTGGCAAGAACTTGTTCACAAATCTTGCAGTTGCATACTTCCCAGTTGAAGGTGTCGATCCAATTTTAACTGATGAGCTCTATACTCAATTACTATCAGAAGTCATTCAAATTGAGGAGAATAAGGGGGATGAGCATATCCTTGTTATGGGCGACTTTAATGGGAGGATCGGTGATATTATCCCTTATGGTGATCCTATACGTAACCCAAATGGCGTGAAACGTCTTGATTTGTGTGATGAGGCTAACCTCTCTATTATGAATTGTTCGCGCAAATGTCAAGGGAAAACACATGGTTCCGTAACCATTTATCTAGTACCATTGATTATGTTTTAGCTTCTACAAATGTTGAGGAGTGTATAAAATTTATCATCGTGAATTTTCAATATCGGCAGCGATCATAATATGATTATTCTGAACATGGTTTTCAATGATGATTTAGTGAACCGTATAAGAACACAGATAACAAAGTAATATGGGATATTCAACAAGATTATGACTTTAGCAAGTATCAAGATGAGATTAAACCTAAATTTAAAAAATGGGACGCAAAAGCTTTTGATAACCCGGACTCTCTGTGTAGCTCTTGGAAGTCTAATCTCATTCAAGTAGCAACAGACACAATAGGTGTGAAATCACTCAAGGGTAAGTGTAAACCATGGTGGGATAAGGACATTGATGAGGTTATTCAAGAGATGAAGAGTAGTTGTCAATCATACCGTAAGTGGTCTACTTCGGGTGATAATAACAAAGAAGAAGGGGATAATCTTTGTAATGAATACCTGGATCATAAATTAAGAGCCAAACAGCTTATTAAAGAGCGTATTACTCAGAAAAGGATTAATCTATGTGTATGTCACTACAGATAGGAATGTCACTACAGATAGGAAGATTTTGAACCAAACTATTCAACAGTATTTCGAGTCGCTCGGAAAAATGAATAAGAATTTACATGAAACAGATGATGATGTTCTGGTTAAAAACCACATTCAGCATATTCAGAGTGTACTTGCTAATGATCATGATCCAACCGATGTAGATGAATCAGATAAGATATTATCCGACATTAATGTTAATATTGATGATGTTATTGAGGCATTAGGGCAAGCTAAACTGAACAAGTCTCCCGGAATAGATAATATCACGAACGAGCTCCTCAAGAATGGCGGGGATGATCTCAACAGATCAATCCTTAAACTTTTCCAGAGACTTGTTCAGCTTGAAAGCACACCAGAAGAGTGGAACAAAGGTATTATTATACCAATCCATAAAAAGGGTAATAAGAGTAATCTTAATAACTACAGGGGAATCACATTAAATTCATGTGTTTTTAAAGTGTTCAATCGTATTATCTCTAAATCAATATAATGTTTTGTTGAAGACCACCAATTTCTTTCAGAAATACAGGGAGGCTTTAGGAAGAATTACAGATGTGAGGATCATATTTTTTTTGCCTGAAAAGCATAGCAGCCACGCGATTGGCTGAGAACAAATCCACACATTTGGCCTTCCTGGATTTCAGTAAAGCCTTTGATACGGTCTGGCGGGACGGTTTGTTATCACTTGCATGGAAGATGGGTATTCGGTGCAGTATGTGGAAAATTAGTAGTAGTCTATATATGAATGTTCAATATAATGTTAAGTTTGGTGATCTTGTTTCAATTTTTTTCGAGGTGGAAGAAGGTGTGAAACAGGGATATGTACTTTCACCAATTTTATTGTGCATTTACATACATGAATTAGCTAGGCTCATTAGGAAAGAAGGGGTTGGGGTTCGAACATTTAATGTGCAAACAGGATGTCTTTTTTGGGCTGATGATGTAGTTCTCATAGCTGATAACGCAGTCGAATTGCAAAGGATGCTAGACATTGCATCAACTTTCTCACGAACCTGGAAATTAGACTTTAATATTGACAAATCTAAGGTATTGGTGATAGGCAAACGTACAGATAAAACTAAACTCTGGAAACTAGGCAACCTATCGATTTCCGAGTGCGATCACTATAAATACTTAGGGGTCCACATATCAAGAAATTTGTCAGATCACACTCGTGTCAATGAAGTTGTTAAGAAAGGCAACAGGTTGATCGCGTATATTAAATCGATTGTTGATAGTCATGATAATTTAATTTAATTTAATAGGATTCACTATGGTAACACTCTTTGGAAATCCTTGGCGCTTCCCTCTATTAACTATGCATGCTCAGTATGGACCTGTGGTAGCAAGGCTGATAGCAATAAAGTAGAGAACTTGCAGCTACAAATGGCAAGATATATCTTGAAGGCACCCCGTAACACTCCGGGCGTAGCCCTCTATGGCGACTTCGGGTGGAACCCCATCGCCTCCCTGCAAGATGTTCATAGAATTAAGTATCTTGCACGACTCTCTAATCTAGAGATGCACCGTTGGCCAAAACTTATGTTAAACGCCCTAATGAATCTAAACTGCGACATGGACCATATCAGGTACAAATGGTTGTCGTCGATTAGAGATACGCTTAAAAGGTGCGATATGGAATACATTATATATGACGCCCCCACAAGTCCACGCTGGGTTAACACATTTAAGCGCATTAATAAGATTGTCTGTCATAATGTATGGAGTAACACTGTTAGGGGAAAATCTTCACTGAACGACTATTTGCAGTTTAAAAAAACCGTTCAATTGGAGGATTATCTTTTAGACAAAACTGATTTCTTTGGTTGTAGTCTAAAATTCAAGGGCGATCAAACACGCTTCCATTGGAACATAGAATTTGCAAATGATCTTCAAATGATTAGGATGATAAATGTATGCTTTGTAATGATAATGATGATTCAGTGGAAGACCTGAGACATTTCTTATTTACATGTAGATCACTGAATGAGATAAGGGTCGAGGAATATCTCAAACTAGAAAATAACCTATGCAACAATGGTTTTAGTGATGTTTGGCTGGAATTCATTATCAGTAATCTGGACTCAAAATTGTATATAATGCTCGGTTGTCCAATAGATATCACCACGCCTTACAGACACACTAAAGATGCCTGTAATGTATATGCTATCTTTGACCAATTCTGCAAATCATACCTTAAACGTGCGTGGGCAGTTAGATGTAATATCATGAACTCAAAGTGAGTCTATTGAGACTATTGTATACAAGACTATATATAATAATTATTCGTGCTCTCTTGTTTTTTTCTACTATTGTATGTATATATTATGAACGCACCGTCGGGTAGACGAGTGCCACTGTTGTAAAAGTGTATGTTCAAATAAATAAATAAATAAATAAATAAATAAATAAATAAATAAATAAATAAATAAATAAATAAATAAATAAATAAATAAATAAATAAATATTACACAAAAGGGCGGCACCCCAAGTAAAGATTTTTGGAAATAATTTAGGGGTCCGAAAACACTGACTTGAACAAACATACAGCGCGTCTTCATATTAATATTTGAATTTTCAGTTTGGTCAGTGGCTTAACTGGGGTGTGAACAAGAGGACAGGCCTGTGATTAGGATGCATAACCGACTCCTTTAATGTTCATGCTTTGCCATTTCATATGGGGCCATCAAGGGGCCAAGCCTCAAGGATGGGGATTTTCCCCCTGCTGTTCCACCTCTATAGTTACCGACCGTGGTCAAAAACAAACATCCAGACACACACCCTCACTCATCTTGACATATCTACAAGTTAAACTCTAAAGAACGGGTCCTTTTTGTGCAAACAGTTGGAAATCAAATTGCTATGCCTAAAGGAAAGCTGGGAAGTCATATTGAAAATGGGAGCCTTTATTGTAAAATAATTCTCTATTCATTACTGCATTTAAATGTTTTAACTTTCTACGTATGTATGTATATTGTCTTTTTATGTTTAGAACCTGTAAATAAAGACCCTCACGGGCATGAAAGTTAGAAAAAAACCAAAACACACACAAAAAATAACAACAAACAAACTTCATATTTCAATGTCTGAATCAATTGATAAAAAGAAGAATACAATATGAAAAAGGCCAATACAGTGCTTGTTTAAAGTTGTACCAGGTCATCAGAAGATCTCCCGCCGAGAGCCACGACAGTTTCAGCAGAGGTTAGGCGAACCATCAAGTTACAAATAGTAATTGGTGAACCATATCATGATTGTTGGGTTATTGTACTTTCCAGTAGTGTCGAAAAGAGGGTCAATGGCGCCCGGAAGAATAACAAATATTTGTTTCGCAAAAAAGAAGAATATCCGCATAAATCAGCGTTCTATTTAAAAATAGATTACAGATTGTTAAACAGTTTCTGAGATAGATCAACATTCATAATCGTCAATCAAAAAACGTGAATTTTAAATTAATAATTTGGCCTGACAAACAATAGCACATTACAACAATTGTTTCCCTCCGTGGTTCATAATACGAAGCAAATTCCCTAAACCTCATTTTCATGAAGGTATATACAATCAAACTACAGGGTGAATCAAAAAAATGTGAACGGTTTGAAATGATAAGAGGTTTCCTGACTCTTCATAGAGAGACTTGACTTGTGCTATGTCAAATGGCTATTGAGTACAGCAGTAGCATTCTCACACCCAAAACTTATCAGAGGAGATTAAAGGTCCCCGGTTCAATTCACCTATAGGTTAATATACTTTTGTTGAATCAGAACTTACCTATTAAAGACATCAGCAAAATTATCTGGATTCTTTTCATCTTGATATTTCCTTACATTATCCACACAATTCCTTTAAGCTGTTATGTCTTCTCCAATTATATGTGAGCGACAAAATGGAATGTCTTTCCTTTATCAGAGAATGAAATGCAATGAGGTAAGACTAAAAACTAAGCGGCAACTACGCTATTACATGCACATGTACTTCTAGTGATCATAATTAAGACAGGAAATTACATCTGAATTAAATATAACCCCTTTTGTAGTATCTAATTCATCCGAGGACACTAGCTTGTAATAACTATAATGGATTGGCTCAATTAGTATGTTGTCTCATAAACGCAACACCCTTTTTCTACCATGACCTTATACCGTGACTGATGTCTTTATTGTATAAGTCCATAAACATAACGGTAGTGTTAGTGCTACTAAGGGGGAGGCATGCAAAAGACAGTGATCTAGGGCGTTCTGCGCGTCTGCTTGGCCGGCAGACGATGCGCACATCGTTGTAGATTGATGATACACATACGCTGAAACATGATTTAATCCCTAACGAGTTTATTATAGAATTAAAAGCTTAAGCTACTCGATTCATTTACAGGTGTTCATTTTTTATTTGACCATTGTTTCCACTATAGGTGAAAATATTGAACATTTTTAATTTTACATAAAGTAACGGCATCCAAACATTAAAATCGTCACAAGAGTTGAACTCATTCCATTATAGCAACTTGCAATCAGCTTATATGTACCAAAGTCAGTCATGCACTTAGTAAACCAGTCTCAAGAACACTTTCCACTGACAGAACTTTCACTCACATACTGCTTTCATTAGACATGTTAGACACTATGTAGTTGGAGAGATATATTATGATGGCATTCAGTCATTCAAGAGCCGAGTGTATCATGAGTTGTCTAACTTTCATCATCTTGACGTATGCAACAAGTTTAAAACTTCTTTACCAAATATAATCTCTTAGCTCGGAAACAACTGACTCAATTGCTTTGATGCCTATAACTGTGCTTGACCTGGTGATACGTTCACCTCAGCATTTTGAAGAAGAAAAACGGATGGACATTCACCAAAATACACTTTCTGCCCATCTGCCGGGTCAATTGACAAATTTGAAATCAATCAAGGAAAACATCATTACTAGTTATGATATCTGCAACAACAGGGATGATGATGCTGTTCATCTCAAAATATACACACAACAGATGCATTTCATCTCTACAAAGGTCATAAGGGAAGCCCTTTAATAGAGTGAAAATGACATTGCACACGAGGGATGGATCACTCACCATCATAAAACACTAACAAAGATATGACAAGATTGATGAAAATTACAATCAAATAATAATATATCAATACTAAAGGGTTCAACAAAAGAAAGTATACCACTTCGTTTATGTCAGAGTAACATTCAATTCTGTTACCAAACGGACTAGTTAGGCATTTAGATGAATCTTTTGGGCATAATTTGATACCAAATTTGCCCCTAACAACAAAGATAAACCATGATTAGCACCATTTAAAGAAAATTAGTCACTTTTCAAAAGTCACATTTTCAATACACTTACGCGGGAAGAAAGGACCACATGTTACCTGTTCATAATCAAATAGCCCGCTCGCTCAGGCACACCCACCCATCACTGTGTGATCAATATCCATTTCATTACCGGCCATTCAAAGTGCCACGCACAGCATTTTCTCGCGGCTTGCGTGCGTTGAAAATGTGACTTTTGAAAAGTTACCAATTTTCTTTAAATTGTGCTAATCATTGTTTATCTTTGTTGTTAGGAGGCAAATTTGGTATCAAATTATGCCTAAAAGATTCATCTAAATGCCTATCTACTAGCCTATTTGGTCAAAAAAACTGAATGTTACTCAAAATGACATAAACAAAGTGGTATACTTTCTTTTGTTGAACCCTTTATTTCAAGAATGAATGTACGAGTACATCTATATGCTAGTTATGCAGGGTAGGCTTACGGTTTTCCAATATATACTATGACAACAAAGTGATACATGACTTATAAACATTGAAAGATAATCAGTAAAAAGGGTCAGATTGTGCAATATGAAATCTATTTTCCCCCTTCCGTACTCTTATTAATGGGGATTCGACCACATAGAATTAATGAATAAGTATTTATGAACAATATTGATATTGGGTATTTTTAACGGTGCTGACCACGAATCTAAAAAGGGGGTCGGGCCAAAATAGAATAATATCTTTATAGAACTTAGATACCTCACCAAATACTATTAGTTATCCCCTGTTTGTTCATGCGATACGGAAAAATATCTATGGTTTGTTTCCAATATCACATGAAGTGAGAGCTTGCCAAAAGACAAGAAATTTGCTAATTTTGCCAACAATTCAGTAAGTGTCTTTTGGTCATTAAATTTGATGAAAGTGAGGCTACCAGAACTTAAAATGAAAACATTAAACGCATGAAAAGGGTACTTTTATGACAACCGAACGAGGTAGAAAACGAGAATACGAATTTTTCTGGGTCGGAGAAAATTTGAGTACACATTTTCAATTAAAAAACAATCACAAAATTAATTTGAAAACTATGGATTAGTGGTGAGCCCTGTGACAGATGGTCACAGGTTGAGCCCGTTAAACAGTTTCCCCTTGGGCTTTATAGGTGACGTACCTACCTTCCTGATATGTTTTTCCACGTAGCCCGCTTGGCAAATGCAAACAGTCGTCACAGTACGTAGCCCCTTTCTGGCATGGATTGAATCGTACTCGGTTTAAGCTGGAACGACAATCAATAATAATGCTTTGACATTTTAAGGTCTATGCTTTCAAAATATCTTAAGGTAAATGCTTTCAACATATTTTAAGGTCTATGCTTTCAATAGGTCTATGCTTGCATGAAAAATTGTTTTGCATGACTAATTATTTGAGTATTTAGTCATTTAAGACACTTTTTACACAACATTTAAATTAGTCACACTATGCATATGTGTCATATTGCGTGACAAGTTAATGCGTACATTACCAATTGCGTGACAAAGTAAAGTTTGTCATCTTAGACGTCTCGCATTGACAAGGTTTTTCTTGTCAATTGACTAATTTTATTTTCAGTGTGAGGGCGATTCCCCTTTGTAATCCTTCGCGCATAGCTACATGGATAAACTCCGTTGGAATTGTGAAAAAGGGATCGGCTTACAAAAACGTTCACGTTATTTATTCAGAAGATGAAGTTGAGATATCCTTTGTAAAACAGCAATGTTTGCATGGTTTAATTCACGCAACAAGTTCAAGGGCCGTCAACATTCATGCATATTTGTTACCCGGGTTTGTTACGCAACCGGTATAATCGCTCGAGTATTGGAAGAATACCAGCACTCGAGCGCGCAAACGATCGCTGGAATATGCAAATCGCATAAACAACAGTAAAATTAAAAAAATATCTCTGAAGTTGCAGAAAGAATCTGTTAAGTTATGGAAGATATTTTTAAGATGAGTTAACAATGTAAAATCGGATCAGTTTTAGTTGAGGATATTGTAAATACTATGCGATTTTGCGTATTTTATGCGAACTACCCGTTCTTCCCTTGTGGCATATGGCCTATTATCGATTGGAAATGATAAATCTGCCACTGTTTGCTGTAGTGGTCATATTTCTGATCATTTAAAGGGGCATTGAGAGATCCGTATGGGAGTGCGCCCTCAATTATCCTCGAAATCAGTTTTTGGCATCAAAGTAATACTTAGGCATATATTAACTACCATAGTTATAATTGTAATGTACATCCAAGAATGTCAAGACTCAAAGATAAATTGGACATATGGCGTAGTCGGGATTTAACACTCAGGGGGAAAGTATTACTTGTTAAAAGCCTTGGCATTTCTCAAATGACGTATGTAATGTCAATGCTTTCTGTTAAAAATGAAACCTTATCTGCTTTAAACAAAATTATATATAACTTTATATGGAGTGGAAAACCAGATAAAATCAAACGTTCTGTCATGATTGCATCAAAAGATAAAGGTGGAGTTGATATGATAGATGTTTATAATACAGATATAGCTTTAAAAGTAATGTGGTTAAAGCGTTTCCTCAGCGAAAAAAATGCTCCGTGGAAAGATATACCAAATTATTATTTTGATAAGTTGGGAGGTCTTGAATATATGCAAACAAATATGAAGGAAGATTCATTTCCGAAATATTTTCCTAAGTTCTATGAAGATATTATTCTAGGTTGGCAGAAGTTAAACGATTGCGATCAAAAAGATCTACAGCTTGATGAGATCTATAACATGCCACTTTGGAATAATGCATTGTTAACTAATCCAGTAAATAATGTATTTCATACAACAGCATTTAAAGCTGGTATCGAAAGAGTTAAACACATAATATTAGACGAGAAAAGTTCTTTCTTATCTTATTCAAAAGTATGCTGTATGTATGGAAACTGTATTGACTTTGTATCGTATTATGGTATCATAAAAAGCTTTCCATATAAATGGAAGATTATAAACAAAGCATCTAAATATGATATAAATAATGTTAAAGGTAAAGATATTATTACAAAACCAAATATTAGTAAGTTAACAACCCGTGGTATACGAAACATTAATATGAAACAAATGACAATACCATCAAGTCAGATATATTACGAGCGTCTACTGAAACTCCCACTTGAGATCAATTGGAGTAATATTTGGTCTCTTCCTTTCAAAGTAACGATTGAGGAAAAATGAGATATTTCCAGTTCAAGCTGCTACATCGTATTATTCCGAATAACTCTTTTCTAAAGACTGTAAAAATTATCGATGATGAGAATTGCCAATTTATGCCTAGAGAAAGAAACTATTGAACATATGTTTTGGCTATGCCCTATAATAAATAGCTTTTGGAAAAATGTTGCATTATGGATAAATGATACACTGAAAATCAATATACAAGTTGATTGTAAGGATGTCTTTTTAGGTTTTTCGAACCACTCAAAATATGTAGTGATTAATTATGTGTTATACTGTACTAAGTATCATGTGTTTCAAAATAGGTCTATCAAAAGTAAACCTGATATTGAGATATTAAAAAGTATCATTGACTCAAAGATCAAAGATGAAAAAAGCTATTTCTACAAAACAAATCAAGTGAGCAATTTTGAAAACAAATGAAAGGATTTATTTAATGATGAAATTGTACTTCTAAATATTAATATATAAGATAATAATCGGCCGAGTGCACCAATGACTGGTAACTTAATAGGGAGGTAGCTTACCTCCCTAGTAGTTATGCTTTAACTGTAGCATAACTTACTAACGATGTAATTCTTAGAGCATAAATGGCGAGTAACACCAGAATAGCAACTAGCGAGGTACATATCCACATTAATCAGCATCGTCCCCTTACAAAATTAATTGGCGCATATGCCAAGTGTTAACCTATAGTTTACTGTAAAATTCTGACGTAAATATTAAAAACGTGTCGTCACTCGCTAGGTCATAGGTGAGTGTAAATCAAGAATCACGTGGAGTCGGCCTGCGATCCGGAAAAAAATGATGCCATTTTATGGCCAACAATTTTGAAGTTTGTTTACCGCTTTTTCAAAAATAAGGACTATCATGACATTACAAACATATTTTGGGCGAGGGGCACATACAAACATTGCACCAAAAAGCACAATTTGAATGACAAACCCAAGCACCCGATGGAAACAATTATATACAATTATAACACATCTCTTAGCACAAATACTTCCTTGGCGTGGATACCTTGTCGTTCGCTTGTTAACCGCAGAACCCCGGTTCGATCCCAAGACCACGCGCGGCACGATATGCTTTTATTTATTTTTCGTTCTTCTAGTTCTATCCTTTCACTCACAATAATGTTGAAACTTGGCTTTATCAGTTTTTAATTAATAAAAACAATAATAAGTTTATTTATTTAGTCATTATTTAAGATCCTTGGACAATTAGTACATTTTGGGCAAAATATGACCCAAAGTCGGTGAGATTAGTGTTTGAATGGGCAAAAGGAGTTGATCTATTTTTTTATTATTTTTAAATCACCAAATTGCATGAATGGATTTTCAAAAATATAAAATCTTTCAGCTTATGAGGGGTCACATTCCACTTCAAATTGACACCCCCTGGTCATGCAAGCGCAATTGGTCATTCAGCATCAGCGAATCATCCCCTCCAATGTTCACAACAAATTTACGCTACTGCTATAATAGACCGACTTGTGGCATAAAACGTTATGCCCCAACTTACTCTTGGGTCCGGTCAGGTATAACATTTAGCGTAAATTACCCGCCAGTTACTAGCCTAGTAGCTTACCCCGCATTGGCGCTCTCAACATTTTGGGTTACGCCTCAGTTACTAGCGAGGTAGCGCTATTCTTCAGCGCTACCCGTCATTGGTGCACTCGGTCGATGATTGTACATTGAAAGTACTCATGTTAAAGTGTATACATGTATCATACTAAACAAGTGATGTAAGAAACTATCTCTGTCCCATTTTTCTTGTCTTGTATTATCTGGTCTTGTCGTGTCGTATCTTGTATTGTCTTGTCTTGTATTGTCGTGGCATGTCGTGTCGTGTTGTGTCGTGTCATGTCATGTCAGGTCATGATGTTGCATGTCGTTTCATGTCGTGTCATGTCACGTAGTGCCATGCCGTGTCATGCTATGTCGTGTTGTGTCGTGTCGGGTCATGTCATGTATAATTGTCTTGTTTTGTCTTGCTATTTTTTCAATGGTTAAATGTACATCGTCTTTAGTGTTTAAATAAATTTGTAATATATCATTATAGGTATCTTTTAAGTTAGCTTAATAATGTATTTTGATATAATATGTTGCAAACCAAAAAAAATAATAAAAAAAGAAGAAAAAAACCCCATCTGAAACAGTTTACCAACATTCGCCGTTTATCGTATACAAGTTCATGATTTTCTTAGTTTCGATATGATCATATCGAAACTAAGGTGCTGAATTCGGAAATTATGCTAAGTTTTACACACGGACTTTCGCGGCAAATCACAACCCGGAAGTGCCGTTATTTGCTTAGTTTGGCATTAAGGCGATGTCGGAATTGTATGACATCTTGTTATAAGGCTGTCACACCTACCACGCAGTGGTTAAGCATGAATAATGAAACGAGTTGATTACCACTTGGTGTTGACGCGGTTTCCTGATTTGACAAAAACGAATGATTGACAGTTTACGCTTCAATGCTGGCCTAACTCGCATGTGACGCCTCGTATAGAGTGCGCTATACTGAACCAAATCTAAAAAATGGGCAGATTTCTGTAACATACCCCTGGAAGCTCCTGCATGCTCAGTCTAGGTTTGGTGTTTGACAAGTGAACGGCATATACACCATGGGAAGACTCAAAGGCAAGGCTTCAGCACCCAGGGCAGCGCTCTGAATAGAACACGAACCTCCGCGCTTATTTTGTGCATGCACACAACAAGTGCGGTGCACTAGCGCTCAAGGGCGACCATGGGGACCTGTGCTGTCACGACCCTCTTACGTCCCAGCCAGTTTCCACTGCGTCACCGAGGGGTTATTGGAGACCTTGATGCTCTTGGCTTGGTTTTGATAATTGTTCAGGGGGGGGGGGGGGGGGGGGGCAATATTGACGTCGTGTCGGTTGAGATTGGCACTTTCGGTTCATTTGACCAGAGGAATCATGGAATTTTGATGGTCAAAAGTACACATATGAAAAATGTGCGCGCTAAGCGCACATTTTTACCTCGATCGTGCCAAAAATAGGTGTAAAGTCCAAACAATTCGCGCGCTACGCGTTATTCTGGAATAACAACAATTTTGTCGGTTCATGTACATTTCTCGCCCCCCCCCCCCCCCACCCCCCTCAATATGAATAACCTTGCTACGCCACTGTGTGCAAGGGTTTTATTTACCTAGATTTTCAAATTCACAATTTCGGACAGTTTTCCGCGCTCTCACTGCGTGTTATTCATATATGGTTTTTTTTGTTCAGCGCTGTGTAATCGCTGGCCTGATCGCCTTAGGGTTGACAGGGCATTTAGCACCAGGTGTAAACCATATTTTGAATTTGTGTAGAATAAATGTTGAATCTTAAAGCAGTATTTACATGCAATTCATTTTGAAATAGGTTATCAAACTTTTTTGTATGGCCATTTTACCACTTGAGGGTCACCTTGAATATTTCGTAATGATTTCATTAGAATATCACTCTCAGCCCAATTCGCATCGTGTATTATGTTGCATTGTATAATATGTTGCTTTCCTGTGGGCGATTTCAGCTGAGTTGTAATGTATACGGTTCGCCGCTTATTTTGGTTATGTATTGCATAGATATGTGCTATTTAAATTGATTACTTGACGTGAACAATATCGTTTTTATTTTGCCACTTAATTTTAGCTACTTTTCATGAAAAACACAAGTTTGAACCCCCTGTTAATTGAACGTCAGCTGAGCTAAACAAAACATAATGCACATGTTATATACTCTTCAGGAATCCTGATGTGATACTGCAGTGGAATTGTCTTGTGCAAAAAACGTTTTGTGTTTACAGGAATTAAACTAGAATAATCGATTTTGAATATAAGTTAAAATTTCCCAAATTGGCAAATTAAGGGTATTTGATCTATAAATACTGGGACTTGCAAGATGATGCAAGAATTTCACCTTCATAGGAGATATTTCATCATAACTGATGTATAAAGCAAATTTGAAATAATGTCTCCAACCTTCCTCCCCATGGTGTGACTGTTTAAAAAAAAAGGTCTTAAGTGGAGTCGGTTGAGTCGCAGTAAATGGCGTATAATGAATATTTAAACGATAGGTAATTACTTCTCATCACAATATGCGTCCACTCAAGTGTGTGCCCATTAACTGATTACGTTAATGAAGCGTTGCTAGGAAACGTATAAACAGAAACGGTTGTTTCATAATTACCAAATTATCCACTGGATGGTGAATGTGGTGTATTGATCAATCCATTTGCTTATGTATATTACCAATATGATAAATTGTATTGTAACGTTAAGATTATGATCGTGGAGTAATTTACAAAAGCTATACCTAAGCTTGTTAGATTAGAAGATGTAAAAGAACAGGATTGAACCGATGATATACGAATAACTAATTTAAGGTTGGTGACTGCGTACGCATATTTTAAGGTTCATGTTTGAAATCGGTGACTTTGTTTTGGTACCAAGGGGTTTACCGAGGGTGCCAAAACAAATTCACCGATTTCAAACATGAACCTTAAAATAGTCGCACAAAGTTACCAATCTTATTCATAACTGTCACTTGATGTTGATTTGCATCCAAAATGTAAATGATAAATTATTCTAAAGGTTTATTTTGACTTTGGAGTTCGTACTTTTGTGTGAATTCCTCCTGAGGTAAATATATACCACCCCATTGAATAGTGGAGCATTCTAGGGGTTCCCCCATTACGTCATTGTTTTCTTTCGGGTTGACCAATAGCAGAGAAGCTTTTGTAAAGGAAGCATTATGGAATAGACCAATCAGAGTACTGCAATTATTATGCATGTTCGGGACCACCAATTAACCTAAAACTTTTCGATGTGCAAACAATCACAGAAATAAATAAATAAAATCAAGACATGGAAACATCAATTTTGCCAATTGGATCTAATAATAAGAACATGTGACTTCATCTACCCTGAGTATGAGACCAATATTTCGTCTCAGATCTACCGAATAATTTTGAAGCTTTTTTTGGTAAGCTTATTTTATTTAATCATTGAAAAAGTCAACGACGATGTCTCATCATATTCATGGATCTATGGATCAAAGTCGAATTACTTCAACAACCGTATGTTTATGGTCAATTGATGGGAAATTCAATCAAATCCCAGCTAAATCGTTCTTGGTATAACAAGGGCTTGCGATAGATCATAGAGACGACGTTTCTTTCGGTGAGTAATTCCTACAACATTACATTAATTGGGATCGTGAATCTTTTTGACAATCAAATGTCTTTTGTTTTGTCCCTTAGTCATGTTAGTAGTTTCTTCTAGTTGCAGCAAACATGACATAAATTATATGGGTTGCCCTTATATTATGGCTACTATGAATAGGCCTAGGAGTAGGCCTAGTAAATTGAGTAGCCTAGGCAAAAGTTCATCTCTCGCCAGTTCTGGTTTTGCAACACAATGGATAACGACGCCTGATTTCGATTTTGAAGATACGTTTGTTGAATTGCAACCGTATTTGTAAAGCCACCTTTGAGTTTACACGCGTTTTTTTTTTGCTTGTAGATCATTTCCAATTTCTGTAGTTGTTTAGCCCCCTGCCCTCATCAGTTTTTGTTATCACATGCTTTTTATACGAGCGTGTTTGCCGATGAGATGAACAATACGTTATTAGAGTTAGTTAGCTTTCCAGCCTTTTCTCAATATGACACTATTATACATGCACATCCTCGTACTGGTGTCATTTAGCATGTTGCCAAATGAAATCGATTATAAAAATCAAAGTTTATCGAGTCCATAATGCACCCGATAATGCAGCTTACAATCCATTTTTTTTATTGCCTGAACATTTCGCGAGTCACTGAGACTGAGAAGACATCCAGTACAGTCAGTAGGCTAGCCGACCGGCGCTGGCGCCCGCGCTGGCGGTGCAAACACACAGTGATTCAAACCATGCAGACCTTGTTCAGCCTTGAATGATACACAAATGTTTTTTTGTCGTGGCATTGTTGGTTTTTCATGTAGAATTTATTGTTGTTTTTAGTCTTTAAAAGTGCCGCCGCTAAAATGTTGTGTATCCATGTTCAGGGCTCCACTCAAGCAGACATCTGCCTCTTGTTGATGCGCGTACAAGTCAATTTTTGAGGTATTGGCACTATATCAATAACCTGCGCTGTGCGTTCGCGTTTCCATATAACGTTCAATTTGAGTGGAAGCGCAGTGGTACGCACATATTCATAAGTTATGAATGTCCTGTTCTTATCTCCCTATGACGCTTTTATTAGCTCTGTTGGTGGAGCAACGGTCTAGAATTCCGGAGGGCTTGTTCACTAAGTTTCATTATTTGCGGTGTTTAGATGCATTATTATTTAGATTGAGGTGTATTATTATATATATTTGACTCTATGTATGCAGTACAGGATTCTTTCTCGATTCTAGGCTTGTCTTTAAAAAGAGCTCCAAGATGGGTTCCAGCTGCCACATCGCAATACATCATATTATTTCATATCTTCTGACCAATCCACCTTTAAACACAAAGTATGCGCTGTTATTGAATAATTTCATATTCAGAAATACCTTCTATGGTATCTTTCTCCGCAAGATCGTGGGAGTTTTAATGACTGTATTAGTATAGAAATCCGAGAAAGCCGTCACCAGCCATAATGAGAAATTGAAATTGAGCTTAAAACTGACTAAACACTTGAACAATAAAATAAAACAATTAAGGACTTTTCATTGTTATGCTCGTAATAATAATGTGTGTTGTCCATTCGGTGGTTTATAATTATGTTGTCAATGCTGATTTAAATAATGATGTCACGAGAATCTCTCCCAAGGAAGGTATGACAAGCCCATTTTACGTAACTAACTGCGCTGATTCAAAAAAAAATCATTCACGACATTTTTGCCAATTTTGGGTAAAAATGATAATTTTGACCATTTAGGGGTAAGAACAAACAGAATAAATGTTTTTATGAGCTTCATGAGGGTCATGTTTCCATAAAAGAAATACACTTATTGTATTAGCTTGATAAATTTAGGTCATTTCGGCCACTTTCTTAACCAGAAAGGTCAATTTTTACCATATTTTGGGTAAAAAGACAACATCTTGCTATGAAAGTTTTCATATGCCTATCTTAGGAGAAAGGTGGTATGAATTCCATTAAAATTTGCTAGAGTTGAAATATTTCACCTCTAGCGACAATTTGCAAGCTACAAACGTACTGGACCTGGACATTGTAGTCAAGGGAATCTCCCTTCCAAAATAGACGCTGCAACGCTGTTTAAAATCTCCAATTTCAACATAGACGCTTAAAAGAGACACTTATCAGCGCGGTTTAAAATTAACCCAGCATTTACGATATCCAGCGACGAGGAGGAGATTATAAGGATTTAAACAACAATAACAATTCTTGGCAGGCCATAGCGCAAGAAGTAGGAAGTGATGGTAGGAACAGAATTTGAGGAACCATACACATGTATATAATTATATACAAAATGTATGCAGCGATGGAGTTTCCCACATGACCTTTCCACCCAGGGTAGACCAACTCAGGGTAGACCCATCCCGGGTGGACGACAATATACAACTTAGAAGGTTTCAGGACGATCGCGTACACTTGTTCATATTGTTTTCTAATATGTTCAAGTATATAATTTAAGATCTGGTATAAGCAGACTGTGATTACTCAGAGGTGACATATAAACTTGATAGATATTTCAAGTTGACAATATGTCAGCATAGGTCACCCTGGGTTGACGATGTTCAAATGACTTTCAGATTTGATAGAGGCACACTGTGAATTTGATTGGCGACTTCGAGTTGACAATATGTCAGCAAAGATTACCCTGGGTTGACTATGTTCAAATAACTTAAAGATCTGACAGTGACATCAACACCAAAATAGAAATGAATACAAGTCCAAATGTTATAGTCCACCCGGGGTTGGTCCACCCCGGATCGGTCTACCCCGGAAAGTTATGTGGGTATTTTCATCGCTGATTACGGAATAAAACAATACTAATATTAATATTATGATCAGTACACACAATTGTATTAATAGAGTTGCGACACACCCACCCCATCGTTAACTCCGGGTTGACAGTCATGTGGGTATTTCCATTACTGCATATAGCAATATAGTGGAATTCCCCTTTTCGTTGCCGATATGAATCGTCTGACATAGTTGGTCCTTATTCGTTGTCTACGTCGTCGTCTGAGTTGCAACATTACCAATATTAATGCAATGGTTATTTGCTTTGATGCCGACTCCCTGATGCAGGGGCCATTTGAAATGATATGTGGTTCATTACAACTGCCTTAACTTCTTCAATATTCATATTTATATAAGTATACAGTTTTTTCCAGAAAATGAATCCAACCATGATAATGAAATTATAGAAAACACTTTTTTGACCCATTTTAGGTTCTGCAAAGATAACTCAAAATATATTTTGTCAAGTTTTGTCATAGTAGTTTTATGATAATCCTGATAACATTCCCCAAGTTTTTTTTAGTTTTTTTTTTAATATATTTTTTACTTTTTGAGTTATAGACCAAAAAGTGCCAAAAAATATGATTTTCATGATTTTGGAGGTAAACGATCACATTGTGAAACCAACATGTCTTTATACAATGGAGTGTAACCTCAGTTGAAATAAGTCCGATATTCATGATCTAAAAGTTCAATGAAAGGGTACTGTATGTCAAAGAGGATGAAAAATCATTTTGATTATGAAAACAATAATGAATTTTGGGCATCAATGGGTACTAATCATTTTGGGACAGCCTGTTTTGCATGATTAGGCTACTGAACACGAGGTAGCAAAGTGGTTTTTTTTTAAAAAGCGTAAAGCCTGTGCTACTTATAAATCCAAGTGCAACAGTGCTTTTCCCCCTTTATTACGCTCTTTGTTATAGCGCGTGGCCACCGCCACGGTCCATTACACGCGATATAATACTACCGTAGCCCGAGGGGATTTGTCATGAAAGAAATTAGAATTGACTTTGTACAAAGTTGAATTCTATGAGTGTGAATGGACATTTTGTAGAGAATCGTCTACAAATTTCCATTCACAGTATAAATGCAATTATATACCGGGTGGTTCAAAAAAAAGTTGACCCAAGTTCAAATTAAGTTTTCAACCACATTTAAAGAGTCAGAGAATTTGTATTTACTTTGTCTTAATCAGCAGTAAGTTTTGAAATTATCCTGAAAAGATGGCAGGTTTAGCTTGTTTAATTCTTCAGATATGGTTCATTACAGAAAACATGTACAAAACTGACTTGTCCACGGGAGCGTCATTTAGTTTTTGTCTTAAACAAAACAGCATGCTCTAGTTTCAGAATTGAAAAGCCCGCCCTGGCAAAGTATCCCAATCTCTATGCTTATGTGCCATTAACATTCATAAAAGAAACGTAGATACGTATAGGTAGGTAATGTCAAGCACCAGACAGATGTTTCAGATGTCTCCTTTTTTCTTTTTCTCCTATTTTTACAATTTGTGGCCAATCGTGTGTAAGTCCACTTTGTGCATTCCATCTCTACTAAAGGACGCTCCCGTGGCCAAGACAGTTGTGTGCATGCTTTCTGTAATGAACCATATCTGAAGAACCAACCAAGATAAATGTACCATTTTATCAGGATAATTTCAAAACTTACTGCTGATCAAGACTAAGTAAACAGAAATTCTCTGAAACTTTAAATGTGGTTGAAAAATTACCAAAAACTTGGGTCAACCTTTTTTTGAACCACCCGGTATATAACCTTTTTTTTTAAAGGCCAAGTTTCTCTGTGTTCGGTAAATTGGGAGATCTTTACGTGATTAGCCCATTTTATTTTGCTGTAGGCTACAACATATTGAACATTTTAGAACCCGATTTTTGTATTAAACAAACGCTGCTTCAGAGCGTCATGTTTTCCCATATTTACGTACCTAGTTTTTCCAAATTTTATAAGTATGTTTCCACCTAGTTGTTCCCAATGTTGATGAATCCAAGTTCTAGAAACACTGTAGATCAACTATCACCAAACTACTAATATATTATGTCAAAGTCAAAGTGACCATCGAGAATTGTCCAGGCCAATGACACACCAGCACACTCCGGTATGGAGTATAGAGTTACCGCATCGAGAGAGTGTTGGTAGATAGTTGACCTATATAAGTGTTTCTAGAACTTGGATTCATAAGATAAACATGGGATGGAAATATATGGGAAAAGCTAGGCTCTGTAGTAGAGCTAGTGATCCCAAATAATTACGGATTTCATTTCCTATGCAGGATTTACATATTGGGACAGGGTGCATTACCTTAACTATAAAGAACTGTACAATTTATTTGCATTTTGTTTAGTGTGGGTACCATGCAGGAGTAAATATCCCGGTTATTTTATTTCATGTATATTTTACAAAGGTATGAATATTTAAATCCATGACAAGGTTTATTTTGAAAAACCCTACCTTGGCTGCTGTGGCGTTTCAAAGTTTTAGTAACACGAAGTTACGAAAATTAGCTTAAAAGAGGGATTTTTCAAGTGCAGGAAAAAAATGGTTGTTATGTAAAGTTGAACAATGATACTTTATATTAAACTCACTAGCATATGTTTGTGTCAGTAGCACAGACTTACCGTATTTAGACCCTTGAAAATGGCAAAATACTTCAATTTCCAACATTATATTTTGAATTGCGTTGCCCTGGCAACAAGGACACTAGGGTGGTCATCATGATAGGCCTAACTAGTTGACCAAGTGTCCATTACATTTGGTGTACTTCATTTTTAACTTTTTCTCCGCACCTTGCTAAGGGACCGTTCATTATTTATGGTGGAGGGGGGGGACATATTCGCGACTCGTATGTTAAAATTACCTAACCCCCCCCCCCCCCCCCCTACAGCTGAAACTGAAAATTACATGACCCCCCCCCCCCCCTGCTAACCAGTAGCTTTTTACCCCCCCCCCCCCCCCCCCCCTCCCTGTAAACAAATTAACTTGTGACATACTTATGGGGGCTGTCTTTACCTTTGGAATTTTGTTCATGGATAGGGCAAATTCTGTTTGTGCCCTATCTGAACGGCCAATAATATTATGATGGTCCTTCTTTTTATTATGTGAAATTAGTAATGGCGAGCGTAGCGAGCGGAAATTGTGTCATAGTTATACATTTTGGGTGGTTTTGTAACCCTAACAAGTTAGCCTACATTCTGAGCAGAAACGTATAATCCAGTAAAACATTCTACTTTTGTGAGCATTGGTGCAAAGCTGAGACGAGGTGAAAAGCATGCAATAAATCACATTTTTTTAAATCATAAAATTGGATTTTGTTACATTATACACCCCGAGTGGCTCTAATTTCTCGACCGTTGATGATTATATAGATGTTTTTCCACCATATCGTCCGATGCACAGAAAAGATTTGCTGTCCAGAAGTCGTCTCATAGTAAAAGTTTTTGAAGTCGATAGGTTTTAAGAAAATATGCGCGAAGCGCAGAAAAAAATTGCATTTACACTCCAAAATGTCCTCTAAAATCACCCCAATCACCTATATCTTTATAGTTTAAAAAAATGTTACACAACCCCCCTGTTTAAGAATAAAAAGTTACATAACCCCCCCATTTCAACATATGAAAGTTCCATGCCCCCCGCCCCCCTAAATTTTACCCAACGCCCCTCCATCATAAATAATGAACAGTCCCTAAAATGTTTCTAAACCCTTACTCTTAATTATAAAAACGGGATGTGAGTGGAATAGTCGCTTGAACTCCGGACAAAGACCGAACAGATGTGCTGCCTTTTCACCGACCAATAACAACCACTGCATTGGTGATATACCGATAATTGACACTTTGCTAATGAAATCCCGGTGGTTTCAGTCAACATTGACTTTGGGTACGCATGATCTTTCCAAAAATCGCAGAAAAAGGGGGGGGGGGGGGGCGTGTTTGTAACATGTCCGCGATTTCCCCATATTAGGGGTGTTTCTGGAAGCTTTTTCCGCAATTTCAAAAAAAAAAGTCCGCGAAAAAGAAAATCAAATTGTCCCGGGAATAGGAAAAAGGGTATTTTGAACCAAATGTATCCTCGTTCTCGCGCAAAAAGAGGGACTACTTCTCATGTTGACTGTGGTATTTCAGTGGCACACAAAGAGAAACCCATTCCTGTCATACTTAACGGCAGAACTGCACCAAATAACACTGGCAAATTGAATTCTGATCCAAATAATCTCCGTGAATTACCCAAGCACAATGACAAATTTTTCGATATCCACCTCTGGATGAACACGATGGAATTGGGATAATTCTTTTATTTTTACCACCACGATTACCTCGTTTGCGCCATCTAGAACGTAATTGGCCAGCTCTATTATAATGACAAAAGGGATGAGTGTGAAGTTCATGTCCATGACAACAATTTGATAACATGTTCAGCGATTCTAATTTCTTCATCAAAACAGCTAAACAATTGCACACATCATTCCCTTTGGCACAAAAGCACTCCTATTGAGTAATTAGTAGAAACTCTGTGGTGATAAAGTCTGTTGACATCGTATCAGCTGATTGCACACCATATATAATACTAATAACAGGTCTTTTGAAATCGCGGGTTCAGCAACAATGATTGATCGATGTCTGTGTAGTGAATACTTGTACTGTGGGTAAGCTTAATAGTATGCACTATATGTTAAGAAACAAACACTTAAAGGGGTACTAAGAGATGTGTTAAAGGCTGCGCCCTCAATTATGAAAAGACGGGATTTCTAAATGTTTACAGTTGTATTACATATTATACGATATAATTCACTTTCAGCTTTTAAACTGAAACAACTTAAAAGTGTTTTGTCTCTTGTGATTGTTATTGCTGGATATATAAAAGATTAGTTATATAAAAAATAAAGATAGTGGGCAAAGATATCAGAGTAGAATAATTATCCTCCAAGAGCACATTTCATGTCAATTGCCATTCAAATTATAAGAATTTAAAACTCAGATGTAAAAGATTATAGAATCCTATTGGGATGCACCCGGTATAAAACTGTTAAACTAAAATGTAAGTACATGTATGTTTGTACTTTTGTAGGTATCATGGCGGTGTGCACGTGTAAAGCGATGACTGCTATATGGGGCAACAACCAAACCCAAACCAAGGCTATGAACTTTGCTGGGTACTGCCGTACACCAAAGATGTACTCTGCGAATGCACCTACATCTTATTCGGTGGTCTTAATTTGGAAGCACCAGTAGGAGAGGAGAATCATTTTTATGCGAACAATCATAATATGATCTTCATTATTAATGATAATGTGGAGGAGCTGAGGGGTTACTTGGTTGCAATGGTGATGGTGAGTTTCATTTTGATCAGAATACCACAATTATACTATAGTCTATTTGGCCATCACGAGACAGTGACGTAACTGCGCGTTCTAATAATTGCAGCACATATCGCGCGTATCTGCTCGCGTATCTGTAGGTGCTGGTGTATACACACGGACCCTGAAAGACGGAAGATACATACGTGTGCGTAAAAGCTGCGCCTGTTAAGTTACGTCACTATCCAGAGGAAGACAATGTCTGTAGGTAGGGATGGGCAAATCTAGACTTTTTTCGGAAATAATTTTCAAAACCCAATTTTTCTATGGCCAAATTTTGTGAGAAAAAAGAATATCATCATAAAAAAAATCTCAGATCAATGGTTAGGTTGGTAATATGGCAAAATTCAAAATGGCCGCCAAAATGACAGATTTGCAACATATTTTGAAAATGTTCTGCCTGGAATGACCCACTAATGTTAAATAAACACATGGTTTTTTTAGCTGTTTTGAGGTAGGGGACTACTTGTAGTATTTATACATGATGTATGGGGTATATATGCACCATAACTAACAGTGAAAATTCAAAATGGCCGCCAAAATTACAGATTTTTAACGTATTTTGAAGATGTTCTGCCTGGAATGACTCACTAATGTAAAATAAACACATGTTTTTAGCTGTTTTTAGCTGTTTTCAGGTAGGGGACTACTTGTAGTATTTATACATGATGTATGGGGTATATAGGCACCATAACTAACAAGGAAAATTCAAAATGGCCGCCAAAATGACAGATTTTCAACGAATTTTGAAGATATTCTGCCTGGAATGACTCACGAATGTTAAATAAATACATGTTTTGAGTTGTTTTCAGGTAGGGGACTACTTGATGTATTTATACATGATGTATGTAGTATATAGGCACCATAACTAAAAGGGAAAATTCAAAATGGCCGCCGAAACAAATATTTTCACGTAATTCTGTATGATATTTTGTCTGTTACATCATATAAAATGACATTTTATTATGTTTTTAGATCTCTGAATACTGATATTTCGTTCATGTATCAATAATATTCATCTCCATAGCCAGGGTGACTGGTTTTACCTTTATAGAATTCAACATGGCTGCCAAATTTGACATTTAACTTGTTCCAAAATGTCAATTGTGTCAAATTCTGCAGAGTTGATCAAATGCCAATGACTAATTGCGTTGAAGACAGTTATTATGTACTTGATATCGTGAAATACAACGGTTATTTATCCATGTGCTCATAATGCATTCTTTAACAAGGTGTCAACATCACTTGTGACATTTTCCTCTGGTTTCACAGCGTTTTTAATGGATATTCTTAGTTCATTGATGGAAAACCTTTCCATTTTGAAGCGCCCATTGAGGCATCTGGTGTATGTCCGGAGCAACTGTCGCACGGAGATATCCCACAAGTCATCCAAGATAGCAATACTCGTTGGTGTTACTGGTCCTGCGTGTTCTTTGCAGAAGTCAAGCAGCTTCGACACTTTAACCAACTTCTTCTTCTTTAGCATTGACAACCTGTGTGCATTCTTTATTGTCTCAATGAAGTCCCTCTCTACTTTCCTAACATTTGCGACCTCCTTTGACAACCTTGCCCACTTCCATCTTGCTTGCCTTTCATCTTCTGATTGTTTTGTGAAAGAAGAGTCTACAAGTAACTTGTTTGTCATGACGACATTCTTCTTTGAGTGTGTCTGTACTGATGTTGATCCACCACTCATACTTATCCGTCTGTTAATTGTCTCAATGACTTCATCCAACACAGCAGCAAACAAGCGTTCTTTGCCAGTAGAAGTGTCGGTAGCACGTCTGTCTCTCAAATTCGCCAGCTCAGGCATCTTCTCTCGAAAGAATTGGTGAATTCCACACCAATTCCTGCCAAAGGTGGCCTCCTCTCTCTTATCAATGCCGAGCAAATTCATTAGGGGAAAGAAGAATAGCTGAAATAGCTCAAGAGTATTTGGAACGCCGTCAGTCAATCCTGGATTTCTTCGAAGCAGTTGTAGACATTAACTCAAATAAGTTAGTGCTGGCAGTGTCAACCTATATCCAAAATGATTGTTTTTGTGCTGCTCAGAGGTGTACAAGATGATTGGGGACATTATCATCTTTCCCGTAATGAATCAGCTTTCTGAAATGTCATTCTTTGACACTGATGAGGAGAGCCCTGTGGAGATAGATGAAAACAAACTAGCCTTTGCACCACTGACAAATCTTGGCTGTGAGAGTGAGTTTGCTAAGCTAGATAACCCGATAAGTATGAGTGGTGGATCAACATCAGTGCAGACACACTCAAGGAAAAATGTCGCCATGACAAACAAGTTACTTGTAGACTCTTCTTTCACAAAACAATCAGAAGATGAAAGGCAAGCAAGATGGAAGTGGGTAAGGTCATCAAAGGAGGTCGTAAATGTTAGGAAAGTAGAGAGGGACTTCATTGAGACAGTAAAGAATGCACACAGGTTGTCAGTGCTAAAGAAAGAAGAGTTGAAGAAGACGAAGTTGGTTAAAGTGCCGAAGCTGCTTGACTCCTGCAAAGAACACGCAGGACCAGTAACACCAATGAGTATTGCTATCTTGGATGACTTGGATGAGAAGCAACTCCTCGTCGAGGTGTGATACCTCCGTGCGACAGTTGCTCCGGACATACGACAGATGCGTCGCGTGAAATCTCTCAATGGTGCTTCAAAATGGAAAGGTTTTCCATCAATGAACTAAGAATATCCATTAAAAACGCTGTGAAACCAGAAGGAAAATGTCACAAGTGATGTTGACACTTTGTTAAAGAATGCATTATGAGCACATGGATATAACCGTTGTATTTCACGATATCAGGTACATAATAACCGTCTTCAACGCAATTAGTCATTGGCATTTGGTCAACTCTGCAGAATATGACACAATTGACATTTTGGAACAAGTTTTGGCTGCCAAATTTAACATTTAAAAATGTTAAATTTGGCAGCCATGTTGAATTATATAAAGGTAAAACCAGTCACCCTGGCTATGGGGATGAATATTATTGATACTTGAACGAAATATCAGTATTCAGAGATCTAAAAACATAATAAAATGTCATTTTATATGATGTAACAGACAAAATATCATACAGAATTACGTGAAAATGTTTGTTTCGGCGGCCATTTTGAATTTTCCCTTTTAGTTATGGTGCATATATACTACATACATCATGTATAAATACATCAAGTAGTCCCCTACTTGAAAACAACTCAAAACACGTATTTATTTAACATTCGTGAGTCATTCCAGGCAGAACAACTTCAAAATTCGTTGAAAATCTGTCATTTTGGCGGCCATTTTGAATTTTCCCTGTTAGTTATGGTGCCTATATACCCCATACATCATGTATAAATACATCAAGTAGTCCCCTACCTGAAAACAACTCAAAACATGTGTTTATTTTACATTAGTGAGTCATTCCAGGCAGAACATCTTCAAAATACGTTGAAAATCTGTCATTTTGGCGGCCATTTTGAATTTTGCCATTTTACCAACCTAACCATTGATCTGAGATTTTTTTTATGGCAATATTCTTTTTTCTCTTAAAAATTGGCCATAGAAAAACTGGGTTTTGAAAAATTGATACATATTTGCCCACCCCTACTATAGGTCTATATAGTATGTCACAACATAGTTCCATGGTCACAACATGAATGTAAAAACAGTCCAAAATGGACAAATATGCAATATTTCCGGAAGAGTAGCCAATGTTGAAATGGAAACTTCATAAAATGTCGGGTGCGGTACAATTGTTCATTCCTAGGCGATTTACGGAAACTGTAGAACATTTTGCGCGTATCATGGCAAATTCAGAACATTCTGCGTGTGTTCGGGATTGCACTGCAACATTAGGGAATTTGATGTAACTTCAAGACAACTTAAGGACACTTAGTAAAACTAGGACAATTCTAGGGACCATAGTGTTATTCTACGGCTTCAGTTGGAGATTTAAGTCACTTTCTATTTTTACATGAGATAAAGACTGGTGAGTATTTAATGCTTGAAAATAACTTGTCTAACAACGGTTGTTGGTGATGTTTGGCCGCAAATTATTATCTGCAGCAATCTGGATACATTTCATGCTCGGTGGTCCACTCAATATTACCGCACTATTCATAAACATAAAGACAGCAAAAAAAGTAACTCGGTTGCTGTAAAAGCACCTATAATTTTGAAATTGTTACTCATATTCTAAAAATGAAAATACCAGGAGACGGAAAATTTAATTACGGTGATTTTGACACCTTGTTTGTTAAAATCGATTGAGTATTGTTGTCGCGGTATGTGCTTTCAGATGAAAAGTGCCCATTTCCATTGTTGCAGTAACTCCTATTGATCTCTCTGATTCAGCGTAATGAGCCATCGCTGTTCTACTGACAGTTTGCCCATGGCGATGACCTGTCCTGTCTGTCTTCTCGGACCTTCTGAGCATTTGGAGTTTTAAATTCATCCTTTTTAATTGCAAAGAAGTACGCCTGTCATCCCCATTAAATTTGTCCCGGATTATGCTAATCAAGTTTACAGTACAACAAGAACAGCTAATCAAAATTCCCGCTATTATCTTCATGCTGAATCAGGGAGATCAATAGGAGTTACTGCAACAATGGAAATGGAAACCCTCGACAACCATTATGTTCCGATCAGTAATCTCACGAGGCACTCAAGTATGCACAGTCAATTATGATTGGGGTAGGTATAAAAATATTATTGAGCTTTAATCAAAATATGAATATATCTTTATTTTTTGAACATTGTTAATCTAAAAATGTTAACATTAGGTTCTATCTAAATTCCAATAGCATTTGAATTCCTTGTGAGATTTCCGTTCAAAAAGTATATATATAGTTATTGCAATATGCTAATTCGAATCTCAGATGGTATAAAATGTACAAATCTGGAAATCTAACGAGTTCAAAACACATGGCCATAACGTTTTCTCTCCCGAAGCTATTTTATATACTATCATGAAATGTTTTTGCTCTTTTCCCCTTGATGGTTTTTGTATGAAGGAATTGTGGTACATGTTATGGAATGATTGTAGTATTAGGATGCCAAACACTTCATTTGCACTTGATCATCACAGAATAGAATTAAATGGATCGAGTTATGCCATAAGTATTATTGAATACAAAACAATAGCTAAGACTCTAATTGACTTGACTTTTGAAATGCTATTGATGCACTTGTGTTATGCCATAATGAATCACTGAATACATTAGTGTTATCAGTTCCAAATTGGCGAGCTGTCTTATAACAGCAAATTCATACAGAAGAGCGTTAGCGCACGTGAGGCTCACACAACGCAGCATGGAGCACTCTTCGCACTCTGCATCATTTGCGTGTACGTACATTTTCGCACATACGCTTTGTTTACTTGTATTGTGCGCGGAAAGATATGAATACGGGTCGCATATTTCTCGAAACTGATTAAACTTTAGCAAAGACTCGAATTGACTTAAAGGTAGATGACCTGATCACATTTTCCTAACACAGAATTATATCTAACATACGGAGCTCGTATTTTTCTCATCATCATACTGAAATTTGACGGCCTAAATCGGTATAATTACGGAGAAATCGATGAAATAACGTCGAATTACCGCGAATGGTGGTAACCACCGATATAGTTTGTGTACTACTCAATGGGTACAGTTCACATCATCTTGTGCGTCTAAAATAAGAACCATTAGAGCTATGCAACTCAAACTTTGGAACACGACTTTTTTAGGGATGACCTTTCATGTAGAATAGAAAACTTCAAGTTGAAAATCGGAACATCTACCTTTAAATGTGTTAATCTTGAGTGGGTGCTCTTTATTTCTGTTAATCTTAGTACACAATACATTAATTTTGGATTATAATTAATGCTAATGACTTTTATTGTCTATTTAAAAAAAAATGGTAAACACTTTCTCCAAACGTGCATGAAACATTAGGTCCGAGATGAATTGCTCAAATAATGATACTAATTGATGGTAATATAGTGCCATACCCCATGTGTGCTTAATATACTTTCAACTAATACTTTCAATACTTTCAATTGTGATGGATATTTTTTATTTATGACCTTTTCATTCCATGTTATAACCTGTTAATATAATATTGTATTTTTTATATTCGTTATATAAAACGTACGAAGTACGTAGACAGCAGACATAATTTGATTGTGGCATTAATAGAGACATGCAGAATCACTATGACAACTAATTCTAGATTTTCATATAATGTTGTGTGTTGGTGGTGGTTAATAAATGTTTTAGGGCTTAAATATAATCTATTTTATGACAATACTCATATAAACATGACGGAATTCACCATGGCAACCCATCCTTTAGTGTATCACAAAGATTATTATGTTTGATTAATCGAAGTGGAACTGAAAAGAGGAACAATGAATATGTTTACACAACCAATAAATGAGTGATAAAATACGACCAGCAGTCCCGGGGTATAAAAGTTGTAATCACTCGTGTAAATCAACTCTCAAAAACTACCTTGAATGCTATTTCTAAGAGAAGGACAAAATGACCCGTAATAAGGATTATAGCTCAACGAATCATACTTATAACAAAGAATATAGGTCCTCAAGACAGAGTTTAGACTGGAAAAACGTAAGAAGTAAGTGCGTGATTCAGTTTTGTTATTAAATTAGTCTGATCGGCCTAACCATTTCTACAATAATGACAAGTTACTATCGGCCAAATCAACCCTTAGCGCGGATTCAGGTGGAAAAGACAACCTTATTCTCTGAAATTGGCGATTTTGATACCCTAATTAGCATGGGCCCGCGTTGTGGTAAAAAAGCACCCTTATTCCGCGTTTTCGTTCGCGCGGATGATTTAAACATTATACCTGACTGCCCCCCCCCCCCCCCCCCTCCCCCCTCCCGGGCTAGCATAATGATGGAAATTACCAATGATCAATCATATTCAATGGGAAGTGTATTTAAGGGCAACTTTTCGAGGATATATATCTTCCCCCTCATTCATCAATACATGTGTCCGAGTGTTCCAGACTCTTGTTAAATATGGGCGTGTGCGTTTTCCGTTCAATCTCTCCCTTTGAAGATAACCCGATAACGTTAGTTTCGCTGTTCCAGACCTCCCTTTAAAGATCAATAAATAACGGATTTTACCAATTTCTTGCCCTTTGGAACTTTGAAAACCAAAATTAAGAACGATATATTTTATCCAATGTCAGATTTTCACATCATCAAAACATGCAGAAATCAAGATACAAATTGATACCTCGTAATTGAAATTTAGCCTTAAGAACCAGTGATTATGATGAATGGAAGCTTAGCATTTCCTTTTAATGTCTTTTTATTTTAAGACATTTACTTCACATCTGGAAACTAGAAAAAACGACCAGAGGTGTTTGTGATGTGATGGGGTCACATGACATGTACATCACAAAATATATCATATGTCACTAGCCCCATTTTTCATATTTATTTCAATTATTGTACGTTTGTGTAGGTACCACCTTAAGGGTGCACTACACTAAATGGGGTATCCCCTACCCTTAAGGGCGGTGTTTAAAGCTAGAATCGGAAAATATGCATGGCAAAATCCTCAATTAAAAAAACTTGACGGTAATACAATTGCGTAAATGCCTATGATTTTTGATTAATTATGATTAATGGGACATCACCTACATGCACCCTGACTATAAACTGTGAATATCATCTAGATAAATTTTGAGAGATCTTTCAAATTTGTCTTATTTACTGGAAACATTGACGATTACGGCGGCATTTCCAAGCTCGTCAAAGAGGTAGTCAACTCCATGGGCGTATTTTGAAAAATCGAGCAGGTTCACCTACCTATTTTTTTCACTTTTTGGTGAGAAAATGTGATCATCTTTCAGAAAAAATCACTCTACAAGGTCCAATTTCGCAATTTAGTGGTCTAACACAGGGTTTTATATCAGTGTTTTGTTCTCAACCGCCCAATATGGCCAATATGCCTAAATCTTGCAATTGACCTAGATCAATTATTCGAGGTACCACCCCAAACCACTTTCAAATGAACAAGTACATCACACATATAATTTGTAGTATGGCCCCTGTCAGACAAATTATCTGCTGTAAAGGACCCAGCACACACACACCCAAATATGGCGCGTATGTCTAAATCTTACAATTGACCTAGACCAATTATTGAAAATACCACTTGTAGACTTGTACCCTCAAATTTGAGCTAGATCAAATATTGGAGGTACCACCTCAAACCACTTTAAAATGATCAGGTTCATCACACAGAGTATATAATGGTCTGCTAGAAAAAAATATTTGCTACAAATGGCCTGTCAGATGGCCCCAAATATGGCCCTTAACATGGCCCCAAACATAACGTTATATATCAATACATATCAATTTGGTCTTGCTCCTGGTTAAAGTGCACCACATTTTGAACTATATCACGGCGTCAGACAGCCCCCTAATGTTCACTGAATCTCAATAATCACTAATGAAGTGGCGTATTTTTAAATACTAGTAAAACACACATAATCGGTATTCAGTTACTCATGCTACTATGCTACTATTGTATAGTATGAGACTGTCTGTTTTACAAGAAATATAATGCACCGGTACCTAAATGGATCAGTGATCTAAAACTTCATGTTTTCATTTCATTTCATCTCATTGGTATTTCAAAACAAACAAATAGAAAGGCCTGACTGTCATGTGTGTTTCTATTTCCTTGACACCGGACATCATACCTTGTAACACCAGAAAAAAGCTTCAACTCTATCAACTTACCGCACCCCAAAGAAACAACCAGAGACAGACAAACCAAAGAAACTTTGCCTATCTGAATGGGCCAAGAGGATACATGTAATTGGGGCGAGCTGTCTTCGTCGAAGACATCAAATGTGCTAAAGCAGATCAAGTTATTCTACCTATGTTCTCCATTCATAAACATCTCCCCAGTTACCTGGAGGGGCATTAAGTTGAGATCAGAATGGGAAAATGTTAACAGAATGCTCGAATCGGCTGATAGATGCCACAGCTAATTATCTGCTTTCTGAGAAAATGTGGTATTTAGAGAGAATTGCAACAGACATGGCTCATAAAGCCACAATCGACAAAAGAGGAAAGGTAATCAAGCACCAGGTCAGGTGATGAACAAGAATAGCAGTGCTACAGTCAGTCACTGGCTTAAATTGTAAAGCCGGTCAACTTAACCAAAAGGCATTAAGATAAATGATACAATATTTAAGTTTTGTCGGTCGAGATGGGCATGTCGGTTATCAAGCTTGATTTGTCGCGCAGTTTGGGGGACATCACACCTCCTCCCCCCCCCCCCCCCCCCCCCCCCCCCCCGAGTGGCACCCTGTCTCTACATCTTTTCTTTGGATCTAGAACAATTACTTAGAATCCACAAGTTAACCAATACACAGTATCGATGCAGAAATGTTATTTTGAAATGGTGAAATAATAATATATAATACAAAAATAATACATAATACAAAAGTTTCGATGCGCTTTACAATACAAAAATTCAAAAGCACACACAAATATACAAATGTGCCCATAGGATTAAAAAAGTACATCAAAGTCATATGAAACCTTACGTGGAGTGTGTATGTTGATTAGTTTATATCATTGTTACGCCCATATGAGTTGAACACAAACTGGTTGGTGGTTAACCATCTTTGGCAGTAATTCGCAACATTTCAGCCCATAATTTATAAATGGAACATTTCTGACCCCTAGTATTTTACAGACATAATGAGAAAAATATGGGGATTCTTCTGATATCAAAGAATCTTGATGTGAAAAAAAATCATAGCCCCCAAAAAATGATCGGAACATACACCTTTAAGTTACAATTTAGTTTTAGTTTTGAACAGGCAACTTATGATGTCCCCCCACCACCACCACCACATTTAAATAAGGATTGACGCCCCTGGAGACTCGGATGGAGATTCAACAGACAGTGGAGGTTATTCAAGAGTAACTCCCTTTTTGGTGTTTGTTGTATCATTTGGCCAAAAAGAAAATACCACAAATACACCATCCCCACTCCTCCCCCCAACGCGCACACATACACAAAACACAAATACAATACAATAAGCACACCTTGTTCCATAGGTTGGTAGATTTTTAATTTCTTGACATTTTGGTAACATTTAAAAAAACCTTTTTTATAAAATTGTCCACACACAAAAATGAAATCAAACATTTCCATTTTATTTCTTAAGGTTCATCAACCATTGAGGGCTCGGATCGGGTGGAGATTCAACAGACGATGAAGGTAAGCCAAGAGTAGTGTAAATTTATTGTTGGTGTTTAGGTCATTCTAAATCTGTCAAGGTCTGGGGTGATGCTCTTTGAGGCTGTTGGATTTTTTGTTTGCTTTTTGAAGTTCCAGCGAGGGCTGACCTTATTAGTTATTATAATAAATATTAAAAATATTATATCACTTTCATTCCACAATGGGAACTTAAGGGCAAATAAATAAGGCTGATTTGTGCCATGAGACATTTTCTAAACATCCATATTTTAAGGTGAATAAGGTAAACTCATTGTTGTTGTTTTTTGATATTTTTTCACCCAGGTATTCAGCGCCAATAATGACATTGACACAACCTCGACGTACGTGTCACTGCTCAAATCGTGCGCATCTATTCACTGACTATGTCAGGTCACTGGAATATGAGATTTGAACTGCAGGTTGAAAACTAGTGTGAATTGATAGCGAATTACGGAATTAATTATATTGATATGCGACCTGCATTTATATCAGTCAATTGTGGCCTGCTATTATTGGGAAACATGCTATAGAGGTTATCCATGTTATCATGCGCAACGGGCTGCAAAGGGGAATCGCACCCGGTATATGCTACATTCAATTGATTCAATTGAATCGGTTGCAACAATTGAATCAATTGCATCAACCGTGTTACCAAATTGGCATCCATATCACCATACAACGATTGTGTGCCTTCTTTCTGAAAATCTTTAACACAGTTATTCTATCCCGACAAGATGACAGCTGATCAAAAACACGAATAACCTCTATTGAGTATCGACCATTGGTGGCCAGTATGATTGGTAATAGCCTAGATTAATTACATTAAGTATATATTATTATAAATATGTAGCAAGGACATGAGCCGGCTAATGTCCTTGCTTTTTAAAGTTGGGCTATGAGTTGAGACTTGTTATGTTTGTGTGAGTTGTGGAACTTGCGGTAGTTATCTTACTCGCTCTTATTTATTTACATTGCTCAAGTTCCCTATTGAATCGCTTATGAGATCCTCTATTGGTGTTCAAAAGGTCACGGGTTCGAGTCCTGCACCGGCTCATGTTCTTGCTTTTTAAGTTGGGATATGAGTCGAGGCTTGCTTTTTTGTTTAAGTTGTTGAACTTGCGCTTGTTATCTGCCTCGCTCCTTTTTATTCACATTGTTAAAGTTCCCTATTGAATCGTTTATGCGACCCTCTATGTTGGTATATGATGCGTTAATACCCTTCACATCTCGAATGTGGTGTTTATGTATTGTAAGCGATAAAGATAAATAATGAATTGTTACGTTATAATATGTGATGTGAACAGTGAAAATAAAGTTTATTGCATTAAGTAGAAACATAGAAATATTGTAATTAATTGTGTTTTCTGTATGATCAGTCGTGTTATATAAACTAGAGTGTCCATCGGAAAAGAACCACCGGTGAACGCATGTAGGGGAAATCTCGTGTGGGATAGATCATGGACCATCGGTATTGTAATTCGTATGATGTGACACTCAATTGAATGATATATTTCACGGAATAAAGCGCAATATATATTTGACATAGCTTAATTCTGTAGTTGCACCAAAGAAAAACATTGCTATACTCAGTATGCTCTGTGTTACATATCAGAACATACACATCGTGTACTGAATACATACATGTGTATTAGGTGTAGAGGCAATACTCGTTTAAGGGTGTCTGGGAAATAGTTGGTCATGCACGCTTATAGCATGATAGTTGAGTGCCCCCCCCCCCCCCCCCCCCCCCTTCCCGGTTTCTTTTCTTTACATACATGTGTATTGGGTGTAGAGGCAATACTCGTTTAAGGGTGTCTGGGAAATAGTTGGTCATGCACGCTTATAGCATGATAGTTGAGTGCCCCCCCCCCCCCCCCTTCCCGGTTTCTTTTCAGGGTTTTTGTAATTTACTTCAGAATTCAAGGTGAATATTAACACTTTCCACGCGGCAGTCGTCTGCAGAAGATAGTTCCAAAATGGCACATAATGTTTTTAAAATATTGAATTGCATCACCATATTTGGAATCACCATGAGAAATGCATTAACATAATTACAAACATTGGTTGAGTACTTTTTGAGATAATATTTTGAAAGTTAGGAAAGGTTTGTGAACAATCTGTTTTGTGTAATGGTAAAACTAATGTATACCCGCGTGGAAAGTATTAACCCTAACCCCCTGAGTGCTAAAAAATGCTAATCCAAAGTCCCTCTCGAAACGCATGCGCCGTCGGTTTTCGATGACGTAGTCAACCGAGCCTATATAATGAGTGCAGTATACTGCACGAATGTGTAGCTGAGGGCCGTGGCTTAGTGGTTGGAAGGTGGGGCTTGAGAACGGAGGGTCCCCGGATCGAATCCCGGCAGGTTCCCGGATATTTAGTTGGTGTTTTTGACTCGAAAATTGTGATCCCGGTCAAAAATCCTAAACCGGGGTTAGGGTTAATAATGGTCATGTGTGCTGCTGCCCACACGAAAACACAGCAAAACTTGTTTAAAATAGTTCGAATGCTATCGCAATATATTGAAACGTAATAAGAACATAATACAAAATGTTGTATGTATATTTGATGTTGTTTAAAATGGCTTTAGAATGACTATAACACACCCTCTGTAAAACTAAATGCAAAGCGATAGCAGCCTTTATACCAAGCGTATTTGAGCATGACACTGTATTAGCATGGAATACTGGAATCGGTCACTCACGGCCTTCATTGAAAACACAAACTCGTATTTTCGAGGCTGAACTAAGCTATTGTTTAGCTATTGTTTAGTAGGGCTAATAGTTAAGCTTAGTTACACTGGGTGAACTAGTTTTTAATGGACGACTTGGTGTCAAACTAATATGCTTTACAAGTTTCACATGGATCGAAGTAAATTGTTAGCTGGACATGCTGAACTATTTCAAATTTTGGTGCAAACGTCCTACTAACGTTTCACGACGTACGAACTGCACAGAATCGGCGTTGATCATATCGTCTGCGTGCGACATCGAGAGAACAGCAGCTGTTCTGAGCGCTGAAAAAAATCCCTCTTTTTAGCGGAAATATGTAACACAAACATGGAAGGAATGATAAAGGTGCAGCACTAAACTGCAAGGGTCAAACTATACGTTTGGCCACCAAAGATTCAAAGGAATTAGAGAAAAAAAACCTGAATGAAAAGCAGGTGTTAGCGCAGGTGCAAAATTAGGCACACGTGCATCTCTACGACACTAGCGAGTGCCGACCATGTCAAAACCAATAAGTAGTTCGCAGAATTCCAAAATGGATGAATAGAATGGGCCGATTGGAGTGATTTGTCTTAACTTAGATCAACCAGCAAGATCAATTTCAAGCATGATACTTCCATGGGTCTGAATTTGACATAGATCGAGGTCACGTTATTTTCCCATAGCAACCGACCTGGAACTAGTTCAATCCCGGGAGCTGTTAGTTCAATCTGCTAAACTAGTAAAAACATTAGTACAGTATGCTCTATGAAGAAAAAAATAGTCGTACTTGACATCATTTTCGTTAGTAGAGACCATTAGTAGAACACCCAATATATTAGTAGAGCACCCGGTTATATTAGTGGGGCATGTTGAACTAGTTTATTATATTAGTAGGTCAAGTTTGAACAAGTACATTTGATAGTTCAGCAACTAGTACATCCTAACGTACTAATATATAGTTTAGTCCAACTAGCCGTACTAGTTATAAGTTAGTCGTACTTGACATAGTTTTAACTAACTTTTGTTTAGTAGGGCACACTAGGTTTCGTTTTCAGTGATTTAGTACACTGATTTCGAACGGCGAAGCTGAGTGCCGGGACGGGCCGCGTCTGCCGACATCAGCGACCGATATTAGTTCTATGAATACTGTTATGTTCCTAGGAAATATTATTTCAATGAAATGTTTGCTTGTACAAAGAGGGCTGATTTTTCTAAATCCTTACATAATTATGTATGTTCATTCATAATACAATTGCAAACATGTAGAAATCTCTATTTTGATCAAAACTGAGGGCGCAGCCTCCAATTCAACTCTGAGTACCCGTTTAACACAGGATGCACGCTGTTACTCTAATAGTGCATATGGTAGGAATTGGCCGATGAAATTGACATGACTAGTTCAATAATTTCAAGGTGAAATAGCCAGGCTATAAGAATTTCAATAAATTGCTATCTTCGGTAGATAGCAAAAAACAATATGCAAACAACGATGATCATGATTTATATGATCATGATGATCTTTTGTATTGTATGTTTGGTATCATGCTTGTCGACAATTACTATGTATGGTTACACACTATTATATATTATGTTTTACAACTTTATGTGGATAGAGTGAACGCTGCGTTGCGCGCCATCTCATACCACAGATCCTTTTAAACGTGTGTCAGCCAAGGTAACGCAAGGGGCGCTAGAATAAACGTGTTGCAGACACAGACGACGATATACATCAGGACACATAATTGATTGCTTGTAAATTTTGAAATCCAATTTGGATATAATGTACAAATGAATTTTGATTATGTATATGGTTCCAGAAATTGCATCACGTGTTGTAACTAAATCAACCCCAGTGCAAGTATCGTTTGTTTTGGAATTGTATCCGTCACCCCTTTAATCGTATTTTGGCTAACTCGTATGCATAATTTAACCTTGAATATTCGTGAACAAGCCCATGTCCGACATCGTCTGTGCAAATCCAGACGAAGGAAAGTGGCTATACATATGTTTTCGACATTTGGGAGTTTGCGTAAGCAAAAGGTACAACAAAAAATGGTTTATTTTCAATATAATTACCCTTCTCTCTCTTAGGCTCCTTTTCTCGACACTATTATTTGCTAGGTTACAGATCCTCTACTTCTTGAAATGGTGGAATTAGCGATCATATACAAATCAAAAATATTTATTTCTAAATCCAGGCAAATATATGTATAGCATGTAAATCGTTTACAAATTTCCATAGACATTCATAGAAATCAATTCGTACAAAGTAAATTCGAATTTCTATTATGACAAATCCCCTCGGGCTATGGTAAAGGTTATATCCCCTGGCGGCGGCCACGCGCTATAACAAAGGGCGCACTGAAGTGGGAAATGGAAGGTAAATCCCCGGATTTTATCTGACATAGCTATAATTGTGGTCGTGTGCCTTGAGTTGGGACCCCTTTGTGTGACATATATGCTAAAAATGGTAACATTCCATGGAGTTTGCTTAAAACATTTTTAGCATTGAAACTATACATAGGAGAATAAGGAAAGTATACATTTCCTGAAAGCATCCAAATTTCCAAATCTCACAATATCAATATCAAGGTCATTATACAGGGTGGGTATATAGATAATATATAGGGTGCAAACATGAAGAAATGCACTAAAAATACAACATTTTCACTTGCCATTTTCATACCTTCAAGATAAAGTAATTATTTATTAAACTGCATATTTCAAAAAAATACACTATTATTACAAAGAAAAATGTTGCCACCTTTGTCTTTAGTTATAAAGGATACCTTATACAGGGTGTTCAAAATGTGTAACAATATAAGTATGTGAAAAGTATTTCTGAAATTAAGTTAACCGTTATCATAATTTAGTGACATAGTACGTCGTACATTTTAAATTGACGTTTTGTATTAAGATTGCACCAAACACAAACATATGATCAATAATCCCCATGTTATATACAGGGTGTAAACATGTATGTATATCGTGTCCTCAACCTCAGTCTCCACGTTTTTCTTCACATTTTGCTTCTATTTTGATGAAAGCAATGATAATGAAATGAAATAAAACACACATGAAATGATCATGTTACAATTAGAAATGTTGCCTGATACATACTAAATGTAATATGGCCAATAACATCATTACAGGGTGTTACAAAATAAAGCACATGCGATCTAACGGAGCGTTTATTGTTGATAACAATCTATTTTCTTCAGTTTACTGCCATAACAAATTTTGAGCATGGGTAAAAACAATTAGTATTCGGTAATTGTGCAAGTACTTTTGTCCGACAATGATCAACAGACTATTAACAATGACACCGATGGACTCAAGCCCCCACCAAGGCTTCCCACATCTCGCTACGCCCCGTAAATCTTCCAACATTGATAAACATGTCACAAATTATGGACAAATTTCAAGATTGCGCGCACGCAATACTCACACCGTGTCACCGTATAGTATCAATTGGGACGTTGACGCACGAGATGTACACACGGGCTTTTTGAACTCACTCGGCATGCATGCAGTAGAGCGTACATACCTTGTAATTTGTAGGCTGTTATTTGTTTGGTTATAGCAAAGTAAACACACCACACGAACAGAATGTGAAAGGGACTTGTTTGGCTGGTATCACAATGTTTATACTTTTTCACTCCATGAAGTAGTATTTTATTTTAAGATATTATGCACAAGTGTATGAATTGTTATCAGTATAAATAAATTAATCGGTTTACTCCTAATCGGTACACAACAGCCAATCTCTCTGGCATTCTACCTAGCATGTATTGTCAATGAGTGATGTGAATGAAGTATTTCATTGCGTGTCTGTGAGATTAGCTTCTCATCCTCTGCGGCTCTCCACAGCACTCCTATTTACTCCTAATCGGTACACAACAGCCCGATCTCTCTGACATTCCACCTAGAGCGTGTTTCTTCTTCTTTTTTTCTTTTTTTGATAGACCGTTTACATTTAATTACTTATAGGGCAGCATAAATTATGGAAACGCTAGGTAGATTACATTTACTATAACGAAATAATGGTTTATCTCTTTTCACATTTCCCATTGGAGATGACGGTGTAGTTTGTCAATTGTGCTATCAACAGTAAATAGCATATAACGCGTGTCTAAGCAATAATTTATCATACACTAATGTTGCTATCAGCAGTAGATATCATGAACAGTAATGACTTAATCATTGTTAATACAAATATACTATCAGCAGTAGATAGCATGTGTAGCAATGACTTAAATAAAAAGGTGCTATAGCATGTCTAGCAATAACTCATCTTACGAGGGTCGTTCAATAAGTTCTACCTCCTCCCTCATAACATCGCAATATATTAATGTCAGCCTCATGATATTTGTCATGATTATAGCTCCGAATCATAGCTACACATTTGTAGTAAATGGTAATTGATATCTGTTTCACTTTTGTTATGATGTGGTCAAAGACAGAGATAGATTTTTGAGTAGATATCATGTACAGTAATGACTTAATCATTGTTAATACAAATATGCTATCAGCAGTAGATAGCATGTGTAGCAATGACTTAAATAAAAAGGTGCTATAGAATGTCTAGCAATAACTCATCTATCGAGGGTCGTTCAATAAGTTTTATCTCCTCCCTCATAACATCGCTATATATTAATGTCAGCCTCATGATATTTGTCATGATTATAGCTCCGAATCATAGCTTCACATTTGTAGTAAATGGTAATTGATATCTATTTCACTTTTGTTATGATGTGGTCAAAGCCAGAGAGAGATTTTGGACAACGGACACAGACAATTATCGTAAAAATATACACACGTTTTTCGGGTTTGGTTTCGTATTGCATGGTTAGATATAAGAGCATGATTTAAATACTGAAAATGGAAATCAATGAATGATATCTGAATTACAGTATTATCATGTATAAATAAGATAAATAAGCAATGCTAACTTTTGTAGGCTTGTTAATAGCGCAATATCAACTCAAATGTATTACTATGCCTTTGGCATACTGGAATACTGTCAATCAGTCAAATGTTCGTTATTACAACTCAAGCCACAGTGATGCCTCAAATGTTAAATCTTAAACGTAATATTCACTTTATAAATTTTCATTATGTGCAACCTTCGGAATAGTCAATCAGGTAGTCAATGATAGAACATTATCGCTTTGAGTGACTTGTAATCCCTCTATTTAATCCAGTATATTGAAGATAGTTTAGTTCTTATGAAAGTCAAATACGACTTTTACAGGGTTCTCTGGGGAGGGGTAAACTTAATGGTTGTCCTGACCTGGATCTGGCTAATCAGAGGGCATCTGACATTTAGAACGGTTAAAATAGACCGATGGGTATGTTTTACCTGCTACAATAGGCCAAATGAATAGCACTTCGGCGATATTTTCCTGTTTTACATCCGTGTCCGTCACACTAAATCGAGGCTTTGCTTTCACTACTGCATCTCCAGAGAAGTACAACAATTAACCAGATCAATTTACAATGAATTTGTAGCTGAGGTTCCAAGCTACAATTGTGTGATATTTGATAAGACTTTGGCTTATATAATAATAAAGTTATGAGGTAGGAGGTAGAACTTATTGTATGACCCTCGTATACACAATACAAATGTTGCTATCAGCATCGGATAACTTGTCTACCACATTCACAGTGCCAATGATGGGTCCGCTATATTAGTAGTCCACTTCATAGACCTTGTGTTATTTCACTGTCACACAATCGAACAACACCCTCTGATACTTCGCCTTGCCAAAAACCGCTCCCATCCGAGAATCGCTCCCATCCAATACTTTTGCTTTTCCGGGGTAGAGGATGGGAAGCAGTCGGATGGGGAGCAGTCACAGTGAGTCGGTACATAAAAGATTCTAACGCAGCTGACTACTGAAGTTAGCAGTGGATACCATATCTTGCAATTATTTATCAGAATACAGATGTTACTGTCTTAACACTGCTATCAGTTGTAGAAAGATGTAGTTTTTCAATAATGATGTTACTATATACTATTATCGGTTAAAGGCATATTATGTGATATTTTCCAGAGAGCGCCCTCTATTCATGATATTTTTTAGAAAGTAGATTTTCTTGCAGATTTACATTTCCGATCATAAATCATACATACATTCCAAGTTACAGAGCGATACGATTCCTAATTACCTCAAAATCATGGTTTTAGAGTGAATTTAGAGTGAAAAATATAAACTGTCGGAATTCCGACAGTTTATTTTCACTCTAAAACCATGATTTTGAAGTAATTAAGAATCGTATCGCCCTGTAACTTGGAATGTATGCATGATTTATGATCAGAAATGTAAATCTGCAAGAAAATCTGCTTTCTATTTTTTTTTTGATGTTGAGGGCGTTCCCTGGAAAGATCACAAAATATACCTTTAATCCGTTAATATATAGAAAGATGTAGTTTTTCAGTAATGCTGCTGTTGAATAGTATACATGTATATGCTGTCTAACGTAATACCTAATAGCAGTAGATGGCATGTCTAGCAATTTAGATTACAAATGGTGGACTTGTTATTATCAACAGACAGCTGCTGCATATCTAGTAATCTACTTGAATATAATGCTACTAGATATCTATAGTCAGGTGGAAGCTCGACATGACCGCAAAGTAGGGTACTATATAGTATAGTAGACATCCTAACATTGCCATCAGTATTAGATATTAAGTCTGCAGTAGCAACAATATTTAGTAATTTATACATGTATGTACAAATGTAGCCTATCGCACATAATGTTATTAGCATTAGGTAGCATTTATCAATAACGTACTGCTATAGTAAAAGCATGTCTAGACCTTATGACGATGCAGCTATCAGATGTACGATACGAGGAGCATATCTAGTTATAATATAACCTTCAAATATTAATGCCATTAGTCTGACCTAGTCAACTCAGCCTTTAAGACTCAGTCTAATGGGCGTTTATTTTGATTCACATTTAGGAAAAAAATGAACTACCTAAATTGAAAAAAATGAAAAAGATATTCTGAGAATTCGGTCCATAATTAGAGATAAGGATATACTCTATTGGAGAAACTACCAATATGAAATACCTTGCTCTTTCACATGTTGTGCTGTGATGGGACCAATCAAAATTAGTAGGAAGTAGCGAATTTTAATTTTGAGAAATAAGCAATGCAATTTAGTAGGAAACTAAAAATTTGATATTTTTGACTTCAGACACTTTTGTTGGCTTAATCACATCGCATCATATTTAGTTTGTTTTCTTCTTTCCTAATGATTAAAGAGGTGAACAACACTGTCTTAAAGATTCGTTTGGTCAGGTTTCTGCTCGCGATATGCGACCTTTTGTAATCCCAAACAATGCCATCGCACCTGAAAAAGATTGCTTCACAATAATGTGTATAACCCAGCGTGACACGGTTCACGGTGCAAACCGGTAAGAATCACCTTTCTGTTTCTGCTGGGTTTATTGCCGATTATTGCCGATTATTGCTGGTTCCAAACCTGCTTTGTGGAGGTTTTTAGGATTACCAAAATACCGATTATTGCCCGGTTCTGCCTGTTTCTACTGGGCAAACTTAGCGTTTATTACCGGTAACTTGCCCAGCAGAAACACGCTCCTAGTATGTATATTGATTATGAATGAAGTATATCATAGTGTATCTATGAGATTGGATCCTCCTCCTCGGCCTCCTCCGAATCCTCCTCCTCCTCCAACAGCACCCGTTGATAAATTAAATTCTCCCAATTAAAACTGAGATAATTAAGACATTATTTTTTGGATAGTATGGAAAGAACACTTATTGTGCTTTGTAATGACACCAAATTGATTATTTTATGACGAGAAATATTGAAACGGTGATATCGTAAACATCATTAACAGTGTAAAATGTCCCACCTCCTCAAAATACGGGGTTCCAATTCGTGGCACACGACCATATAGTCTCCAAATGTCCTTGAGTAGAATGTGCATTCAACAGTTTTCCCAACTTGAAGAATGAACGGCTAATACCTTTTATGAACACAGTATTAAATACCTCGTGTCGAATCAATAAAACAATACGTCAGTGAACCAAATTCGTCAGATTTTTTGTTCACGTATTGCAAAAGACAAGGACAGGGAACCCGCATAGATGTGTGTCGCATTATGCCTATATCCTAAGCGCCCGAACGGAATGTTAACACTTTTCTACAGGCTGTCCCAAAATGATTAGTACCCATCGATGCCCAAAGTTCAATAAAAATTGTTCATCATCAAAATCAATGAGATTAGATCCGTTGTTTTTCTATCATATTTGCTATACTGTACCTTTCATTAGAATTTAAGATCATGAATATCGGACTTATTTTAATGAAGTTACACTCCATTGTGTAAGACATGGTGATTTCACCTTTTTCGCAAAGTGCAAAAAAATGTGTTTTTAAACAGCTTGTTTGAAAGAAACTAATACATTCCGTTAATCTCTTGTCTGCTAATAACTTTGGTTCCTTTCTATTTTAAACTGCTGTTGTATCATATTGTTGTTCAAACCATTAATACTTCTTCATTTTGATTCAATTTGAAGAGTTAAAATGGATCGTCACGCATGAGCGACCCCAAGCTTTGTTTATATAATGAGCTAGTTTTGAGGCTAAACTTGAGGGACATTTAAACAGGTAAAGACGCGGTCGTGGGTAATTTGGCAGTGGCTTAGACTTCTTTTTAATATTGGGGATGCAATTTCCTACAAACTTGCTAAAAATGATAGTCCTTCAGTGTTTAATCTCACGAAATCCATTCTCCAATGTGAAAATGAAATCTAAGCCACTGGTGATTCATCAAATACCACTTCATGTAGAAGTCCCTAAACACTTGTCAAATAAAACAATGCATGGGGTCACTCAAGTGTGACAAACTTCTTTAACCGTTAAATTGAATTAAGGAGAAGAATTTTTAATGATTTGAACACCCATAACTAATAACAGTTACAATAGAAAAACACACAAGATTATAATATTTATTGAGTAGACAAGAGATGAGAATACACAAGTTTCATTCAAACAAGCTGTAATAGCACATACATTTTTTAGCACTTTGTCAAAAAGGTGAAATCACCATGTTTTACATAATGGAGTGTATCTTGAGTTTGCTAAATCCGATATTCATGATCTAAAATTCTAATGAACTAGTACAGTATGACAAAGATGATGTAAAACAACGGACCTAATTCCATCGATTTTGATGATGATAACAATTATTGAACTTTGGGCATCGATGGGTACTAATCATTTTGGGACAGCCTGTACCTCGTGTTCAGTATGCTAATACCGCGCCTAAAACTAATTTTCCACATTCCACATTACATTGGCGCTATTCCTATTTCGCTTCATTCGCGCGACACATTCTGTACATGTTGCCGGAACGTTCACCGGGCTTTGCCGATACTTTTGTAAGAGAAAATGTGTTTTATTTGTCATTTATACTGAATTTGTTAAGGAAATCATTACATAAGAGGGTTTCTAGATACCAAACAAGGTAAATATATTTCACTTCATTTCATTTCTTTGAGACATCTCTCGGATCTCTCAATGCCCCTTTAACCTATATTATTCTATATACATAGTAATAACGCGTTGATGGGGGACCGTTTGAAATAAGATACGTCTATTTTTCTTTGTTCTGTTTGTGACAACGAACAGTATTTCTCTTATGCAACGACTTAAATGAACCACATCATTAAACATGGCTCCTGCAACAGGGAGTAGGCTTTTTTCTCTTGCTTTTTGCTCTGGCATCAAATAAAAGAACCATTGCATTATTGATAATGTTGCAACTCAAACGACGACGTAGACATGAAAAAGGACCAACTATGTCAGACAAATTAATATCGGCAACGAGAAGGGGAGTTCAACAATAGATACAAGTATGGTTCCTCAATTTCTGTTCTTATATACCATCAATACCTATTTCATGCGCTAAACATGCTATATGTTGGAATAATTTCGAACCGCGCTGATAAGATTCTCTTATAAAGCGTCTATGTTGAAGGGTACACACAACTAAATAGAGGGCCATAGGGTTATGTATACAATTAGTGACATAAAACCCTATTTTAGAACACTAATTTCGAAAAAGGACCTTTTAGAATAAATGTTGCTTGAAGATGATTCCTTTTTCTCACCAAAAAGTGAAAACAGTAGATAGGGTAGCCTGCTCGACTTTCCAAACGACCACCCTAAAGGGACTACATGTCCGACGAGCTAGGAAATATCACCGTAATCGCCCTTGTTTCTAAAATGTGAAAGATCTCTCAAAATGTACCTAGTTGACATGCACATTTTATGGTCAGTGTGCATGAAGGTGATATCACATTGATTATAATTAATACAAATCCTAGACATTTACACAATTTTTCTTTACTGTAAAATCTTTTAAATTGAAGATTTTGTAATACATACTTTCAGATTCTAGTTTAGCAACACCTCTTAAAAGGGGGCTGTTAACCTTCAGGTATAGCCTCCGTAAAACTGCCGTAACTTCTTCATTATTCATGTAATCCATATAAAAGTATACATATTTTTGCATAAAAGGGGTTCAATGAATCCAACCATGATCATGAAATTGACCATTTTGGAGAAAATTATAAAAACACGTTTTTTGACCAATTTTATGTTCTGCAAAGATAACTCAAAATATATTTTGTCAAATTTTGTTATACTAGTTTTATCATATTCCTTGAATTCCCTAGGAACCGGGTGTTTCTTTTTGAAAATCTTTATTATTTTTGGGATTATTGACCAAAAGGGGCAAACAATTCCTAAAATGTGATTTTCATGATTTTGGAGGTAACAAAATCACATTATTAAGGATTGGGAATTTCAACAGCGTGGCAGCGTATTGTCTGGAAGGTAGATTCTTTTGACCAACATGTCTAGCAGCAAATCAAAATCGTTTGTAGCCAGCGAATTGTCACTAGAGCAAATTTGTATGGAATCAGGACGATTTTTTTTACCCACAATATGGTAAACATTGACCTTTTTGGTAAAAAGCCAAATTTGCATAAGTTAATCCAATATTAAAGTGTATTTGTTTATGGAAACATGGCCCTCTATTCCTTGGATAAGCCCATGAAAACATCTATAGCAATATTCTGATATTTTTGTTATCCCAAAAATTGTCAAAATTGTCATTTTTACCCCAAAATGGCAAAAATGTCGAGTGTGGGTCGTCATTGCATTGTTTACATATCTCCTTGGGTATTAAATGCATCATACGAGGTTATTTACACATTTCCGGTTCTCGTTACGTCAAAGTACTAAATTAATTAAATCAGCATGGCAACCAAGGGCGTCCCCAGACCCTTTTCATTGGGGGGGTGTAAAGGTCATCAATTGCCGACAAAGCCATTTGTGCCGACACTAAAAAAATTCGGCTCGCTTCGCTCGCCGGAATTCATATACGCATATTTTAGTATGGACTGTATGGTCAGGGGCGTCAATCCGTTTTCAGACATGGGAGGGGGGACAAAAATTTGATAATGATAATTGAAATGTTAAAATAAAACAGCGCCGAGCCAAGGGCGTATCCAGGACTGTTTTGATGGGGGGGGGGGGCACAAATTCTCAAGCTATCTTGTTAATCTTATATATTGAAACGTTGAAACGAATACAAAGCGCGCAAAAATTGTGATTTTAAAGGTACAGTATGACGTTTAAATGTCCTCCACATAATATTTAACATTTTTGTTGTGGTTTGAGGGCCATTATATTGTTTAAACCCGCAGAAAATATGCGCGTTGAGCGCGCAAATTTTTTCAGTTTTTGAACTAAAATGGTAATGGACAACTGTCCTGAAGCTTTCTTGTTAAGGTTAAATAATGAAACATTGAAACTAATACGCGCGAAGCGCGAAAAAATTGGCATTTCTTACACTTAAATGGTCAAGTATGACGTTTTTGACGGTTTGATATTGCATAGTTACATACATATCAAGTCCAAATCCAAATCGTATGGTTGTATCCAAATCATATGCGCGCAGAGCGCGCACATTTTTTCAGTTTTTGAACTAAAATGGTCATTGAAAACTGGTTGAAGCATTCTGATACTATAAATTAAGCTTAAATAATGAAACATTGAAACTAATACGCGCGAAGCGCGCAACATTTTGCATTTCTAACACTTAAAGGGTCTAGTATAACGTTTTTAACGTGCCCCATATAATATTTGGTTTGGTTCGAGACCATTATAATGTTGATAAAGCGCAAAAAGATTTTTCAATTTTTAAGCTAAAATGATCTTGTTCAGCTTGACTAATGAACCATTGAAACTAATACGCGCGAAGGGCGCAACATTTGGCATTTCTAACATTTAAAGGGTCCAGTATGACGTTTTAACGTCCCACATATAATATTTGGTTTGGTTTGAGATTCATTATATTGTTGAAACCTGTAGAAAGAATGCGCGCGAAGCGCACAAAGATTTTCAGTTTTTAAACTAAAATGGTCATGTTTAACTTGTTTAGTTAAATAATGCTAACAAAACATGGTCAAATGTTCAATATAGGTATGATAGGCCTACAGTCTGTATGTCCGACATCGACATATAGACCTATACCATTACGTGAGATATCGATTGTGCCCCTGGTCAGTGGCGTAACTAGACTTTGTCATTTTTGGGGGCAAGAAGGGGCAGTGACTTGAAATGGGGGGGGGGGGGGGGCTCCTAAGTGTAGTGCGCGAAAATTTTCGACTTTACAGCTATTTTTTGGACGATTGAGCTACATCTTTTGCTCTAAACAAGCTTGTACCAAAGAATATCACATTTTGGGAAGACATATGCGCGCGTAGCGCGCGAAATTTTTTCATATGTGTACTTTTGACCATCATAATTCCATGATTCCTTTCGTCAAATGAATCGACAGTGCCAATCTCAACCGACACGATGTCATTATTGGGGGGATTTGGTGTGTACTTTGTTTGTAAATTTCATTTACAGCCGTACTTGATTTCATTTTGGGGGGCTAGCGGGTGGGCAAGGGTTCCAAGGGTCCCCCCCCCCCCCCCCCCGCCCCCCCCCCCCCCCCCCCCCACTTACTTTTACGATAGACTGATAGTGGGCTTGCAGAGTCTACAATTAGTACAATGAGTGCAATTGGCCTACATCAACTTACATAATTATAGGCAAATTATTTAATATCTCGTAACCTATTATGTGCCAACATGATTGGCCATTGGCGACAGTATTGGCTTGGGTTTGCATTGACAACGGCAATGATATAGGCCTAGTTAGTATAATTAAAGAGCAATACAGGTCCCACACATTGCCCATTAGGCCTAGTCTATAGGCCTATACTCTGCCGACACAATGTTTTGCTAGGTGTCTTGACAATAAGCAAAACAAAGACTTGGGCCTAGGCTGTTCACGTGCGCCGACACAAAATCTCATAAAAATGGGCTCGTTCACAGTGCCTACAAATTCATACCTCCATTGCCTTTGTTCATTTTTGATTTATGTTAACATAGCATATGCCGACACAACATTATCATTTGCGCATACGATAATTGTTATAGGGCTTTCTTTCGTTCTTCCCTTTTCCTTTCTTTCTTTCCTCTTTCCTTTCTCTTTCTTTCTTTCTTTCTTTCTTCTTTCTCTCTTTCTTCTTTCTTTCTTCTTTCTTCTTTCTTTCTTTCCTCTTTCCTTTTCCTTTCTCTTTCTTTTTTCTTTCTTTCTCCCCTTCTTTCTCCCCTTCTTTCCCTTTTCCTTTCTCTTTCTTTTCTCCCTTTTCTTCCTCCTTCCTTTGATTTGCCCACAGCACCATGATTTTGCCGACAGACTTGATGAATGGGGGGGGGGGGTGTGACACCCCCCCACACCCCCCCTCTGGGGACGCCCTTGATGGCAACATACCATCAAATTGAGCCAACATACGTTAGTATTATACAACGAGCGTTGCAATGACAAATCCCCAATTTGTAATTTTATGTTTCAAGTGTTGGTCAGTGTTAAGCTCAATTTCAATTTCTCATTGTGGCTGTTGACGGCTTTCTAGAACACGTGTATTAAATAAATTTAGGTCTGCCGCGCCACTGGGTTTTTTTTAGTAGTTTTATTAAGATTTATAGTGGGTTTTTCATAGTTGGCGGGAGGCGGGGTCTCACCATAATCACTCTGTACCCACCCAGTTAAGTGTTAGCCATCCGTTTATTTTATTTTATTGGCCTATTGACATTAAATTATTTCTCCAGTAGGCCTAAACGTAAGTGCATTTCTGCATGCATATTTTGCTCTAACAGTGCCTTCTTCATTTATAGGCCTATCCCCCCATGTATAATATAATATCACGGTTTTCTGGCCTATCTATGTTTTTATATAGCGCGCCCTGACTCTAACAGTTCCTTGTTTATTTATAGGCATATCCCCCCATGTACAATATGATATCACGGTTTTCTGGCCTATCTATGTTTTTATATAGCGCGCCTTGCCCGTGACCTGCATTGTGGATGGGTCCGCGATGGGACTGAGGCACTGTCGTTGCTCCCAGTTCCTTCACGGGGTTCCTGTAGGCCTATACCCTGGCTATATGATTGACTTTTTGTTGTTGTAAAATGTGTGAGGGTGTGAGAACTTGGGGTTAAGATTCATGCAGAGTGTTAAGGGTATGAGCATGGAATTAAAGCTTGGACTTCAAATAGAATAGATGGGATTACTCATTTCTTTTTTCATTCAAAAAGATGTAAAAATCAGTATTAAAACAATAATATTAACCTTGACCCAAAGCACGTACCCGACACGCACAATAATTCCCTCTTGACATTGCATACCCTAGCTAACACAAATCACATTATAAACCTACGGTGCACACTTAGCCTGTGGCGCACACTCTAAACTCCTGGGCACACACCCAAACAGTCTGTAAACCTGTAATGCACACCCTGATGTGCACCTTAAATCCTCATGGTGTACCGCAAACATCAGTCATGTTAATTAACGCTACCGAAAGTGCACACTTGGCCATATTATTTGAAATTTACTTTTATCCAAAAGAATTATTTTCCTAAGGCGACGAATAAAAGAAACCCTGTTGTACGGCCCGGACAGACCCATTTTGTAAAATAATAATAAGAAAAAAAGCCCGACCGACCGACCCGACCTGAGAGGTCCGTTTACCGGTACAACAGGTTTCTTCTTTTTTCCGTCGCCTAATTGATTAGATTCCTTTGATTTGTATATTCCACAAAAATGATTTTGTAAATCTTTCAATTTTATGAAAATTTATTAGGCCTATTCAGAGAAATGGGAATTATATAAAACTATATTCTTTTAGAGCAATATTTAGGAGGTAATGTTAAAAACTCAATTAATATGTAAAATATTAAGAAAATAAAATGATTCAAAAATAGCGTGACTGCGTGATTATTGTCGAAGGGTTTTTCCTGTTGATATTGGAGAAACAAGTGAGGGGGTAGTAAACTTTCTGTTTTGGAAAATAAAACCTTGAGACCAACGAGCATTATCGATATAAGGGGGCACAGCACTAAATAAACCGCCCATTGGATTACATGTAAATTAGGGCTAAAAGAGTCGCTATTTTGGGCCCTTAGTAACCATTTTTGGAATGTCTCGAAAGCTTTATTCTAATAAACAAACATTCAAATTTCATAAAATCGTCAAGAAGTGTTACACCTTCCAATTAGATTTTACGATACGATCATTTAAACAGCGCCACCCCAATTTTCAGCCCGGACGCTCGCCTTCTAACCGCCTCCGATCACGTGTGTTCATCCACGTGATAAATTGTCAATCCAATCGAAAATCAATATTTTGCAATATCCTGATCAAAGTACAAGAGATTATCTCTCATTTTAATTATGAAATGCTACCCTCACGCCAAACTGCTTCCCAAAGGACCCCATTAATCACAAAATCGTTTTTGTTTTAGCCGGAACTTACTACCATTACACAAAACGAGGAGTGATTTAGTGCTGTGCGCCCTTATAACACACAATAAAAAAATAAAAAACTTTTTTTTGTTGGCATTTTTGTAAACACCAAGCAATATCAAGATAAACTGTCAAAATAGTTAATTTATATACCACCTCTAACTAAAGTTATGTTACTTAACGCATCGATACTTAATTTGTAATGTTCGAATTTTGGGCACTTTAAGGCCATTTTGCAGAATTTCTATGTTTTTATAATCTCTTTCATTCATCATGAGATGTTATGAGACTATTTATGTTTCATATTATCTTAAAAGTATATATATGCAATGTTGTTAAAACCCGATGACCATGACACTGATTACGCAATGGCGTGCACACCCTATATCAAACCTTAGATACAAATGTAAAAAGTGTAGGTCCAAAATTGCCGAATTTAGGGGTATGGGTGAAAAACGTTTCAATTTTGAAATAAAAAATAGGCCTAAATTGTCTTTTTATCTGTCACGTATAATGTATCGTGTGTCAGGTAAACTCACAATGTAATTTGTGTTGGGTTAAATCCTCTAGGGAATTGCCCAGAGTACTGTTATTGACATTTTGATACTTTAAAAGCCTTATTTTGTCTTAATTTAGGCCCAAATTAAACCTGGTCACCCCCCCCCCCCCACCCCCCCCGACATGATTTGATATCAATGACAACGGGTTTAAAAACATTATTTCAACTCTATTTGTTAAGCCCCTGATTGATAAAACGAGCATAGATATGTAGGTTTATAATCGGATAACCATGCAAGGGGTCCATTATTGTGAGTAAAATCAAAAACAAGGAAATGTTAATAAAATGATGCTCTTCAACCGTTTTTGCTCCAAAATTGTAAGAAAATTGGGTCGTGTTCATGATATTATGTATGACATGGACAGAATATGTTTTTCTTTGAAATAGATAAAATTACCTCTTTTATAGACTCAAAATCAATGCAAATCGATATAAATCGAGTGTCACACCTGCCTGCGTGTTACAACACACAATAAAAAAAATAAAACCTTTTTTTTTGTGGCATTTTTGTAAACACCAAGCAATATCAAGATTATATAAACTGTCAAAATAGTTAATTTATATACTACCTCTAACTAAAGTTATGTAACTTAACGCATCGATACTTAATTTGTAATGTTCGAATTTCGGGCACTTTAAGGCCATTTTGCGAATTTCTATGTTTTATAATCTCTTTCATTCATCATGAGATGTTATGAGACTATTTATGTTTCATATTATCTTAAAAGTATATATGCAATGTTTTAAAAACCCGATGAACATGACACTGATTACGCAATGGCGTGCACACCCTATATCAAACCTTAGATACAAATGTAAAAAGTGTAGGTCCAAAATTGCCGAATTTTAGGGGTATGGGTGAAAACGTTTCAATTTTGAATAAAAATAGGCCTAAATTGTCTTTTTATCTGTCACGTATAATGTATCGTGTGTCAGGTAAACTCACAATGTAATTTGTGTTGGGTTATATCCTCTAGGGAATTGCCCAGAGTACTGTTATTGACATTTTGATACTTTAAAAGCCTTATTTTGTCTTATTTAGGCCCAAATTAAACCTGGTCACCCCCCCCCCCCCCCCCCCCCCCCCGACATGATTGATATCAATGACAAACGGGTTTAAAAACATTTATTTCAACTCTATTTGTTAAGCCCCTGATTGATAAAACGAGCATAGATATGTAGGTTTATAATCGGATAACCATGGCAAGGGGTCCATTATTGTGAGTAAAATCAAAAACAAGGAAATGTTAATAAAATGATGCTCTTCAACCGTTTTTGCTCCAAAATTGTAAGAAAATTGGGTCGTGTTCATGATATTATGTATGACATGGACAGAATATGTTTTTCTTTGAAATAAAGATAAAATTACCTCTGTTATAGACTCAAAATCAATGCAAATCGATATAAATCGAGTGTCACACCTGCGTGTTACAACACACAATAAAAAAATAAAAACCTTTTTTTTTGGCATTTTTGTAAACATCAAGCAATATCAAGATAAACTGTCAAAATAGTTAATTTATATACCACCTCTAACTAAAGTTATGTTACTTAACGCATCGATACTTAATTTGTAATGTTCGAATTTTGGGCACTTTAAGGCCATTTTGCAGAATTTCTATGTTTTTATAATCTCTTTCATTCATCATGAGATGTTATGAGACTATTTATGTTTCATATTATCTTAAAAGTATATATATGCAATGTTTTAAAAACCCGATGAACCATGACACTGATTACGCAATGGCGTGCACACCCTATATCAAACCTTAGATACAAATGTAAAAAGTGTAGGTCCAAAATTGCCGAATTTTAGGGTATGGGTGAAAAACGTTTCAATTTTGAAATAAAAATAGGCCTAAATTGTCTTTTTATCTGTCACGTATAATGTATCGTGTGTCAGGTAAACTCACAATGTAATTTGTGTTGGGTTATATCCTCTAGGGAATTGCCCAGAGTACTGTTATTGACATTTTGATACTTTAAAAGCCTTATTTTGTCTTAATTTAGGCCCAAATTAAACCTGGTCACCCCCCCCCCCCCCCGACATGATTTGATATCAATGACAAACGGGTTTAAAAACATTTATTTCAACTCTATTTGTTAAGCCCCTGATTGATAAAACGAGCATAGATATGTAGGTTTATAATCGGATAACCATGGCAAGGGGTCCATTATTGTGAGTAAAATCAAAAACAAGGAAATGTTAATAAAATGATGCTCTTCAACCGTTTTTTGCTCCAAATTGTAAGAAAATTGGGTCGTGTTCATGATATTATGTATGACATGGACAGAATATGTTTTTCTTTGAAATAAAGATAAAATTACCTCTTTTATAGACTCAAAATCAATGCAAATCGATATAAATCGAGTGTCACACCTGCGTGTTACAACACACAATAAAAAAATAAAAACTTTTTTTTTTGGCATTTTTGTAAACATCAAGCAATATCAAGATAAACTGTCAAAATAGTTAATTTATATACCACCTCTAACTAAAGTTATGTTACTTAACGCATCGATACTTAATTTGTAATGTTCGAATTTTGGGCACTTTAAGGCCATTTTGCAGAATTTCTATGTTTTTATAATCTCTTTCATTCATCATGAGATGTTATGAGACTATTTATGTTTCATATTATCTTAAAAGTATATATATGCAATGTTTTAAAAACCGATGAACCATGACACTGATTACGCAATGGCGTGCACACCCTATATCAAACCTTAGATACAAATGTAAAAGTGTAGGTCCAAAATTGCCGAATTTTAGGGTATGGGTGAAAAACGTTTCAATTTTGAAATAAAATAGGCCTAAATTGTCTTTTTATCTGTCACGTATAATGTATCGTGTGTCAGGTAAACTCACAATGTAATTTGTGTTGGTTATATCCTCTAGGGAATTGCCCAGAGTACTGTTATTGACATTTTGATACTTTAAAAGCCTTATTTTGTCTTAATTTAGGCCCAAATTAAACCTGGTCACCCCCCCCCCCCCCCCCCCCCCCCGACATGATTTGATATCAATGACAAACGGGTTTAAAAACATTTATTTCAACTCTATTTGTTAAGCCCCTGATTGATAAACGAGCATAGATATGTAGGTTTATAATCGGATAACCATGGCAAGGGGTCCATTATTGTGAGTAAAATCAAAAACAAGGAAATGTTAATAAAATGATGCTCTTCAACCGTTTTTGCACCAAATTGTAAGAAAATTGGGTCGTGTTCATGATATTATGTATGACATGGACAGAATATGTTTTTCTTTGAAATTAAGATAAAATTACCTCTTTTATAGACTCAAAATCAATGCAAATCGATATAAATCGAGTGTCACACCTGCGTGTTACAAGGGGGCACAGCACTAAATAAACCGCCCATTGGATTACATGTAAATTAGGGTTAAAAGAGTCGCTATTTTGGGCCCTTAGTAACCATTTTTGGAATGTCTCGAATGCTTTATTCTAATAAACAAACATTCAAATTTCATAAAATCGTCAAGAAGTGTTACACCTTCCAATTAGATTTTACGATACGATCATTTAAACAGCGCCACCCCAATTTTCAGCCCGGACGCTCGCCTTCTAACCGCCTCCGATCACGTGTGTTCATCCACGTGATAAATTGTCAATACAATCGAAAATCAATATTTTGCAATATCCTGATCAAAGTACAAGAGATTATCTCTCATTTTAATTATGAAATGCTACCCTCACGCCAAACTGCTTCCCAGAGGACCCCATTAATCACAAAATCGTTTTTTGTTTTTGCCGGAACTTACTACCATTACACAAAACGAGGAGTGATTTAGTGCTGT
>CM069459.1:51461794-51578220 GCA_035610835.1 Ophiura sarsii | reverse complement strand
TTAATGTTAATATGTTAATGTCAATGTGTTAATGCTAATGTGTTAATGTTAATGTTAATGTGTTAATGTTAATGTTAATGTTAATGTTAATGTGTTAATGTTAATATGTTAATGTTAATGTGTTAATGTTAATATGTTAATGTTAATGTTAATGTTAATGTTAATGTTAATGTTAATGTTAATGTTAATGTTGATGTTGATGTTGATGTTAATGTTAATGTTAATGTTAATGTTAATGTTAATGTTAATGTTAATGTTAATGTTAATGTTAATGTTAATGTTAATGTTAATGTTAATGTTAATGTTAATGTGTTAATGTTAATGTGTTAATGTTAATGTTAATATTAATGTGTTATTGTTAATGTTAATGTTAATGTTAATGTTAATGTTAATGTTAATGTAATGTAATGCAATGCAATGCATTACATAAAATGCTATGCAATGCTATGCAAGGCAATGCAATGTAATGCCATGCAATGCAGTGTAATGTAATGCAATGCAAATCAATGCAATGCAATGCAATGCAATGCAATGCAATGCAATGCAATGCAATGCAATGCAATGCAATGCAATGCAATGCAATGCAATGCAATGCAATGCAATGCAATGCAATGCAATGCAATGCAATGTAATGCAATGTAATGTTATGCAATGCAATGCAATATAAGTTTGAAATTGAAATGTGGTGTGAAGCCCGCCCTCAATTTGGATCAATTCCGAGATATCTGCATTTTTGCAATACTGATGTATGTAAGAACTTGCAACTGTAAGGATTGAGAAAAATCAGCCTCCTCGTTAAACAGCTCCTCAAATGTTTTCTCCGGGCCCGAGAGGTATTTTGTACAGTATCCTATATGGAGCAATGAAACACACACAATCATGCATATTACTTGTAAACGCACAATTGGAACAATTTAATTTCATCAAAAGAGGTTGTTAAAATCACTTCAGATCCCTTTAAAGCTCAATAATATAATACAGTGGTTTTCACTTCTTGTTTTTCAGCCACCAACTCTTGCACAAATCTTGAGGGAAATTCGTGTTATCAACACGGCTATTGTAAACCCGAGTTCAATATGTTCACGAAGTGGTGATGATAAGAAAGACACTATACCAACCACTTGTAAGGTAAGAAAGTGTTAACATGTATTAAGTAAGGAAATAATATTACCGCTACATGTATCATCTATAATGCCTCCTTTATACCATGGGATTGTAGAATAGAGGGAGGACCCCCCTACGGCATATACAATTTGAGTCTGGCAACATTCAAAAAAACATGCATCAATTAATCGATTAACAAGCTGAAAGCCGAATGTTGAAATTACAATTTTAATTTTATTTATACGCAATATCTTTTACTTTCTGCTTCAAATCAGATTCATGAAATTGCAAACGCATCGTTAGCATTTCTTACAGGCTTCCACTCATCATTATTTATCTATTGTTTTACATATTTATTTATTTCAGCGTATAGTACGGAACACGTATAAAAAGATGTCTAGATTAGGAAGGGTTAATGAATTCAACCTTTCTCAGTGGTGAGTATAGATTATTTTGTCATTTATTATCTCAATTTCGATATACATGTGGGTCATTCCATAAATTAGGGGGCCAACTTGTGACATGCACATTTTAGGCCTTAAATGTGAAAATCCCCTTTTAGGTTTTAAAACAATTGTGGCTATGCTATTTTTTAATATGTTCCTGTCAAAAAATGCTATTTAAGTTACTTGAAGGTGTTTAGATATCATACAGTCTCTAAAATATCATCATTTATTGGAAATTATGGGTTCCCCGTGTAAATGGGACACCAAAATGCACCAAGCACATTTCAGCCACTACAGAACATGTTCTATGCCATTGGTGTGTTTACTCTAGAAGGTTTGGTCAGTTTTAAGCTAAAACTTCATTTATTGGTCTCTCTGTGGGTTTTTCGTGTATTTCTGGTTCAAAAACAAATTCCCCGTTTAAATATGTTAGGCGGGACACCAAAGCCATTTTGCCTAATATTAAAGAAATTGGGAACAGTTTGACCAAAATGTTATGTCATACATGTTATAAACCCAGTCTAGTATATATTTTGGCTAGAAATTTATAATAATTAAGTCCAGCAAATAATTTCAATATGACTACAAAGTTTCACATGGTAAATATTTGGGGGGACACCAAACTCATTTGTCAAAATTGAAATTGTCAATATTTGTTTAGTTTCTTCAATTCCCCTCTTCATTATAGAACTGTATGATTTACCCATTGGCCCCCACATTAATGGAATAACCATGTACATAGTTTCAACACCTGCATATGCATAGGCCTTTTAGGGAGTGTTCATAAAAACGTTGGTGTGCGGTCTGGAAACTTTTGATTTGGGTATATAAAACTGTTTGACCACCCCCCCCCCCCCCACTCTATCTGTGGGTCAATATTTTACCCACCCCTCTTTAGGTACCTTTAACTTTTTGACCCCATCATACCAACGGGTCACATCACATGCTTTATTTGATGACTTATGAACAATGGGTGGGATGTGAGAGAGAGGAGGGCCCAATGTTCGTTTGCGCGCATACAAAATTGAAATTACTTTTGGGCTGAAATTACTAAGCGGCTAGATTAGGTATTAGGGTAGTAGGGAGTTTGCGCAACACAAACGCTAACGCTAACGCGAGCGTCAATCTATTGAAAATCACTCTTCTGTGACGATAGGAACATTCATGTACCGTCACAGAAGAGTGATTTTGAATAGTTTGGCGTTCGCGTTAGCGTTAGCGTTTGTGTTGCGCAACCTCCCTAAATATATGAAAATATGAGTTGAATTAATTCAATACCCTCACACACAATGCGGTTCAATGCGGTTCAATAATCAGTGGCGTAGCCTGAACATTTTCAGTAGAGGGGCAAGAGGGTGCAATATTTTATTCGGGCAAGAGTGAACGAGATGTCTTAAACAGGGCTGAAAAAACAGGGGCATGATTTTCCCGAGGTAACAATAAAGAAACCTGCTGGTATAACGTCACGAATTAGTTACCAAGTAAAGACGATATCTCTGGACATGGAATATTGTTATTTCTAACAATATTCCATGTCCAGAGATATCGTTGCAAATCATTGTGCTTGGTTATAAACCAGATAATCAAAATGTATTGAATGTAATGCTAAATAGAATGCTTAGTCTGGCGTCGTTCACTCTATATAGATCCAGACATATCAAGATCACTGATAATAAAAACGTTGATGCATTTAAATGGTTTCTATACGAATTAAAATGGAGAATTAGTATCTTGAGACACAGTGAAAATGTGTGGCATAAGATTGGCAAAAGCCTACATAGCACAGAGTAAATAGTAGGTTCTGATATTCTTCTTGTAAAACACATGTACATAACAGCCCATATTATATATTGCTTTGTTTGTCAACTCAACTGCGAAGGTCATGTGCCATTGATGATCATTAGCCATCTATCTTCATGCAAATGGTAATTGTTGGTACATGCTGTTCGCTGGTAGAGTCATGGTGTTTTTTTTCTTCTTCATATTTGTAACTTATTGATACCAGTATGTTTGATATATTATTATTATGTTATATAACTATGTATAGAATATAGATGGAGAAAAAATAAAATGAATGAAAAAAAAAAAGAAAAGTAAAGCCGATTACATAACCTAGAAATTTTGCATTGACCATGTTCAACGGTTAACGGTGTGTCTCCCAAAGGCATGTACTTCCTGGTAAATGGCTAACCCATATTTTAAATTTTCATTTGAAAACAGGATCAATACTCCGCACAATCTAAGAGTTATCGAGAACATAACAAACGAAGTAATTACTTCACGAAGAAACTTCGAAAGCATTACTGTGGAAAGTAAGTTGAACCATAAACAAGGCCCGAAACAAGGGCGTTAATTATTTTAAAAGTGGGGTTTGGGTGCCACGCACATCTGACCATTTAGGGGGACTATGAGAGGGATAACCCATTGTAAGCAATTTTAGATCTCGATATAACGCGATCATTTTGGTATATTAAATTATTATTATTTTAAACGTTGCTCGTTTCCATGAATTTGGCTCGTCATACGATCGCAATGCAAGGGGGCATTATCACCCCGTCACGGTTTGAAAAGGGCCGGGATGTCTGCATTCGCACTTGGTCGATGTTTTTTTGAAAAAAGAGCCACCAAAAATATTTGCGAATTCAGTATCCAGAATATCCTAATTTACAGATGCTAGTGTGTTTCCTGTCGATCGAGTGAAAGCACAGATTATAATCTGTGGTGGGAGGCCTTGTGATCGAGAATACCATGAATAATATGTGATTAATATCTCTCATTGTAATTACATTAATGTATTATCACAGGGGCTCTCAAGCGGTATTTTCGGAGCATGAAAGATAAACGTCAGAAAGAGGCGTCAGGAGCGTATGTTTTTAAGCAGCAGCAGGCTAGAAGAGGCAACAGGAAACGAATGGTACGATATGTTTCTAAATTCAATAATTGTAATCAGATGATGAAGGTAGACACATCTTACCAGTAGGAATTGTGCTCATATCTAAAGCAATGAGCTAGAATACTTTGTCTAAAGCGTGCTGGCTGTGGACGTACTTCATGTAGGCATGATTAAATTGTCCTCGATTCGTCTACTAACAGTTCTGAATTGTGAGTACTTAACCCTTTCCACGCTGGAGGCAGCTGCAGACGACAGGTTAAAACTTTGCTCGTTTAAGAATTATTTAACTTCGTGACCATTTTTTGATTCAGCATTGCAAAATACATTCAAATTAATACAAACATGCTTGTATTGGTTTAATAATTCTTGAGATAGGTCATGAACCTTTGGAAAGATTTTTGAAAAATCATTTCTGTGTATGATATAAAATCGTAGCCGCGTGTATTAAGTGAAGTTCTGTGACCAGCTTAGCTGAGCTGCTTCAAACTTGCAGTTCTTTCATATGTCTTTAACGCGGTACTTAGTGCTTATATCATGTTATATAGGACTCAATCATTAGCGTGCACAAGAGGGAGGGGGCGCCCCTCCACTTTTGGGGTAACATTTGATAGATTGAGCCCATTTATTGGTCGAGCTATGAGTTTAAAAAATATTGGACGAGACGCAGTCGAGTTCAATATTTTTAAACTCATAGCGAGATCAATAAATATTGGGCGAAATCATCCAATTTTATCATTATTATGCGAAATCATCCAATTTTATCCACACTTGGTCACTCCAAAGCATAATAATGACAAAGGTCGGGGGAAATGAGGAGTCAAGATCAAGGTTAATTTCACTTCTATTAGGTATTCGTTTGGAGGAATTTGAAATTTTTGAATGGCATTGAGTATGATACAAGAAAATATTGCACGAGCTAGAAAAATATAGTCGAACCGGTGCGTACGAACTAGACAGTCAATATTATTATTATTATTTATATCAGGCTATTGCATTCAGTAATAAATCATTTATAGCATCTAGATCAGAATTGACCGACCAATATTTTTATAATATTGATCGCATCCGGGTACTTTTACCAGAAAATACACAGATTTATTGATTGGCCAAATAGCCTGATATAAATAATAATATGTAATGGTTTAAACTTGAAAGTTATGGTCTTTAAACACTGTTAATTTTCTCTTTTTTGTGGTCCATTTAATTTACACTTAACAATTTCACTTGCTTTTTGTTCTTTACAGAAATTACAAAGAAGAAAGAAGCGTATTAACGAACTACGAGCAGACGAGGAGACAAAAGCAAAGATTTATAGGCAACTTAAAGTTGATATTATGTCAGATGAAGAGACTGACGAGGAGGAAGTGGAAGATAACGTTAAAAAATTACTTAAAAAACGGTTTTATTGGGAAAGTGATCAATTAAAAAAAATTAAAGAAAAACTCGACAAATTTCATTATGACAAAATTACTCCCCACCAAAGGCATTTCAAACTGCCAACAGAAAATGGGGATTTAACTACAACCCCACCCCCTCGAGGAACTCCCAAAATCTGGATTCTTCCTGAATATCACTAGTTAATTCCCCCATTTTTTGTTCTCCATTTTCAGCCAAAATTTAAGTATCAAATTCTAGAAATCAAAAAAATATATATCGTCGGATATCGTAGGGGAGGGAGTAGATAACATTTCCCATTTTTTACACACTTAAAACCCAGTTTAAGGACGTTATTTGATCGTTCTTCTTCGACTTCCTTGTCAACAGTTTTCCGGGGTGCGTAACATTAGCGATGGCGCATCTGTTAGGCATTGCGTACTGTCATTAGTGTGGTTCGACGCATTCTTATTTTTTTGCTCGGAGTGAGCAGGCTCTGGGCGTAGCTGGAATTTTTTTCCGGGCGGGGGGGTAAAGCCAGAGGGGGCGGGGCCTAAATTACCACGGAGCGTCAAACAGCGTTGGGTTCGGGGAATTTTGAATTGCACACGCAATCTGAGGGCATTTTTAAGCATTTTATGCTCAGAAACGTGATGTTTTCGTGAATATTATATTTTTCTTGATATTTTACTGGTGGGGGCGGGGCCCATATACAAAATTTTTGCCAGCCCCCCCCCCCCCCCCTCCCCTGCCCGTGAGCTACGCCACTGCTGCTCTTATTAATTTATGTACACTTATTTATTTTTTAATAATCTTGTTATTATTATTATTTATATCAGGCTAATTGGCCAATCAATAGATCTGTGTATTTAATATTGTCTGGCAAAAGTACCCGGATGCTTTAAATATTATAAAAATATTGGGTGGTCATATTTTAAAATGACCGCCTAAGAGCTGAAATTGCAATTTCCTTGATTTTTGTCTTGTTTATGGAATGAATAGCTTGATATAAATAATAATAATAATATTGACTGTCTTATTTCGTATGATACAAGAAAATATTGCACTCGCTAGAATAATATTGCACTCGTCTTCGACTCGTGCAATATATTTCTAACTCGTGCAATATTTTCTTGTATTATACACAATGCCATTCAATATTATATAAATAGCTTTATTTTGTAAATATTTTGGGCAAAAGTGTTACTCACAATAGTATTTAGTAAAAGGTTGGTTTCCAAGCAAGCGCGTGCTAAAGGTATATTCAGTGATCTCCTTCATAGAGCGCCCATTAACAGTGATTTTATTCCTGATAATGAAGTTTTTTTAGACAAATGCAATATAGAGCGATATGAGCCCTATTTAACTCAAATCAGGGTTTGAAAATGGAATGTCGAATCCGACAGTTTATTTGACACATTGTTTTATGGGTTTTCCGAAGGTACACTATTTTAAACGCCATACAACATGCACTTATTGTCCGTTCTATGCACCAAGTACAGGGCGTTGTTGACGTGTGACCCAACAATTTGCTCTGTGTTCGCGGGATTTGGCCCGGACGGAATTTGCTCGCTGTAAAAAAACTTGACCAAAAATATTTGTACTTTCACTAATTTCCCTAGAATATATTTTCTTACATGTCCTGAAATATGGGTAGTCATGTTCAGTGAATGGACCTGACGGACCGCTCACTTTCAAGCGTCGCCATAGCTCAAACTATACTAATGTAGCTACGATATTATATAGTTTCACCCACTTAACTACATCCTTATTATGGTATGCTAAAAATAATCATAATTGGTGATTGACAAGTAGTCGTATTTTATGAAATGTAAATGACAGCTAGCCCATAACCCAAGTCAGTGGTGATAGTCACGGCCTTTTCTGAATATATGATTATTGATTTGTAGATGATTATTGATTGGTACGCACAAAAAGTATCGACGTACTAACATAAGATAACATTTTTTCATGAAATCAACTCTCACTAAGAAAAGTGAATAATTCATAAAACGCGTAAATCTGTTTTGCGTATTTTGATACCTCAATGGACTTGATAGGATTTGTTTTAAGAAAGTTATACCAATTTAAATGATAAAAGGTGCTATTTCAAAAATGACAAATTTGGCTTTTTCAGCGCTCTCAAGTGCTTTCCCACTCCTTTTGAAACGGGTTCATTGCAGCATGACAGATAGTGTTGCGTTATGCTCACTGTTGGCGTGTTTGATGAAAAAGTCTATGTAAATGTTTGCCATTTTTAGAATTGCACCTTTTAACATTTAAATTAGAATAACTTTCTTAAAACAAATCCTATCAAGTCCATTGAGGTATCAAAATACGCACAACAAATTTACGCGTTTTATGAATTATTCACTTTTCTTATCGAGAGTTGCTTTCATGAAGACATTTTATCTTATGTTAGTGTATCGATACTTTTTGTGCGTAGTGTATATCAGGTATATTGACGATGTATTCGTTTAATCTCACTTAACATGGTAACATGGATAAGGGCTATAAACAGAGATGTAACTTTTCAGGAAATTACCTGAAATCAGGTTTTTTATTAATTTTCCAAAACATTTTCAGGTAATCATTTCTCATTGGTAATGATAGGGAAAGGATTCAAAATGTGTAATTTTGAGGTAATTTGTGGCTTTTTCAGGAAATAAATTAGTATGCCAGTTACATCTCTGTATAACGGTCGCCATGAATTTCACATTGACGTATTATACTGCACTATGAAAAAAACAAAATGGTTCACGTGGCGGTAGGGAGTCTGGGATCTCCATTGTGTTCGCCCATCTACAATGTAACGTAATGTTTCCAAGAAGATTTCTACAGAAAAGTTTCCTCCCTCAGATTTAAATGAAACACAGCACTATTCACCTGATCGTGCAGAAGGTTGGTTATGATAATGAGAGGGGTCGGAGGGGGTACTGGACAAATGGCATTCTTCGAAACATTTGAACGCCCCTTCACACGTATCGAAATCCTACTGATGTTCTGGGATTTTATTTTTACATAATTCCGCCAGACAAAGTCAATAGAGGGAGCTATACTAGTTCAACTTCCAACCCAGGCCCTGTACCAAACCCAGACTCTACCCACTCGGTCGGTACAGTGAACTCCTACCATAGACGGTAAATACCGTCTATGCTCCTACATAGTAAACATATCAATACGTATAGTTTACAGACGTAGACAGATACCTGAGCAGACATTGCCTTTTAAGAGATCATTTGACATGGCATACTTGCTACAAATGAGTGTAGAAAGTGTCTCTACATGTATTGTCTGATAAACATTTTCCACCGATAAATAATCTGTATCACCTCTATTTGTCCGAATGATTATATGGCTGAGCTTGTATGGTTCACAGTGGGACTGGCTATACGAAAACCATCATTCGGAACTTTTATTTAGTTTGATTGTTATTACCCTCTTCCGCCATATTATTTGCAAGTCCGCGTGTCCTGCACGCAACACGCATCCATGATAGTGGCAATTGCGTCCTATTTAATACTGTGCACGCCCTAAACGATACAAAAACACAGCTGAACACGAAACTGACGTCCAAAACGCCCCCATAACGTTGCATTTATATTTATTATTAAGTATCTTATTTGATTTATTAATGTTTGTGCTTTTCTGCATTGTTCCTCCATTAATTATAAACTGTTACGTTATTTTAGACTGTAGACCCTATTGTTTTATTGTGTGGCATTGATAACGCATTGCCACTTTGAATGAATGTATAGCGTATGAAACATAATGTCTGTATTGTGTAATTGTATACATAATGTGTATGGCCGTTTTACTATAATAAAGACTACGAAAATGATGACATTCTAGTTTAGTATGCTTATTTATTACGAGACTTGCGATTTGAATACGACAAACAACATATTAATATATTATGGCCAGTAGATTTAACCTTGATGCGACCCCAAATACCAGCTATAAGAGAAATATATATTTCCGGTTCGTACGAAAGTTGTTCGGAAACATCTATAGAAAAGAGCCTCTTTCCTCACGACGGAAAGATGTCGGGTATAAAAAGACGGTTCCCACACTATTTCTAGTACTATGGATAGTGGACGGATATGTGCTGAATCAATACCGAAAGTAGTCAGAACGCTGCACAGAAATAGGTATTTCCACTATGGTTTCAAAATACCTTTAGCCCATATGAAAAGCGGTTTTTTCGCGCTGTGATATGTTTGTGTCAGTAGCACAGACTTACCGTATTTAGACCCTTGAAAATGGCAAAATACTTCAATTTCCAACATTATATTTTGAATTGCGTTGCCCTGGCAACAAGGACACTAGGGTGGTCATCATGATAGGCCAAACTAGTTGACCAAGTGTCCATTACATTTGGTGTACTTCATTTATAACTTTTTCTCCGCACCTTGCTAAGGGACCGTTCATTATTTATGGTGGAGGGGGGGGACAAATTCGCGACTCGTATGTTAAAATTACCTACCCCCCCCCCCCCCCCTACAGCTGAAACTGAAAATTACATGACCCCCCTGCTAACCAGTAGCTTTTTACCCCCCCCCCCCCCCCCCCCCCCCCCCCCCCCCCCTCCCTGTAAACAAATTAACTTGTGACATACTTATGGGGGCTGTCTTTACCTTTGGAATTTTGTTCATGGATAGGGCAAATTCTGTTTGTGCCCTATCTGAACGGCCAATAATATTATGATGGTCCTTCTTTTTATTATGTGAAATTAGTAATGGCGAGCGTAGCGAGCGGAAATTGTGTCATAGTTATACATTTTGGGTGGTTTTGTAACCCTAACAAGTTAGCCTACATTCTGAGCAGAAACGTATAATCCAGTAAAACATTCTACTTTTGTGAGCATTGGTGCAAAGCTGAGACGAGGTGAAAAGCATGCAATAAATCACATTTTTTTAAATCATAAAATTGGATTTTGTTACATTATACACCCCGAGTGGCTCTAATTTCTCGACCGTTGATGATTATATAGATGTTTTTCCACCATATCGTCCGATGCACAGAAAAGATTTGCTGTCCATAAGTCGTCTCATAGTAAAAGTTTTTGAAGTCGATAGGTTTTAAGAAAATATGCGCGAAGCGCAGAAAAAAATTGCATTTACACTCCAAAATGTCCTCTAAAATCACCCCAATCACCACCATCTTTATAGTTTAAAAAAATGTTACACAACCCCCCTGTTTAAGAATAAAAAGTTACATAACCCCCCTATTTCAACATATGAAAGTTACATGCCCCCCGCCCCCCTAAATTTTACCCAACGCCCCTCCATCATAAATAATGAACAGTCCCTAAAATGTTTCTAAACCCTTACTCTTAATTATACAAACGGGATGTGAGTGGAATAGTCGCTTGAACTCCGGACAAAGACCGAACAGATGGGCTGCCTTTTCACCGACCAATAACAACCACTGCATTGGTGATATACCGATAATTGACACTTTGCTAATGAAATCCCGGTGGTTTCAGTCAACATTGACTTTGGGTACGCATGATCTTTCCAAAAATCGCGGAAAAAGGGGGGGGGGGGGGGGGGGTGTTTGTAACATGTCCGCGATTTCCCCATATTAGGGGTGTTTCTGGAAGCTTTTTCCGCAATTTCAAAAAAAAAGTCCGCGAAAAAGAAAATCAAATTGTCCCGGGAATAGGAAAAAGGGTATTTTAAACCAAATGTATCCTCGTTCTCGCGCAAAAAGAGGGACTAATTCTCATGTTGACTGTGGTATTTCAGTGGCACACAAAGAGAAACCCATTCCTGTCATACTTAACGGCAGAACTGCACCAAATAACACTGGCAAATTGAATTCTGATCCAAATAATCTCCGTGAATTACCCAAGCACAATGACAAATTTTGCGATATCCACCTCTGGATGAACACGATGGAATTGGGATAATTCTTTTATTTTTACCACCACGATTACCTCGTTTGCGCCATCTAGAACGTAATTGGCCAGCTCTATTATAATGACAAAAGGGATGAGTGTGAAGTTCATGTCCATGACAACAATTTGATAACATGTTCAGCGATTCTAATTTCTTCATCAAAACAGCTAAACAATTGCACACAATCATTCCCTTTGGCACAAAAGCACTCCTATTGAGTAATTAGTAGAAACTCTGTGGTGATAAAGTCTGTTGACATCGTATCAGCTGATTGCACACCATATATAATACTAATAACAGGTCTTTTGAAATCGCGGGTTCAGCAACAATGATTGATCGATGTCTGTGTAGTGAATACTTGTACTGTGGGTAAGCTTAATAGTATGCACTATTATGTTAAGAAACAAAAACTTAAAGGGGTACTAAGAGATGTGTTAAAGGCTGCGCCCTCAATTATGAAAAGACGGGATTTCTAAATGTTTACAGTTGTATTACATATTATACGATATAATTCACTTTCAGCTTTTAAACTAAAACAACTTAAAAGTGTTTTGTCTCTTGTGATTGTTGTTGCTGGATATATAAAAGATTAGTTATATAAAAAATAAAGATAGTGGGCAAAGATATCAGAGTAGAATAATTATCCTCCAAGAGCACATTTCATGTCAATTGCCATTCAAATTATAAGAATTTAAAACTCAGATGTAAAAGATTATAGAATCCTATTGGGATGCACCCGGTATAAAACTGTTAAACTAAAATGTAAGTACATGTATGTTTGTACTTTTGTAGGTATCATGGCGGTGTGCACGTGTAAAGCGATGACTGCTATATGGGGCAACAACCAAACCCAAAACAAGGCTATGAACTTTGCTTGGTACTGCCGTACACCAAAGATGTACTCTGCGAATGCACCTACATCTTATTCGGTGGTCTTAATTTGGAAGCACCAGTAGGAGAGGAGAATCATTTTATGCGAACAATCATAATATGATCTTCATTATTAATGATAATGTGGAGGAGCTGAGGGGGTTACTTGGTTGCAATGGTGATGGTGAGTTTCATTTTGATCAGAATACCACAATTATACTATAGTCTATTTGGCCATCACGAGACAGTGACGTAACTACGCGTTCTAATAATTGCAGCACATATCGCGCGTATCTGCTCGCGTATCTGTAGGTGCTGGTGTATACACACGGACCCTGAAAGACGGAAGATACATACGTGTGCGTAAAAGACAATGTCTATAGCCTAGGTCTATATAGTATGTCACAACATAGTTCCATGGTCACAACATGAATGTAAAAACAGTCCAAAATGGACAAATATGCAATATTTCCGGAAGAGTAGCCAATGTTGAAATGGAAACTTCATAAAATGTCGGTTGCGGTACAATTGTTCATTCCTAGGCGATTTACGGAAACTGTAGAACATTTTGCGCGTATCATGGCAAATTCAGAACATTCTGCGTGTGTTCGGGATTGCACTGCAACATTAGGGAATTTGATGTAACTTCAAGACAACTTAAGGACACTTAGTAAAACTAGGACAATTCTAGGGACCATAGTGTTATTCTACGGCTTCAGTTGGAGATTTAAGTCACTTTCTATTTTTACATGAGATAAAGACTGGTGAGTATTTAATGCTTGAAAATAACTTGTCTAACAACGGTTGTTGGTGATGTTTGGCCGCAAATTATTATCTGCAGCAATCTGGATACATTTCATGCTCGGTGGTCCACTCAATATTACCGCACTATTCATAAACATAAAGACAGCAAAAAAAGTAACTCGGTTGCTGTAAAAGCACCTATAATTTTAAAATTGTTACTCATATTCTAAAAATGAAAATACCAGGAGACGGAACATTTAATTACGGTGATTTTGACACCTTGTTTGTTAAAATCGATTGAGTATTGTTGTCGCGGTATGTGCTTTCAGATGAAAAGTACCCATTTCCATTGTTGCAGTAACTCCTATTGATCTCTCTGATTCAGCGTAATGAGCCATCGCTGTTCTACTGACAGTTTGCCCATGGCGATGACCTGTCCTGTCTGTCTTCTCGGACCTTCTGAGCATTTGGAGTTTTAAATTCATCCTTTTTAATTGCAAAGAAGTACGCCTGTCATCCCCATTAAATTTGTCCCGGATTATGCTAATCAAGTTTACAGCACAACAAGAACAGCTAATCAAAATTCCCGCTATTATCTTCATGCTGAATCAGAGAGATCAATAGGAGTTACTGCAACAATGGAAATGGAAACCCTCGACAACCATTATGTTCCGATCAGTAATCTCACGAGGCACTCAAGTATGCACAGTCAATTATGATTGGGGTAGGTATAAAAATATTATTGAGCTTTAATCAAAATATGAATATTTCTTTATTTTTTGAACATTGTTAATCTAAACATGTTAACATTAGGTTCTATCTAAATTCCAATAGCATTTGAATTCCTTGTGAGATTTCCGTTCAAAAAGTATGCTAATTCGAATCTCAGATGGTATAAAATGTACAAATCTGGAAATCTAACGAGTTCAAAACACATGGCCATAACGTTTTCTCTCCCGAAGCTATTTTATATACTATCATGAAATGTTTTTGCTCTTTTCCCCTTGATGGTTTTTGTATGAAGGAATTGTGGTACATGTTATGGAATGATTGTAGTATTAGGATGCCAAACACTTCATTTGCACTTGATCATCACAGAATAGAATTAAAGGGATCGAGTTATGCCATAAGTATTATTGAACATAAAACAATAGCTAAGTCTCTAATTGATTTGGATTTTGAAATGCTATTGATGCACTTGTGCTATGCCATAATGAATCACTGAATACAAAACTCTATAGTGTTATCAGTTCCAAATTGGCGAGCTGTCTTATAACAGCAAATTCATACAGAAGAGCGTTAGCGCACGTGAGGCTCACACAACGCAGCATGGAGCACTCTTCGCACTCTGCATCATTTGCGTGTACGTACATTTTCGCACATACGCTTTGTTACTTGTATTGTGCGCGGAAAGATATGAATACGGGTCGCATATGTCTCGAAACTGATTAAACTTTAGCAAAGACTCGAATTGACTTAAAGGTAGATGACCTGATCACATTTTCGTAACACAGAATTATATCTAACATACGGAGATTTTCATATCATATGAAAGCTCGTATTTTTCTCATCATCATACTGAAATTTGACGGCCTAAATCGGTATAATTACGGAGAAATCGATGAAATAACGTCGAATTACCGCGAATGGTGGTAACCACCGATATAGTTTGTGTACTACTCAATGGGTACAGTTCACATCATCTTGTGCGTCTAAAATAAGAACCATTAGAGCTATGCAACTCAAACTTTGGAACACGACTTTTTTAGGGATGACCTTTCATGTAGAATAGAAAACTTCAAGTTGAAAATCGGAACATCTACCTTTAAATGTGTTAATCTTGAGTGGGTGCTCTTTATTTCTGTTAATCTTAGTACACGATACATTAATTTTGGATTATAATTAATGCTAATGACTTTTATTGTGTATTTAAAAAAAAAAGGTAAACACTTTCTCCAAACGTGCATGAAACGTTAGGTCCGAGATGAATTGCTCAAATAATGATACGAATTGATGGTAATATAGTGCCATACCCCATGTGTGCTTAATATACTTTCAACTAATACTTTCAATACTTTCAATTGTGATGGATATTTTTTATTTATGACCTTTTCATTCCATGTTATAACCTGTTAATATAATATTGTATTTTTTATATCCGTTATATAAAACGTACGAAGTACGTAGACAGCAGACATAATTTGATTGTGGCATTAATAGAGACATGCAGAATCACTATGACAACTAATTCTAGATTTTCATATAATGTTGTGTGTTGGTGGTGGTTAATAAATGTTTTAGGGCTTAAATATAATCTATTTTATGACAATACTCATAGAAACATGACGGAATTAACCATGGCAACCCATCCTTTAGTGTATCACAAAGATTATTATGTTTGATTAATCGAAGTGGAACTGAAAAGAGGAACAATGAATATGTTTACACAACCAATAAATGAGTGATAAAATACGACCAGCAGTCCCGGGGTATAAAATTTGTAATCACCCGTGTAAATCAACTCTCAAAAACTACCTTGAATGCGATTTCTAAGAGAAGGACAAAATGACCCGTAATAAGGATTATAGCTCAACGAATCATACTTATAGCAAAGAATATAGGTCCTCAAGACAGAGTTTAGACTGGAAAAACGTAAGAAGTAAGTGCGTGATTCAGTTTTGCTATTAAATTTGTCTGATCGGCCTAACCATTTGTTACAATGATGACAAGTTACTATCGGCCAAATCAACCCTTAGCGCGGATTCAGGTGGAAAAGACAACCTTATTCTCTGAAATTGGCGATTTTGATACCCTTAGCATGGGCCCGCGTTGTAGTACAACAGCACCCTTATTCCGCGTTTTCGTTCGTGCGGATGATTTAAACATTATACCTGACTCCCCCCCCCCCCCCCCCCCCCTCCCCCCTCCCGGGCTAGCATAGTGATGGAAATGACCAATGATCAATCATATTCAATGGGAAGTGTATTTTAGGTCAACTTTTCGAGGATATATATATTCCCCCCTCATTCATCAATACATGTGTCCGAGTGTTCCAGACTCTCGTTAAATATGGGTGTGTGCGTTTCCCGTTCAATCTCTCCCTATGAAGATAACCCGATAACGTTAGTTTCGCTGTTCCAGACCTCCCTTCAAAGATCAATAAATAACGGATTTGACCAATTTCTTGCCCTTTTGGAACTTTGAAACAATAATTAAGAACGATATATTTTATCCAATGTTAGATTTTCACATCATCAAAACATGCACAAATCAAGATTCAAATTGATACCTCGTAATTGAAATTTAGCCTTAAGAACCAGTGATTATGATGAATGGAAGCTTAGCATTTCCTTTTAATATCTTTATATTTTTAAGACATTTACTTCACATCTAGAAACTAGAAAATACGACCAGAGGTGTTTTTTGATGTGATGGGGTCACATGACATGTACATCACAAAATATATCATATGTCACTAGCCCCATTTTTCATATTTATTTCAATTATTGTACGTTTTTGTAGGTACCACCTCAAACCACTTTCAAATGAACAAGGACATCACATAGAGCATAGAATGGCCCCTGCCAGACAAATTATATGCTGCAAAAGGCCCGGCAGACACCCCAACCGCCCAATACGGCCAATATGCCTAAATCTTGCAATTGACCTAGATCAATTAGTCGAGGTACCACCCCAAACCACTTTCAAATGAACAAGTACATCACACATATAATTTGTAGTATGGCTCCTGTCAGACAAATTATCTGCTGTAAAGGACCCAGCACACACACACCCAAATATGGCGCGTATGTCCAAATCTTACAATTGACCTAAAAATAATAATACATAATAATACATAATACCAAAGTTTCGATGCGCTTTACAATACAAAAATTCACAGTTAAATATTTGCCACGGACGTACAATATAGAAATAGGGTTCTCTACTTTTACGTAGTCTTTCGTCATTTCTATCTAAACCATAAGTTACTCCCCAATGTTTTCTGGGCTAAAATAATTTGCATAAGCACACTCACAGAGGACAAGTCCATTTTTTAGTAAGAGGGGTGGGTTTGACTATGCAATATACTCACAGGCTTGAATAGTGTCCGTCCGTGACAAAATTTGTGTCCGTCTGTGACAAGTTTCTTAATTGATTTTACTTATTTGATGGTGCCATTGTTAACTCAAGGGTAATGCAACTACTTCACAGAACTTTTTTCCACATATTTGTTTATTATTTAATAGATACATGTCTCATCTATAAACATAACATAAAAAACCTGAACATTATTCATTAACATAAACATATGGTAAGGTCATCTTCTACTTATAATGTCCGCTTGTGACACATTTTGTTTTCACCCCTTGGCAATAATGGACCGCTCCAAAAATAAAACGCATTTTACATTTTTAAAAATACAGTTTCAGTTAGCCAAGATGTTGTTCAACATAATGAGGTACAATGCAATTTCAATATCAGAAATTTATTTGTTCATGTTAACCTTAAACCGACCAGCCTCAGTATGCTCTGTGTACATATCATAGCATACTCAGTGTGTACTGAATATATTATACATGTGTATTGGGTGCAGAGGCAATACCCGTTTAAGGGGTGTCTGGAAAATATTTGGTCATGCACGCTTACAGCATGATAGTTGAGTGCATAAATATAATAAAACTCTTTCCTTTTCCTTTTACTTATTGTATTGAAAACAAGGTCGGACAAACATGTTTTAAAGCTTGTATTTTGGTATGAAGTCATACAGAGGTGAACTGCCTTTCTCTTTTGTATTCTACTTCACTACTTTTGCTATGTTAGTTTAATATCTAAACTATTTGTTGTTAATTAGTTTTTATCACAATTCCAAAATCGTAGTCAATTTCTTTTCCAAGTCATATTTTCATTTAAATATTTGTTAAAATAGAAAGTCTGTATTCTATTTATTTAAAACATACTAGTAATAATTTCCTAAATTTAAAATATGTATTATTATTAACAACAATAATTAATCAGTAAGCATTTTAAGTTTAATCAAATTTAAACATTTTTTAGACCACGTTTTGTTTTATTAGTAATTCAAAATTGGTCAACGTACCTTTGAGGGGCTTTACTAATGCGGCCTGATCTTGTACGACAAGGCTGGTTTAGTTCAGTATCATCAGTAATGTTTTCTTTGTCATGAGGCTGGTTTTGAGTAGGATTGTTTTTGTTCTCAGATGAAGTAACATAGCGTTCAAATCTTGTCTCAGATTGTCTTTCTTTGTGACTCAAAATCAAATCTTGCATATTGCGTGTCTATCTTGTTCCATTTAATTCAACAATGCAAGAGTGTGGGCGTTTTGTCTTGGTTTTATGACTATTCCTTTTTGCCATGTTTTTCCTACTTTCATTCTGATTGTGTTTCCAGCTTTCAATGTTGGTCAAACCTATAGTTCCTCGGTCATAATATCTTTTCTGTCTTTGATGATTTTCTTTCAACTTTTTCGTGACACCTCTTTGAATTTTAGTTTGGTTTCAACAAGTTTGTTTTAGTGGGTAGACTCGTTTGTGTTCGTCTACTCATCAAAAGTTGAACTGGTGAGGCTCCTACACCTAGAATTGGTGTGTTCCTATAGTTCAGTAGTGCTAATTATGGATCTTGTCCATCTTTTTTAGCCTTTTTAATAGTGACTTTGCTATTTGTACTGTCTGTTCAGCTTTTCCATTCGATCTTTGATACAGAGGAGAACTTTTCTGATGTTGAAAATTGTAATCTTTGCTGAATGGAGCAAACTCTGATGAAGAATATTGAGGGCCATTGTCACTAAATAAAATATTTGGAATTCCATGTCGGGCAAATTGCTCTTTGCACATTTTAATCACAGTTGAACTACTTGTGCCTGGTAAAGCATTGATTTCAACGTAGCCCGAAGAGTAATCTACACGAATCAAGTACTGTTTTTTGTCTAGTTCAAATAGATCGGTTCCTACTTTCTCCCATCTTCCAGTCGGTTTTGTATGACCTGTCACTGGCTGACGTGGATTGTTAGAACGATATGTATTGCATGTTGCACATTTCCCTACACGATCCTCTATTTGTGAATTCATCAAGGGCCAAAACATTATATCTCTTGCTAGATTGTTTTGTTTTTCTCTACACCTTGATGACTATGGTCATAACTTTTGTCAACATTTCGTTTTGAAGACCATTGGGGATAACTACTCTATTGTTTCTAAAATATCAGACCATTTTCTAGAGTCAGTTCATCTCTATCATCCCAAAAGTGTCTACACTGCAAAAAGGTTGCTTAAATATTTACTCAACATTTTACACAACGTTGTTGAAGTATATGCAACCGCTCAACAGTTGCGTAAAATTTACCCAACACCGTTGGATAACATGTTTTCACCAACAGTTGAACAATTCCAGTTACTCAGCAGTTGCACGATTTTAATTACACAACAGTTGGGTATTATTAATTAACCATTTGTTGGGCATTTTGTGACTGTTGCTTAATTTGTGAATTGTTTTCATTATATATTGAGCATTTTTGTATAGCAACTGTTGCTTAATTTATCAAAAGTAGCCATATGTTGGGTATTTTATTTGTGACAAGTTTTTATTATAATATATTGAGCATTTTTGTATAGCAACACGGGGTAGGCAAATAATGTGAATTCTGGGCGATGCAGCAGAGTTACATGCATCACTTCCTCCCGGTAGTGAAGCGGTAACTTGTAATGGGAATTCTAGGCGATGCAGCAGAGCTACATACACTATTCCCTTTCGGTAGTGAATCTGTAATTTATTTTAACATGTTATTTAACTAGGCCTATATATATATTATCTGACATCTCTTATCATTGGTGTTATTTACTGTGCACGTTTGCCAAACGTAGTCTTGCTATCTGGGTATGAAGGTATAAATAGTCCATATTATATAATACATAAACATATTTATGTGATTCTTTTGGTGGAAAATAGATCACATGACATGAACTATTCAGTATATGTCCATGTCGTGTATTTTTTGGCTATAAAAATCGACTATTCAATATTCATCGCTAGTGACGTCGCTATAACACCGCTGAAATGATATTCATAAACAAATATATGTCAAACAAGGATGGCAACTATTTTGTCAGTGTTAGCGATTTATTCCGTTTTGGATGCCAAGACAGAATACATCTAATTGTGGTCCTGCGCTGCAAAAAGGTTGCTTAAATATTTACTCAACATTTTACACAACGTTGTTCAAGTATGCAACCGCTCAACTGTTAAGTAAAATGTGCCCAACACCGTTAGATAACATGTTTTCACCAACAGTTGAACAATTCTAGTTACTCAAAAGTTAGGCAATTATATTCACTCAACAGTTGTTCAAGTATGCAACAGCTCACGAAATTGTCTTTTTTGGACAACAGTTGCCTAAATTCACATGTGCGTAACTTGCATCAACTGTTGCGTGATTGTCCTCAATGCTCATGCAACAGTTGCCAAAGTGGAATATTTTTACGCAACATATTTTAGCAACAGAAACAGTTTCCACAAACATTTTAAGGACATTATTTTCGACGAATTGCTCAACGCTGGGGATTTTTTACTTTTATACAACGCCTAACTTTCTACATATATTGAATGAATTTTAATCAACACGTCAACCAACGGATGATAAAAGTACCTTTAGCAACGTTTTTAAGCAACCTTTTTGCAGTGTGCAACTTGCATGTACTTCTTTTCTAGAAGTTGGCCACCCGTTTTCAATGATACCCCTTAATGTTGATAAGATTGAGTCTACTTTGGTTCCTTAGTCAATACTTCAATTTTGTTGTCTGCAATTGGTAATTGCACAATCATACACACTTGTATATCGTCGCTACTATCTTCCGTGTCAGGTAGGAAGTTTCTAGATAGAGCATCAGGTACATGCAACAACTGAGGGTTTTACGCATTTGTAGGTTTTTGCCTTGTGTGTATTCAATTTCAAAATCATATTGTTGTATATAGGCTAAGTAACATTTTCTGCAGTCGTAGCGATGCAGTGTATAGTGGTTTTCTCAAAATCATTTGCAATGGCTTGTGATCGGTGCTAATTTTGGCATCTGCTTTGTGACGTCCACAAATATAGTCTCTACATTTCTCACAACCAAATACTACTGCTGCTAACTCTTTCTCTATTTGAGCGTATCTTGTTTGGGCTGGCGTAAATGCTTTTGAGGCAAATGCTACAGGGCTGTTATTTTGTACCAACACCGCTCCTATGCCTGCCTGGGAGGCATCTATACAAATTTCAGCAGGTTTTGTTATGTCATAATATTTGAGTGTCGGTGATGATGTTATACATTTATTTAGTACCCTGAAACTATTTTCGTGTTGCTCTTGCCAAATGAACTCTGAATCATTTTCTAGCAGTTTTCTAAGTGGCGCTGTTAGAGTTGACAAGTGAGTAACGAATTTGCCTAGGTAATTTACCATTCCTAGCCATTCTGAGGTTATTGGACGAAACTGTTTCTATGATATGACAAACGACAATGGAGAGAGGCTTGTGAGTATGTGCGAAGAATATAAACTCCGCCCAGCGCAGTCAAGATTCCCTCAACCCAGACGCCATCTGTGGACATGGATGCACCCAGCAGGGTCTAAACATCAGCTCCACCACATCCTAATTAACAGCAAGTGGACAAACTCCCTAAGGAACTGTATAGCATACAACTCTGTGGAACTAAACTCAGACCACCGGATTGTCAGCATCAAGATCGTGTGTAGCCTAAGATCTACCAAAGGGAAACCCTGCACAAGACCGAGGTTTGACTGGGAAAAGCTGCAAAATGCTGACACAAAAGGGTTATTCCAGATCGAGCTGTCAAATAGATTCGAAATCCTCAAGTGCAACGACACATCTACACCAATAACGGAGAGATACGAACAGTTTAAGAAAGCAGTTTCAGAAGCAGCCGAAAAAGTTGTTGGAAAACTCAAACCTCATGGCATGCCAACCTGGGTTACGGACAAGACTATTCACCTAAAGTCTGAGAGGGACGCGGCCAAAAGACGTTACCTTGTCTCAAAGTCACGGCAATCCAGAGACAGATGGAATAAGCTCAACACCTGTTTGAATGAGTCTTACAAGGCAGATGAATCGTCCATGCTCAATAAACAGATGGAAGATCTTCATCAGGCTGACCAGAAAGGTGACTATTCCACCACATGGAAAATCATCCATGATCTCTCTGGGAAAGATAGGAAGTCCAGCGTCAAGGTCAAGAAAAGAGATGGTACCACCCCAAGGAATGACAAAGACCTTCTTGCACAATGGAGAAAGTATTTCAGCTCACTGCTAAACAATGACAGTGGTCAAATCCCATCTGATCTACCATCACCTGCTGCTCAGGACCTGCCCATCCACATTGATCCTCCCACACTTGAGGAATCACAGGAAGCCATTAATCCAATGAAGCCCAAGAAGGCTGCAGGTCTTGACTGTGCAATCATATCAGAAGCACTCCAAGATGGCGGTGACATATTGGTACAAGTTGTCCATGGGTTCTGCATGGAAGTTTACACCACCCTGAAACCACCCAACCAGTGGACCACCAGTGTTATTGTTCCTCTACCTAAGAAAGAGGACCTCTCTCTTATGACTAACTATAGAGGAATATCTCTTCTGCCAATTGCAGTTAAAGTATACAACAAGATCCTGCTCAACAGAATTAGAGATCATGTCGACCCCATCTTGAGGAATAACCAGGCTTTCGCCCTGGCAGAAGCTGTGCTCAGCAAATCCACATCCTGAGGAGAATCATGGAAGGGTTTAAAGACCAGCAGCTACCTCTCACAGTCACATTCATAGACTTCAAGAAAGCCTTCGACTCCATAAACAGGAAAGTTATGTTTGCAGTACTGCCACACATTACGGAAACCCAAAAGCTTTAGTCGACGCTATTATAGGTGTACTGTCCAACAACTCCAGAAGTGCTGTGATGGTCGATGGCAGTATCTCTGATCCTTTCGCTGTCTCCACTGGCATGCTACAGGGTGATGTTCCTATTTGTGATATCGGTAGACTACCTTTTGAAGAAGGCCACATCTGATCTTGACTCAGGAGTTGTGACACATCCACGTCATTCGAGGCGTCATCCTGCCATTGTTCTCAACGACTTAGACTTTACTGATGACATTGCCTTACTCGAGACAACAATTCCACGAGCCTAGACGCAGCTGACAGAAACTGCTGCAGCAGCAAAAGACCTTGGCCTCTACATTAGCGTATCTAAAACAGAGTACATGACTGCCAACTGCAATCCTCACCCGACACTTCAGGTATATGGGGATACCATCAACCATGTGACAGATTTCAGGTATCTTGGCTCTATGATGGCATCGGGTGCAAGTGATCTTAAAAGACGCAAGGTATTAGCATGGTGCGCTTTCGGGAAGTTAGAATGCCTCTGGAGGAGCCCTCAAATAGGTATCACAACAAAGATGAAATTATTCAATACCACCTGTGTGACAGGTGGTATTGAATAATTGTACTGTATGGATGTGAATCCTGGGTGATATCCCAAGATATGGAATGCAAAATAAATGCCTACCTCTTGCTACAGGATAATGCTAAACATCAAGCGCATGGATCATGTCCCAAACACCACAATTTATGACATGACCAAGACAGAGCCTCTTATCCACCGTGTAAAGCGCCGCCAGCTGAGATTCATTGGCCATATACTCCGTCTCCCTGATGAAGAGCCTGCTAAAAAGTATGCCACCTACGCACCAACACATGACCTGGTCGTCCTTGCACATCATATCTTACATATATACAACGCTTACTAGGGGACAATGAAGGCATGCTTGAAGGTCGACAGATTGTCACTCTTGCTCAAGACCGTTGCGCATGGAAGAAACTTGTGGACGCCTGCTCTGCAGCCGAAGGATGATCATGATGATGAGCCATGATTCTTGTAAGGCTTTCTTTTGTTTTCTGGTGCTGACATTTCTGTTATTGCCTTGATATTCTTTGGATCAGTTTTTAACCCATCTTTGGTTAGCCTGTGACCCATGTATGAAACTTCTTGCGTTCTAAAACAAATTTGTTTTTGTTCAGTTTTATGTTTTATTCTTGGCATCGTTTTAATACCTTTTCTAGGATTTCATCATGTTCTTATTCCGTAGAAGCAAATATGAGTATGTCATTCATGATGACTTCTACTCCCGGAATATCTTCAAACATTTGTGTCATATTTCTTTGAAATATCTCAGGCGCTACTGATACACCAAAAGGTAGGCGTAAATATTCATATCGGCCAAATGGCGAGTTAAATGTACACAAGTCTGTACTTGCTTCATAAAGGCAAATTTGCCAGTATCCACAATTTGCATCCAAAATTGTGAATATCTTTTTGTTCGCTAATTTTTCTGTAATTTGGTCAATTGTTTTCATGTGGTAGTGCTCGCGCTCTAGGGCTTGATTTAAGTCTTTTGGATCCAAACATATTCTGAGTTTTTGTTTGTCCTTTTTAACTACCGCTGTCATGCTGCTAACCCATTGTGATGGCGTTGTGGATTTTCTTATCACGCCTAGATCAACCACCCTGTTTAAATACGTTCATCCTTAACTTTATCTCAAAGTGCTACCGACACTCTTCTTGGTGCGTGTACAACCGGTACTGTAACACTGTCATGGGTTTTTCAGTGTTACTCTTTCTTCGATACAGCCTAATCCCTGAAAAAACTATCTTTGTATTTTGTTTCAATTCTCTGAGTACCTTGTACTGCTTCATTTTCTGAATTAGGTTCAGCGCTTTGCATGCCTGCAAACCTAACACTTGGGTGAAATTCCCTTGTACTATCGTGAATGCTATGTCATAATAGTGTTTCTTGTATTCAACTACTAGTGTACATGGTCCTTTGGTTTGATTATATGACCTGACCAACTAACTGCCATTATTATATACACATCAAGCCTCATATAAGTTTAATATGAGCCAATGCTCTAAGTCCAGAACTTTTAATGCCGCGTGTCTTTTAGTCCAAAACGGAATAAAGCACATGGTCTATACAACTTTCAGCAAGACAATTATTTGTCAGATTTTAATAAGATATACTTTCCTAGCTTGGAAATTTATCGTCTGCTATGGAGCAAGCTTTTATCAAGTTTCAATCGGGCGCACTTCCCTGTTGACATAGAAGGATCATTGATATATTATGTTGGATATGGATAACATATAGTAGAATTTCAAGTCTAGAAATTCAAAGTTGTTTGACTAACAACACAAAATAAGTTTTTCCACGCGACGACAGAGATATTGTCGGACGTCGTGCCTTTCAAAAGAAAATCAACCTGAAAACCACTACTTAGTTAGCATTTACACTAAGTTATGTCGGAAAATATTATGAGCAATTTTTTGATTTGGACGGTCCGAAAGCAGGTACTCTTGATACCCTCCCACTTTATTATAAAAGTTTGATTTTCTACCCCGGCTTGTTCCACAGGTGACTCACGGATGTGTTTACATTTCTGAGGGTCATGTCTGCCATACTTGAGGGTTCGGAGAGGGGCGAGAGATAGTATTGACGCACATGCCTGATGGTATGTGGCCAGTCAATCCCTCGTTGTAGGTCTCGCACTTGTCTTAAATTGCTCTTATTTATCCTACTAAGCACAGTAGAATATGTTTTCCCGACTTTTGCAATTTCACTTGAAATTGCGACATGTTGACCCTCTTGGGCACGTGTCATTGAAAGGCTACTATAACTTATTTGATGTTTGATTCCTCGAGCTCTTCTTTCTCTACTTAATGAAGTAGAAAACGCATTTTTCAGCATGACTGAAGGTTGTTTGAACCTAGAAAGGTTCAATTTAAGTGTTTGGCATGTTTTCAGATTGACTAGTCAGTCAAATATATTCAAAGTCTTGAATATCTTCACCAGGAGTTTATCAAAAATAGATAGTTTTCTATTTAATATGAAATAAATAAATAGAAAGTGTTCTATTTAAGAGAAAGAAATAGATAGAAAGTGTTCTATTTAAGAGAAAGTAATAGATGGTAGTCTATTAATTTATATTATTTTATTTTAATACTAAATTAATGGAGGCGCAAACATGCACGTGTTTTGCATGTGATTTACATCGGACTGGTAAGACGTCCAGCCTTTTCATCTTTTTATGATGATGCTAAGTGGCATCCATTGTTTGCTTGGATCGATCGCGGCCATTTTGGCTGCCGCTGCCTTGTCGTCTCAGTTTCAGTTTCGGTTCAAAGGTTACCCTTTGAACTTTTATTTATTCTCTATAGACCCCTTCCGGGTATTAGAGATAGTCAAAAACACGATACAGATTGATGGCGCTATAGCGCGAAAACAATAATAGATTATAATGCAACTAATTTAATTACTATACTACGGTACGAAACTACATGTAATAAATAACACATTAGCAATTATAAGGATAAAAGTGTAGAGTATTACGTTCACTAAAGAAAAAAGAAAAGAAAAAAGATAATGGTATACAAACATGTGGACAAAAATAAAAAATAAAAATAAAATAAAATAAAAAAGGACATACTGTATAAAAATATTAAAAATAAGATAAAGATAATATAAACATGAGCACACAATTTAGGAAGAAAACTTTGCATTCAGAATTTTTATAAATCTGCAGAGGTTCAAGAGCACCATAATATTGTTTGAGTTTAATAAGTCATACATTTTGGAGTTAGTTGAATGTCTTGGGATGTGTGGTAATACATATTTTGTTCTCTGTGTGATGAAGAAGTTACAGTCAAACAGATAGTGATATTCATCACCTATGCTATCAATAGTACATAATTTACAGGTTTTATCATCATTAATGGCACTAAATCTATTCATATTGTTAGGAAATTTAATGTTCCTGCAACGAAATCTTGTAAGGAGAAATCTGTTGCCATTGTCTAATTTAGTAAGATAATCTTCGAAAGATGGATTAGCTTTGAAGCATCTATAATTAGTACAAGAAGTATTTTGGTCAACCTCACTAGACCAGTTCTGTATATCAATATCAGCAAGCCTGCGTGATATAGCTCTCTTTAGCCAAATTGAATTAAGTTGATTTTGGAGAAACCAAACATTATTAAAACCACAATCATTCAGAGTATTTACTAAATTGTTGATCCAGCTAGATGAATACTCCGAACTTTCAGAGTTGTGTAAGCACAATATTAAGCTGTATAATCTGTAAGAATACTTAGATTGTTTGCCAGTCACAATTCTACTCCAGAAATTTACAATTCTATTTTTGATTTTACTGGCAATTTTATATTTACCAACTTCACCATATAGCATGCAGTTTGCTGTCAGTTTGTTTACTTTCAGGATTCTTCGAAGAAAGTTTCTGTAGAAAATTTCTAACTGATTAATATTGCAGAAACCCCATAATTCACATCCATATAACAAAATAGGCAATACTAACTTATCAAATAGATCGCAAGTGATATCAATAGAGAGATGGAGCTTAGTAGCTTTGGTAAGCAATGCGAACATAGCATGTTTGGCTTGAGAAACCTGTTTGTTGATTGCCTTGTTGAAATTACCATTGTAATTGAATACAACACCCAAATATGTATAGTCATCACAAACAGAAATTGTTTCAGAACCAAAATTAAATATGGGTCTGTTTCTAATTTTACCACGGCTAAATATCACAATTTTCGTTTTACTAGCATTTACTGTAAGATGCCAAGATCTACAATAATTATTAAGTGAGTTAAGAGCCTTTTGGAGATCATCAGCAGTTTCAGCTAAAATAATAGTGTCATCTGCATAAAGTAATACATACAATTTTAAAAACATTTCTACATCATCATCACTTAGGTGCTTGATTGTTTCAGCGTTGATAAAATTTAGACCAGGAACCCCATCCCTTCTGAAAGAAGATTCGAGATCATTGAGAAAAATTGAAAAGAGCAGGGGGGAGAGGTTTTCACCCTGTCGAACACCAACGTTACAACTGAAATAATCAGATATTGAATTATTTGCTTTAACACATGATTTGGCATGTTTATAAAGGTTATATATAACTGTAATAATCTTGCCATTTATACCATTCGCAATTAGCTTTGACCATAGATCAGACCGATTGATTAAATCAAATGCTTTCTTATAGTCAACGAAGGCACAATATAGTCTTTTTTTATTTTTGAGATATAAGTCAATGATACAGTGCATAGTGAAGACATGATCCATAGTTGAATAGTTAGCCCTGAAACCAGCTTGCTCTTCACCAATCAAACCTGTGGCATCGAGATATTTTGTAAGTCTGGCGTTAAGTACTGCAGTAAACAATTTACCAACACAACTAAGTAACGTGATACCTCTATAGTTGTTAGGGTCCTTTACAGAGCCTTTGTTCTTATAAATGGGTACAATATATCCTAGGCACCAAGAATTTGGAATAATACCGGAATCTAACACAATGTTAAAAAGTTTAGTAATGATATTAATGGCAAGGGGCGGGCAGTATTTTATGAATTCATTAACAATAGAGTCAGGACCACATGATTTATTGTTCTTGAGTTTGTTTTTGATTTTATTTACCTCATCAATAGTAATCGGGTTGTTTATGAATTCATTTATAGAGTGAGTAATTTTTCTGGGATCAAAAACATTTTCATCATGGTCAGAATCATAAGAAGAAGAACCCAAATTTTTAAAATGATTATACAAGTCATCGATCTCAACTTGGCATTTCTTATTTGTGGACTTAGTGTCAGCTTTATTTAAGAGGTTCCAATATTTTTTAGGATCGGTATTCTTCAATTTTTTAAGTTCAGAATTTATGTCATTAAAGTAATCATTCTTGGCCTTTTTTATAGTATATTTATATTTCTTGGCTTCATATTTAAGTTTAGAGACAGATAAAGCAGACTTATCTTTAATCAATTTATTTTTAAGTTTTATATAGTCTGATCGTTTACGTGCGCAGTGATTGTTGAACCATGGTTTGTTTGTTTTATTGACATTAGGAGATTTCATGTAATGCCTGTTTTTAGAATGACCATCATTACTTTTCATGTGTTTTGCAACACCAGTCTTTTTGGCAGGGTAGATTAGAGACTCACATAAAGTGTTACTCATGTTATCGATGATCTTCTGGTCGATACAGGCAGGCTCAAGTGCATTTAGTTTATTTAGTAAACTGTTTAGATCGTCATTGTTAAACTTACTTGTGTAATCGTCAGTTTTGCTAGAGTCCCATTCAGTTTTAATGTTATTTATGGGATTATAATTAGGCAAGTTCGATTTAGTGGAATTGACTGACATGTTGTTAACGGTACTGTAATATTTACTTTTACTTTTAGAGGTGATTAGATTATGAGCACATTTATCGGCCTGCAAGACAGTATATATGGTCCTGTGTTTATCAGAAAGACAAGTGTCCAAAACGTCAATCTTAAAATCTTTAACCTTAGGCAGTAGATTGGCAGATAATAAGGTGTAATCAATAGCACTATTGCCACTGGCGCTACTACAGGTGAAATCGCCAATAGTACTATCACTACCACAACGACCGTTTAAGATTCTCAAATCAAAATTTTTGCAAAGATCAATTAACTTAGAACCATTATTGTTAGTTTTGTTGTCCCTATTAATACGATTGATATTTATACCTAGAGCATCAAGATTTTCAATAGAATTTGAAAAAAGACAATTTGACAGAGGTATATCAAAATCGTTAACACCATCCTCTAAAGAAACAAAATCAGGAAGACTACCGGTACGAGCATTAAAATCACCAGTGATACATAAAGGCATATCATACTTGGATTGCAAGGTCACAATATCAGAACAAATAATATCAAATTCATCATTATCATAGTAAATAGAACCTTCATGTGGAATGTATGTAGCACCAATGATAATATTATATCCAAGAAGATCCTCATTTAGTTTAAGCCATAAAACACAATCTGAATCACAATCATCAATAGTTGAAATGTACTTAGCTATACTGTCTTTGATAAAAATGCCGAGGCCATGGATTCCACCAAATTTGTGTTGACTGTTTTTGTTTTTCAACGGAATATATTTATAATCAGGAATGTCGATAGAATCAGTGTCGTCAGTTTTTGTTTCGGAAACACATAAAATGTCAAATCGCTTAATATGGTCCATAATGATCCCAATCTCCAATTTCTTCCTTAGACCGCAGACATTTAATGATGCGATGGATAAAGTCCTATTAGAGGTAGATGAATATGTATGATCATGAAGATGCTGACTGATACTGGCAGTTGGAATGTTGTTGGTACAAAAAGTTTGGTCAATGTCATTATTTAAAGAGTTATTTACAGAGTTATTTACACTAGATGGTTTGAAGGGGTCATGCCTGTCCTAGATGGAGTAGTGCCCCAGACCGAGCCTGCTCAGATCCAATTGATCAACACCAATCTTGAACAGGTCGTCTGGGATGTCAAGAATGTGATGGGATCCATCCTTGAGATTGCAATGGATCCTTCCATTTGCCGAGCTGACCCTCTCTACACCATCCAGGCTTTTTGCATAGCCGAGTAATTTGGACCGGAGGGGAGTCAAGTCCTCGTTAATATACACTTTCCCTTTTGTTTCTGGTAAGTTCTTTAGCTCTTTCCTGCACTTCATGAGCTTGTCTTTAGTCTGCCGACTAATAAACTTGCAGATGATGGTTCTTGGACTTGTAGATTGTCCAGGTCGCCCAACTCTATGAGCCACTGAAATGTCTCCTGATTTAATTTCAATGTTCAGCTTGGATCCCAGCTCTATAACTTCTTGAATGATCTCTGCTTCAGTATCTCCTCCACCAATTCCCGAGATTCTGACGCTCTCTCTCCTACTGTATTGTTCTTGTTTATCGTTGTCATATTTGGCGAACAGGGCCAACTGCTGCAGCTTATCCTCACGTTTTGTGGTTGCATTTTGTGTAGCAGCAATGGCTGCTTTGGTAGATGACTCCACCGCAGTTGCCACAGCTGACACTATGACTGGTATCAACTGTTTTAACACATTTGCTACGATTTCATCAATGTCCGTGGGACTATGCTGCTGGGCTTTGCCTGCTTTGCCTCTTGTGTTAGCAACGGTTGACTTTGCTGCCGAATTCTGCATAACTGACGTGGCTGGCAGAAATTTAGAAATAGTATCCTTCACTATGTCTTCAAGCGATTGAGATTGAGATTCTGGCTTGTCTGCATCCATTCCTTGATATTCGATGACTGATTGATTTAAATCGGATAATCGCAATTTCTTGGGTTGGTTTGGTTTTGTTGGTGTAGATATATATCGTTTACGTTCAATTGCATCCGTGGTAGTCGCCATCTTACCTATGAAAACCGTCTCAATGTGTAGTTTACTAGTGACTATACAGGAGGAAGAACATGGTCGCCATTGCTGTAATTAACCAAGAAGTGGTTTTACTATTGGAAATTGAACTCGGAAAACATCCATTACAGTGTCAGGCTTGTGCCACAAACTGTACCATAGGCTTAGCGGCAGATTGTCCGCAAATTTCAGGGCCCTAGTTTGGTTCCGATCAGCGAAAGTTATCTCGCTCGTTGCATAACATTTTATATTTGTAAGTAATTGGCAAGTTCAGCCCTGTACTTGCTTATAGTAACTTGTGTATGTTGGCATAGGTCAGTTGACCCATGACAGGTACCTGCCATGGTCGACCTTAACAGCAGCCCGCTACTGATGAGACTCATGAGAGTCGAAACGCGTCTAGCTATTTATTCTGCATGCCGTCACCACTTGTTTTATCTTAAACAAGGTGGGCCTTTAAACTCTATATATACAGAAGTCTCTGTACGTAGTACTTTCTGAATTTATTTTGTCTCCTCCCTAGCAGCTAACACTCAGGGGAGAAGACATTCTAAGTTAGGAAACTCGATATACTAAGCTAATTGTATATCGGACATTCATAGTTTTGAATGGCTCTTCGTTTTCCGTATTAGTCCAGAGTATTGGACTATTATCATTTTTGAACTTTTCCAAGTAAACTTACTGCGAAAGCAAGCGAGCTTTCTTCTAGCAAACAGTTTTATATACCTGAAGTTTCATAGTCATGAATTACCGGGTGAATCACAACAAGTCGCCACCATCCATCATCGTTTAAAGTAGGCAAGAGAAGCCTTCTGTCATCGTTTAAATAACTCTCAATAAGCCAGTTCGCTTTTTGATTTATCGTAAGATAAATTTAACTAACTGCCATTATTATATACGCATCAAGCCTCATATAAGTTTAATATGAGCCAATGTTCTAAGTCCAGAACTTTTAATGCCGCGTGTCTTTTAGTCCAAAACGGAATAAAGCACATGGTCTATACAACTTTCAGCAAGACAATTATTTGTCAGATTTTAATGAGATATACTTTCCTAGCTTGGAAATTTATCGTCTGCTATGGAGCAAGCTTTTATCAAGTTTCAATCGGGCGCACTTCCCTGTTGACATAGAAGGATCATTGATATATTATGTTGGATATGGACAACATATAGTAGAATTTCAAGTCTAGAAATTCAAAGTTGTTTGACTAACAACACAAAATAAGTTTTTCCACGCGACGACAGAGATATTGTCGGACGTCGTGCCTTTCAGGTTGATTTTCTTTTAAATCAACCACTACTTAGTTAGCATTTACACTAAGTTATGTCGGAAAATATTATGAGCAATTTTTTGATTTGGACGGTCCGAAAGCAGGTACTCTTGATACCCTCCCACTTTATTATAAAAGTTTGATTTTCTACCCCGGCTTGTTCCACAGGTGGCTCACGGATGTGTTTACATTTCTGAGGGTCATGTCTGCCATACTTGAGGGTTCGGAGAGGGGCGAGAGATAGTATTGACGCACATGCCTGATGGTATGTGGCCAGTCAATCCCTCGTTGTAGGTCTCGCACTTGTCTTAAATTGCTCTTATTTATCCTACTAAGCACAGTAGAATATGTTTTCCCGACTTTTGCAATTTCACTTGAAATGGCGACATGTTGACCCTCTTGGGCACGTGTCATTGAAAGGCTACTATAACTTATTTGATGTTTGATTCCTCGAGCTCTTCTTTCTCTACATAATGAAGTAGAAAACGCATTTTTCAGCATGACTGAAGGTTGTTTGAACCTAGAAAGGTTCAATTTAAGTGTTTGGCATGTTTTCAGATTGACTAGTCAGTCAAATATATTCAAAGTCTTGAATATCTTCACCAGGAGTTTATCAAAAATAAATAGTTTTCTATTTAATATGAAATAAATAAATAGAAAGTGTTCTATTTAAGAGAAAGAAATAGATAGAAAGTGTTCTATTTAAGAGAAAGTAATAGATGGTAGTCTATTAATTTATATTATTTTATTTTAATACTAAATTAATGGAGGCGCAAACATGCACGTGTTTTGCATGTGATTTACATCGGACTGGTAAGACGACCAGCCTTTTCATCTTTTTATGATGATGCTAAGTGGCATCCATTGTTTGCTTGGATCGATCGCGGCCATTTTGGCTGCCGCTGCCTTGTCGTCTCAATGTGTAGTTTACTAGTGACTATACAGGAGGAAGAACATGGTCGCCATTGCTGTAATTAACCAAGAAGTGGTTTTACTATTGGAAATTGAACTCGGAAAACATCCATTACAGTGTCAGGCTTGTGCCACAAACTGTACCATAGGCTTAGCGGCAGATTGTCCGCAAATTTCAGGGCCCTAGTTTGGTTCCGATCAGCGAAAGTTATCTCGCTCGTTGCATAACATTTTATATTTGTAAGTAATGGGCAAGTTCAGCCCTGTACTTGCTTATAGTAACTTGTGTATGTTGGCATAGGTCAGTTGACCCATGACAGGTACCTGCCATGGTCGACCTTAACAGCAGCCCGCTACTGATGAGACTCATGAGAGTCGAAACGCGTCTAGCTATTTATTCTGCATGCCGTCACCACTTGTTTTATCTTAAACAAGGTGGGCCTTTAAACTCTTATATATACAGAAGTCTCTGTACGTAGTACTTTCTGAATTTATTTTGTCTCCTCCCTAGCAGCTAACACTCAGGGGAGAAGACATTCTAAGTTAGGAAACTCGATATACTAAGCTAATTGTATATCGGACATTCATAGTTTTGAATGGCCGGGCTCTTCGTTTTCCGTATTAGTCCAGAGTATTGGACTATTATCATTTTTGAACTTTTCCAAGTAAACTTACTGCGAAAGCAAGCGAGCTTTCTTCTAGCAAACAGTTTTATATACCTGAAGTTTCATAGTCATGAATTACCGGGTGAATCACAACAAGTCGCCACCATCCATCATCGTTTAAAGTAGGCAAGAGAAGCCTTCTGTCATCGTTTAAATAACTCTCAATAAGCCAGTTCGCTTTTTGATTTATCGTAAGATAAATTTAACTAACTGCCATTATTATATACACATCAAGCCTCATATAAGTTTAATATGAGCCAATGTTCTAAGTCCAGAACTTTTAATGCCGCGTGTCTTTTAGTCCAAAACGGAATAAAGCACATGGTCTATACAACTTTCAGCAAGACAATTATTTGTCAGATTTTAATAAGATATACTTTCCTAGCTTGGAAATTTATCGTCTGCTATGGAGCAAGCTTTTATCAAGTTTCAATCGGGCGCACTTCCCTGTTGACATAGAAGGATCATTGATATATTATGTTGGATATGGACAACATATAGTAGAATTTCAAGTCTAGAAATTCAAAGTTGTTTGACTAACAACACAAAATAAGTTTTTCCACGCGACGACAGAGATATTGTCGGACGTCGTGCCTTTCAGGTTGATTTTCTTTTAAATCAACCACTACTTAGTTAGCATTTACACTAAGTTATGTCGGAGAATATTATGAGCAATTTTTTTGATTTGGACGGTCCGAAAGCAGGTACTCTTGATACCCTCCCACTTTATTATAAAAGTCTTATTTTCGGGTGATACTATTAGTTATCCCCTGTTTGATAACGCAATACTGGAAGATACCTATGGTTGGGTGCCATATCACATGAGGCCGGAGGCCGAATGTGATATGGCACCCAACCATAGGTATCGACCGTATTGCGTTATCAAACAGGGGATAACGAATTTATCACTTAGGAAAAACGCAATATATTTGGTATTGCGTAGTAGCTTCTGATTGGATTAATCAAGTTTTTGATTGATCCATTATCATTTGAGGTGTTAAAACCATAAGATTTGTTAGGGGTTGACATTTTGTGGATGGGTACACATGTGGTTATTGGTGTTGGGTTATGGAAGGGCAGTAGAAGATGGAGGATTGACAAATATGATATTTTGGTGGTTCCCAGTGTCATTTTGGTTGTTCCCAGTGTCTCAAACACTAGGAACCACCAATAGGTCACTGGGAACCATCAAAAAATGCTATTTTGTCAACCAACCTTTTTATTCACCACAACCCTCCCTCCCAATATATATTTATTAAGCACTCAAATAACTCGGAACCCAAAAACACTGGGAACCACCAAAATGGGCCATTTTGACAATCTATCCCCTCCTCATCCACCACATCCCAGCCCAATCCAACAAATATATTTATTGAGCACTTACACAACTGGGAACCACCAAAATAACACTGGGAACCACCTAAAAAGACATGTTGTCAACCCATCCCTTCCTTATTCACAATACACCCCAACACAACCCCCAAAATATATTTATTGAGCACTTAAACATCCCAGAACCCAAAACACTGGGAACAATATGACACTGGGAACCACCAAAAAAGGCCATTTTGTCAACTCACCCCCTTCCTTATTCACCACACCCCAGCCCAACCCCCTAAACATATTTATTGAGCACTAAACACATATCGGAACCCAAAACACTGGGAACCACCAAAATGACAACTGGAACCACCAAAAAGACAGGTCAACCCCCACATTCCCTACCCCCCTACCCTCGCACCCATGATAACCCAACCCCTACGGCCAGTCGGCCACCCTATCCATCACCACTACCACCAACCCCTACAAATGATAATGGATCAACCCAAATCTCTATTTAACCAATATTCAACCAACAACGCAATACCAAATATATTTAGACTTGCCCCAAGTCTCTCTTGTTACTGTCTCCGTTCTGTTAATGTCTCAATCTGTTTTTACTGTCTCCATTCTGTTAATGTCTCAATCTGTTTTTAAGGTTTAATATCTAGTACACCATTCATACCAGTCATATAAGGTCACCATGCATTAGCCCAGGCCATGTCCTTAAATAAGTTCATGTATACACAAGCAAATTATGTCAATTGGTCTCTAGGTGCTAGTTTAGGGCACATGTCTATCCATCCAGGCATCCAGGAATTACTATACCCTGAAGCTGTTGTGCGGGACACAAACCGAACCCATACAGTGATCTACCCGCTTATTGCGAGCAGAAATTTCTTGTCAGGCATTATGTCAGGTGATGGGCATGACAGGTGGTGCCATACTATACTATACTGGTACATGTAGAAACAGAGCATTTCAGTAGGTAAAGGTTTTTGGGTCATATCAGGGCCTGCCTACAAATATTATAGTAAAATAATCAGACAATAAGGCCTTGTGAGCCAGGCTAAATATATTGCGTTGTTGGAACAGCTGATTACAACGCAATACGCTTATATATTGCGTGGTTGCTAAATGGCTATGTACCAATCAGATTACAGCATTTGTATCTATTTATAGCTACTAAGTGATAAAAGAATATATTGCACTCGCTGTAAAAAAAATATTGCATTCGTCTCCGACTCGTGCAATATTTGTTATAGCTCGTGCAATATATTCTTGTATCACCCTCAAAGCCATCCAATATTATATAAATGTATCTATGCAATATCAAACCGTCAAAAACGTCATATTTGACCATTTAAGCTTAACAAGAAAGCTTCAGGACAGTTTTCCATGACCATTTTAGTTCAAAATCTGAAACATTTTGCGCGCTCCACCCGCATATTTTCTGCAGGTATAAATATTATAATGGCCCTCAAACCACAACATATACCGTATTCTAAATATTATGCGGAGGACATTTAAACGTCATATTGTACCTTTAAATATCACAATTTTTGCGCGCTTTTTGCGCGACTAGTTTCAACGTTTCAATATTTGAGATAAACAAGATGGCTTCAGGATTGTTTGCCCCCCCCCCCCCCCCCCCCCTCCCAGCACATCAAAACAGTCCTGGATACGCCCTTGGCTCCCCCAACTACTTGGTTCTAACTATTCAAGCAGCGCTTTCGTTATTTTAACATTTCAATTATCATTTTCAAATTTGTGTCCCCCCCCCCCCATGTCTGAAAACGGATTGACGCCCAGACCCAGTCATTAGTGCGGCTGAACCTGGGACGATGAACCTCTCATGACTATAATGAATCTTACTATAAATTTGGAAACGGTGTGTGGGGGTGTGGGGGTGTTTATTTGTTATCCTTATTTCTCCGTTAGTTGTGATCAAAGTGGCGCCTAATTTGCATGAAATATAGAGGAAATAACGGGAAGGGTGTTAAAGTTTATTTCAGCAAAAAACCTCTCAGATTTGGTTCATAAATGCCACTAGAATTGAACAACATTGTGCGTTGCGCGTACTACTGCGTAATCATACCGTGGTAACGCGTCGCGTGCATGTATGCGCAAGGGCTCACTGCCGCGTCACACGCACCCCTACACATGGTGCAGAAGCCACACGGGAAATGGTTATAGGCCTGTATTGGTAGGGTATGGTGTCATGTTGTCATGTTGGGGGGGGGGGGGGGTTGTAAACCACGGGAAATGGTTTAGGATAGGCCTAGGGTTATAATGGTACAAGTAGCGTTTTGCGGGGGTTAATGAAGCAACCTGATTGCTTTACTTTAAGTTGGCATTCCAAACAATAGATAGGACCGAGGGTTAATGAAGAAGCCACTGGAAATGGTTTAGGGAGGGTTGTGATTATAATCAACCTGGTTTGGGTGTGTATGGAGGGGGGTAATAAATCACGGGAAATGTTTTCGGATAGGGTTAAGAGTTAATGAAGTAGCCACGGGAAATGATTAGAAGGGTTATGATTATAAATCCACCTGGTTGGTGTAGTTGCAGTGTGGGGGTGTGTGTGTGTGGGGGGGGGGGGCGGTTGAAGGGCGTTTATGTGGTTTTAAAAGTACGGAAGGTTAACTTGATGCGGTTTGAGAGGAAGGGGTTAATAAAGTACCCACGGTAAATGGTTAGGAGGGATATGGTTACAAATCAACCTAATTGGAGGTGGGGGTTGTAGGGGTTTATAATGCCTTTATGAGGGATGTGGTTATAAATCAACCTGGTTTGGGGGTGGGGGTTGGGTTGTAGGGGGTTTATGTGGTTTCAGTAGATAATGTGGCATAACCATCTAGCGGGGACCCGAGCGTAGCGAGGGTACGCCGCTAGTATGAATAAAGATCGGACTCGACCAAGTCATGTGTACACATGTACATGCCATGAAGGTGATATGGTCTCAATCCATGTACCGCCGGACTCTATTAACATTAATGTACAGTAGTACCAATTGTGTATTCAAATCCAAGGGCAACAAGTATGATTGATCGCGCATTTTCCCCTTCATTAAGCCCTTTGTTATAGCGCGTGGCCGCCACGGTCCATTACACGCGATATAACATAACCCGTAGCCCGAGGAGATTTTTCATAATAGAAAATCGAATTGACATTGTACGACTTGAATTCGATGAATGTGAATGGAAATTGGTAGATGATTTTCTTACATGCTATGATTATTTGCCTGTTATTGTAATGTTAAAACAATTTTTTTATAATATTGTTCTTGTTTCGTAAGAAAACACCGGTCGCGGCAACACTTTGGATTGAACGATAACAAATGCAGGATCCCCGTGTTTCTTCTTGAAAAAGCCGTACATTCTTTTCTAGGCCTATATTGCAGTTCAAATGTCATATTTCAGAAAAACAGCATTTGTATATGAATTAAAATGCCAATGTTTAACTGATAAAACAACGTAATTTGTAACAAAAGTGAGATTCGAACTCACGCGCGCGTCGAAAAATGAAGTCATAGAACCAGTAATTGTGGAACAGTCCGATGCCTTAACCGCTCGTCCACGATGTTAGGTGACTTTTTAACGTGGTGACGATTTGAGAAATACCTAATACTATTAAATTGTCATTAATTTCCCAATAATCATAAAACGATATAATAAGGCCATACATAGAACAAATAACTCATAGTGTTAAGGGGGGACTTAAGGGAGTTTTTTATTGAATTTTGTTAGTGCTGTAATTATTGAACCATGACTCAAATATATATAAAAGTATACCTTTTTGGAAAGGAAATGGATCAGAGAATCCAAATTTGGCATCAATTTTGACCAAAATTTAGATTTTTCGAGAAAATCACAAACAATCACCTTTTTGACAAAAAAGTGTAAAAAAAAAAAAAAAAAAAATCAATTTTTCACGTTTTTTGGCATTTTTTGGTCAAAATTTGCAAAAATATTAGATTAGGTTTTTAAAAAAAAAAATCGTCCCTTCATTAGTGTCTTAACATCATTATAAAGTGATTTGGTCATTTTTTACTCAAAATTATTTTTGTTAGCTTTGTTCAAAAAAAATTGGGTCAAAAAAGTGAATTTTGTGATTTTCTCAAGAAATCTACTTTTTTGGTCAAAATTGACGCCAAATTTAAATTCTCTGATCCATTTCCTTTCCAAAAATTTATACTTTTATATGCATTTGATTAATAGTTCAATAATTACAGCACTCACAAAATTCAAAAAATCAAATCAAAAACTTCCTTAAGTCCCCCCTTAATAGTTATTGCACTTAATATTGTACACTGTACATCAAGCTAAATCGGTTGACATTGGCCGTGTATGACCGGGCAATAGTTTTTATTTTTCAAGTAACACACACACAAAAGTATCATAATTGTCATTTCCCGTTTTTCTAACACTGGTCTTGAATAGCAGTAAATTTATTCTAAAACAATTGGTACGTTTAGCTTGGTTATTTCGTCAGGTAACATGAAGCATGCTGAAACTGACTTGTCCACGGGAGTAGTACATTGTGACCAATGTGTGTAGTTACGATACAGCTCCCACGTTCAATTCCGTTGTGTGCATTCCATCTCTACTAAAGGACGCTCCCGTGGACAAGTTAGTGTTGTGCATGCTTTCTGTAATGAACCATATATGATGGGGGAAAAAACAAGCTAAACGTACCATATTTTAAGGATAATTTCTAAACTTACTATTGATCAAGACTAAGTAGGCTATATATAAAGTATATGAAACTATGTATAATGTGGTTGAAAAGTTACCTTGAACTTGGGTCAACTTATTTTTGAATTTGAACCACCCGGTATTGATCGATATTTCGTTTACAGTATTGTATTCTGATTTTACATGAACATTTTGATGCAACAAGTTGCTACACTTTCCAAACTTTCCCAGCTCTCCGAAATCTTCTCAATAATTCCATTTAGTTTTGAATATTAGTTGCTAAGCGTGCTTGTTTAAGTGTAAGTAAAAGTGTGTACGGCAAGATACAAAAGCCGAAGCGTTAAATATGTTGGTATACGAGTGATTGGGGTCTTCCAGGTTTTAAGTTTATTGTATTAGGCCTATACTATCCTTGACATTTTGTCACTTTTCATTCCTTATATACAAAATGAATGTCAAACATTATATATTAAAATAATAACTGTAGGAGGATATCACTCCATTTATATTGCTACATTTACATTTACAATTGGATATAATTCATATAGGCAATTGCCGATCATATGTAATAAATTGCAGCCCATGATTGACTAATATAATGCATGTATTAATCTATCGAATTCAGTGTGCTGTTTATCAATTTAAAAGTTTAGCTCCTTGAAAGAGTGGAAAACCACTCTTTTACATTTAGAGTTTGGGGTTAACGCTCCATCTGGGGTTAAAGGCCGTAAACCCCAGATAAGGTGCCCTAGTTAACGCTCCTTATCTGGCGTTAAGGCGCGTTATCTGGGGTTAACTCTCCTTATCTGGGTTTAAGGGACGTAAACCCCAGATAAGGCGCCGTATCCCTAGTTATCCCTAGCGGCTCCTTCTCTATGAGTTAACGCTCCTTATCCCTAGTTAACGCCAGCATAAGGCGCGTTATTCGGGGTTTACGTCCCTTATCTGGGGTTAACGCGCCTCAACCCAAGCTAAGTAGCGTTAACTAGGGATAAGGCCCCTTATCCATTATATAAGGCGCGTTATACGAGGTTTACGTCCATTATCTGGGATTAACGCGCCTTAACCCTAGATAAGGAGAGTAACTAGGGATAAATATTGTTAATCCGAGATAACGCCCGCCTTATCTGGGGTTCACGTCCCTTATCTGGGGTTGAGGCGGAAATGACACACTTATACTTCCATAACCGTTGGTGTTGACATGATGACCATTGGTTTTCACGGTGTAGCATAAACAAACTAATATCAGAGACAATAATACGACATCCAATATAAACGCTGACTTCATAATTCTATGTGACTTCATGTTTCAACTCGCTATCATCACTAGTAACTGATAGCGTCTGAATACGTTGCAACGCTTATTTTGCGGAATGTTTGTTATGCACTTATCAATTGAATCACCATTTGTTGTACGTCCCCGCTACAAAGTGTACAGTCCCTACCTTACCCGGGACAAAGTGTACGCCCTGGCTACAGTCCACGGGTCGATTCATTTCTTTCTGCAACCATTACGGGATGCATTTCAACATGTTCCCTATGTGTTATTAGGCTTATTGCGTCAAGTGCATCGCATCTCTAGCTGCCTATGTATACCTACACCCGGTGTACATTTGCGTACCATGAGCGTATGTCCCCGCTACATGCCCCGGCTAGCGGGGGCACAGTTTGTACGTCCCCGTACACCCCCCCCCCCCCCCCTCCTCCCCCCGTATAGCCTTGCACCATTATATGTACATTCGTGTACAGTCCCCGCATGGTCCCCGCCATGTCCCGGGTCCCCGGGGCCGGGCTTGCAATTGATAAGTGCATTAATCCAATGAACATACGCCTATGTTTCACAAAAATGATGGTATATAGCGTGAGTGCAAAAAAGACGTATGTGGACACTATCAAGCTTCTTTTTGAAGAATATGTCTTCGGGCACATGAAAAATAGTTCCTTGATAGTATGTTGCTCAATTAATGAGATGGTTCTTTAGGTTGTTGTGACAAATACAAAAAAGGCTTCTCCCGCAAATCAATCAAAATATACATACGACTACTGCACTCACCCAACAATTTGCTTATACTCATCCATTTACAAATATAAATATCGAAAACTCACTGTGGGCCGTATTCTCGTACTTCTTTAAACGCGGTTTAAAATGCAATTCTCGAAAATGTGTTTAACTTAAACACGCTTCTAACTAACTGATAAGTGTCTAAATATTTAAACATGGTAATGGGGATAGTTTAACTCACAGTTAACTAAACTCGTACACCAATAGTACGCCTTGCAAGCTGACGTGATGATCGCGTAGTCTTAAATATACACGTATACAATTTAAAAATATAAATAAAGACTCGTGCCGTGCCCATCTCTCTTTCCTTAGCGTTTGGGCCATGATACTCCTCCATGTAATTTTGGATGTAGGGGGTTCGCCACTCTTCCCGGTCCGCACACCGAGTCTGTTTTACTTCCCAACATGAAGTACACGTGCTTTTGAGGAATTCGGTCGATATCTATTGTAACTCATTGAGCCACAATAAATTGAATACCCGGTATACAGTGAACGCACTGCCAATCTGAGGACGAAATTTGCGGAGTTTATAATCGGGTTTTGTTAAACGCGTCGTTTAAAAGATATGCTCGTGTTTAATTTAGACACGAGTTTAGTTAGACACAAATACGAAAATACGGCCTTACGCACTACAAGAGTCAAATAAGTAAAACGCGAGCAAACCAAAAAACCCTGGTTGGTGTAAAGGGATTAGACCAGTGTTTGGTGTTATGGGATTAAACCAATGCTTGGTGTAAAGGGATCATCCCCATTAGACACGCTACATGTTGAAATCCTAGTAAACAGCATCTTACAAAGAAATCATCATTTTGAACATGCTGAACTGAATTTGATCAAAACTGCCTTCTGCACACAACTTAAATTCCTAGATATCCCGAACTACCTTTGTGAATTATCAAACATTCATCTTAACTACCAATGCATCCTAATATCTCTAGTCTCATTGGACACCATTCATTGTTACACGTCCTGGGCTCTACTTGAACGATGCTGGTATACAAGTGTTGGTCAAATAGGATCTTGACGTGGGTGTCATCGCCTGCTGTATTGGCGTCAAATAACTGCAAATAAAAATGTAATAATTTATAATTTAATAGACATTAATGCTGAATTGTTATTGGTTAAAGTCGCAAAGAATAGTTGCCCGTATTTGCCTGAGAAATGTGACTGCTCGTGAGCCCGTGTTTATGGATTCATAGAGGTTATCCCTGTAACGGACTAGCTGCCATCTTGTCGAGAATAACACAGTCATTAGGTCCATTTGTTGTTATATGGTTCATTCGATAAGTCATGCACTGATTCAATTGAATGTAGAATAGGCTTGGTGATAATTATATACACTTATGTAGTTCGCTACGCATGGATAATCTCTATTGATGAATAGTATTGTAAAAGGAGTGTCGTAACAGGGATCCGTTTTAAAGATCATTGCTACACAGTTCTGTATGAGTATCGCAGCCACCATGTAGTATAAAAAAGAATCAACTCAACTACTTAATATTATTTATAAATAAAATCTCATATGTACACTGGCACTCATAAGTATTACCGCAGTGAACATACCCTAGAAATTCCATCTTCTATGAACAAACTATTTATTATTTTCACCAGTAACAACAGTGTATGTCTGCATTACATAGTTGTTCTTCATAAATTCATGTTTGTTGTATGTTGTGTTCATCAGATTTTCGACTAAACCCTATAAATTGAGACCAGTCTAAAGCTACACAGTGAAATCCCATAGACATTTGCCTCATTATATATTCATGAGCTCATTATCGCCATTGTAACGCTATGGGAAAATCCTCTCTTACCAGTACCTTCTTTGTAAAAAGTCAGTGCTTTAACAATTAATTGCTAAATTCACAAATGCAATATCCTATAAAGGATGCCCAGTACTTATAAATGCCTAAAACATGGTAATTTGATGAGGAGGTAATTTGAATTGTCAAGAAAATCCTGAAATTTAAAAGACAATTTAAATATTTTGGTTTGAAAATCAGTGTTCGAAAATGCGACAGAGAACCACGCAGATTGTCTGTATTTTACGCGAGGCAGCACACAGGCCTACATGTAGCCGGTTTTAAAATTACCGCGACAATGATTTGCATTCATGCAAGACAGTCACCGTAACATTTTTACGAAGGTCAGTCAGTCGGTCTCTCAGTTGTGCCATATTTATGTGAAGCAACATAGCCCAAACTCAAAACATTCATGTTCAAGTAATTGTATTGCATTGTTGTATTTATGTCAATTTGGTTGTTATAGTGTATATGTTGTGCATGTTGTATTGTATAGCGCTTAGAAACCTTTGTATTTTGCGCTTTATAAATGTTTATTATTATTATTATTATTATTACATGTATACACCACCGTACTAGACGAACGCGTACTTATTGTCAGATGTGTTTAATTGGGCGATATCTCTTTCTTTCACATTATAACAGTTAACTCCCATTCATAAAAGAATGCACTAAAAGGGTGATCGATTCAAGTCTAACAAAAGAGTTGAACAAGTCAATTCAAAATAATGTATGCTGGATCATGCGATAACTAAACTTTTTCGGTGATTAATATTTTCTAATAGCGTAGGTCAGGCTTGGTTGGTCTCAAATTTTTTTGAACTGACTTGACAAGCCGTCTCACTAAAGGGGGTGTCACTACGTTGAACATTTTTCTGAATCCAAAAATATGAAGATTGCATTTAAACCAGACATATTCACCAAGACGAGCTCAACATGCTCAATGGTGTATAAAAATGCATTGTGTGCTTGGTATAAATATCATGTGCATCAGTTCAAAGTGTTTATATAGCCCATGTTCTATCCACTCATTTCAATATGACAGAATACTTCTGTATGTAACATTGTAATTGCTGCTGCAAGTTTCTTTAAAAAAATTGGCTGGTTCCCAGTATGCGACAGTTATCCTTCTACAACCAAAAGTTTAATAAAGTTATGTCTCGAAATATTTAATTTTTTTGGAAGATTCCAGTAACCTTTTCAAAACATAAGCCGAGTTCTAGGTATTAATGAGTATTGGAAGTCCCTGGCATAATAACTATACGTGCTGAGATTTTATAAAATAATGTAAAACTAATGATTTGTTGGAGATGATTTTCACAAGTAAGGATATCCCATGGCGTTACACGGCGATAATGAGCTCATGAATATATAATGAGTCAAATGTCTATGGGATTTCACTGTGTAGCTTTAGACTTGTCTCAATTTATAGGGTTTTGTCGAAAATCTGATGAACATAACATACAACAAACATGAATTTATGAAGAAGAACTATATAATGCAGACATAGAATGTCATTACTAGTGAAAATCATCAATGGTTTGTTCATAGAAGGTGGAATTTCTAGGATATATTTACTGCGGTAATACTTATGAGTGCCAGTGTATGTATATGTATGTATTAAATCAAGGCCTATTATATATATATCAAGGTTTAATCAACTCTTAGCTAGGCTCAAACACAACCCTATATTTATCTGGTTATGAGACTGTGTAATGAGATTTTAACTGAAAAACGGTAAACATTACCTTTGCACTACCATCATCATTTTTAATGTAATGTAGATTCCCAGAGCCGGCAGGTTGCTCGAATTTGACATAAATAGATGAGACCCAAGAGTTATAACCTTGGGTTATCAAGCCTGCGACTGTCTGGTTCTTACGCAAATCAATCTTGATCCAATGGTCAGTTAGAGTTGTCTTAGGAACCCAACGGGTATTATGATTGAATCGAGCCAACGCAGGGCCATAAGAATTCTCCTTAACAGAACTAGCTGTAATTTGTGCATCGGTGATCTCGTCACTCTCCATTCCTAACGGAGTCTCAACGCAATCTGTGATGGAATATTATCAATACGGAAATGTATTACAACGTATGATTTAGTCAATATCGCTAATGCGTCATTTCTCTACGAAACTGATTGGGTAAAGAAGAATAATTCATTCCCGAAATCTACACCTAAGCCCCCCCCCCCCTTCCTTCCCTGACGGCTTTGAACGGGAAGGCCATCTCAGAGAAATCTGGGACATTAATATGAGACAACTAACACGGCGTACTTTAAGGCCAAAAAAAGAGAGTTGTGTTGCCCTCAGCGACCGACCCTAAATCGCAAGAATTAGGGTCGGGGTGTTTTGTGGTTTTTTTTCTTCAAAATTAGTTATTTTTCGTGTTTTTTTAATTACGTTAATTTTGTATAAATTGCAACAGATATACAGTGTGTTGTATTGCATGAACAAGCCAACAAAACACCCCTAAACACAAGTTCTTCAACATATTTTTGACCGCATGAGTCCCGCAGCACTGAGTGTCAATCTAACACAGCACATATCCATTTTGTGGTTCTCCAATTACCTTACTTTTCCGGAAAAGGGGTCGGGACGGAAAAAAATAGAAGGTTGCAACAGACAAGTCAATACATAACACTTGCTTTTTTCTATGCGGAGCTGGTATGACCAGATTTACGCTAACGAATCCAATATACTCGTGACACTGCGTTCACACGTCGTATAATAACGAATATTAGAGTAGTGTTAACATCCACATCCAAACTTAGAACACTTTGGATTTCGCGTTTTTTCATAAATATGTTGTAAATCTGGCGTGGAATATGATATTGTCGTGAGAAAACATCACCAGGTATGAAGATGTATGTTTACTCTTATCAACAATGAAACAAAATACACATTTTGTACAAGAAGTATTTTTCCTGATTTTTTGAAAACGGGACCTGACTATTTTGACTCCCCCTGTAGGGAGCGCTTGAACGGGAAACATACATGAACGAGTGCTGGGACAGGAAAACTCATCGACGGATAAGTAGTGAAGATATGTATGACCCAAACTGCAATCCACCTCGAATTTTATTGATCATTGATAATTTTCATCACTGTGCAGTAAGGCTGGTCGTAATGTATCACTCATCTATTGATATAGCGTAAATAAAGACTTGGATAAGTCTAAAAAAATTGACGCGGACAGCGGTAAATTGCATTTAATAAAAGGTTATCATGTATACCGGCAGCGTGTGCAGCGGGTGACGTGCCATTAGGTCTAAAACCATTTTGTCTAATAGTAATACCCATTTAGTCTAATACAAATTGGTGTAAGACAAGTTGGGCTAAATGTCTACGTCAATGATTATTCAAATGTATGTTAAAATGTGTAGCAGGCTTAAAAATGTGCAGATTAATCAAAACTCTTTCATGAGGACATTGCTTTTTATTGGTGCATAACACTTACCACATGTAGCGCCCGACAAAACGGGATTAAATGTTGGACTTGTACCATCTCCTGGATCTTGGCAAGTTCCCGTTGTGGCACCTGCTGCGGTACCTACTAATGCGTAACCCACATCGCAGCTCAATGTCAGGTTCGAACCGACAGCAATAGTTGCCATATCAGGTGCCCGCATACCGTTCCCTGGTGCCGTTTCAGCTGTACATTGTGCTATGATAGAACAAAATATACATTGTGCTTTTAACATAGGTTTCTAAGAATAGCTGACTCAGTGGCTCAAATAAAATAGATTGGAGCCGGACTGCCACGCAGGCAAACTTGGCGCCCTGCCCAACTGGACGCCTTTCCTGCTAATTTGACAAGTGTTTCTCCTCTGATAAGTGTGATTCCCCAAAACTACAAGCCTTGAGAGTTAAGGTTAAATTAATAAACGAAATTCTCGAAATGATACGTACGCAATTCCTTAACTTGATACAAGAATAATGGGGCCTTCTGCCAGCTGGAATGGTCTAATTACAAAATAGCTTATAGAATTATATAACAAAGATGAATTACAGTCTCAAGAAAAAAACTCCAATTCAAAGGATATAATGAAGGTTACTCTATGAGTTTAAATGTTCTTACGATTCACGCGCTGCTTTCATTTGTCTAAATGTCCGGTCTTCAAATTGCTACTATTTAAAAACAAACCATCTACGTCAATGATTATTCAAATGTATGTTAACATGTTTAGCAGGCTTAAAAATGTGCAGATGAATAAAAACTCGTTTTATGAGGACATATTGCTTTTTATTGGTGCATAACACTTACCACATGTAGCGCCCGACAAAACGGGATCAAATGTTGGACTTGTACCAACTCCTGGATCTTGGCAAGTTCCCGTTGTGGCTCCTGCTGCGGTACCTACTAATGCGTAACCCACATCGCAGCTCAATGTCAGGTTCGAACCGACAGCAATAGTTGCCATATCAGGTGCCCGCATACCGTTCCCTGGTGCCGTTTCAGCTGTACATTGTGCTATGATAGAACAAAATATACATTGTGCTTATAACATATATAAGACCTGTCATCACGAAATGAGAGTTATGTTGGAAAACTTAATTTTGAGGTTTGTCCAGATTCAGAATGCTTAGAAAACAAGCTTTAAAATGATATGCAACATGTCATAATTTCTCAAGGTTTTCCTGTTCAAAAACAAACAAATTGAAATTGAAAAATTCCTTTTTTTTCTATTAATATTTTTGCATGTTCATTGAACCATATCTCCTAATGCTCACTGGCGACTTAACGCTCATTTGAGGTGACAGGTCTCATATTTCTAAAAATAGTCCAAATGTAATGATGACATGGGCCTCATTTTTGTATCTACTCGTATCAATACCGGTATTTTACGGTGTGCCTATTGGTTGAAACCAATCATTTGTTTCAATGCAATCATGCAAATGTTGTACAATTGTTGTACACAATTCTGTCGCTACAAGATTCTTCCCAGGTGCAACTACTGTATGACAAGAGCTATCCAATAGCAACTACACCACGAGGAGTTGGCTAATAAGTTAAGAATTCTAAGCTTATATACACTGTTACTGAATAAGTCCCATTTGTGTCCATCGGTGTGGTACTACATAGTGACTTGTGGTTAATATTTGTCATTTTGTGATATTTGGCTTATTGGATTGAAGTGTGGTTTTCTTTAATCTCACCAAGTCCAAACGACTAAAGTTACTCAATTAATTAGAATTCTATTATATAATCAGTGTATCTCATAACGCCATCTGATGCGATATCATATGCGCAGGAAAATCGTAAGAATGTTAAAGCTGACTCAGTGGCTCAAAGAGATTAAAGCCGGAATGCCACGCAGGCAAACTTGCCGGTTGCCGCCCTACCCAGCTGGACGTTCCAGCTAATTTGACAAGTGTTTCTCCCCTGATAAGTTTGATTCCCCAAAACAACAAGCCTTGAGAGTTAAGGTTAATATACGAAATTCTGGAAATGATACGTACGCAATTCTTTAACTTGATACAAGAATAATTGTGCCTTCTACCAGCTGGAATGGTTTAATTACAGAATATGCGCTGATTTCATTTGTCTAAATAGACGGTCTTCAAATTGCTTATAATTATTTAAAAACAAACCATCTACGTCAATGATTATTCAAATGTATGTTAAAATGTGTAGCATGCTTAAAAATTTGCAGATTAATCAAAACTCGTTTTATGAGGACATAATATTATTGCTTTTTATTGGTGCATAACACTTACCACATGTAGCGCCCGACAAAACAGGATTAAATGTTGGACTTGTACCATCTCCTGGATCTTGGCATGTTCCCGTAGTGGCACCTGCTGCGGTACCTACTAATGCATAACCCGAATCGCAGCTCAATGTCAGGGTCGAACCGACAGCGATAGTTGCCATGTCAGGTGCCCGCATACCGTTCCCTGGTGCCGTGTTAGTTGTACATTGTGCTATGATAGAACAAAATATACATTATGCTTATAACATATGTTTCTAAGATAGTCAAAATTGAATGATGACCTGGGCCTCATTTTTGTATCTACTCGTATCGATATTAGTATTTTACGGTGTGCATATTGGTTGGAACCAATCATTTGTTTCAATGCAAATCATGCAAATAACTCGGACTTAAATCAAACAAAATAGTTGTACACAATTCTGTCGCTACACGATTCTCTTCTCAGGTGAAACTACATATTGAAAAGTGCTATCCATTTACCACTATACCACGAGGAGTTGGTTAATAAGTTTGGAATTATAATATTATATAAACTTTTACTGAATAAGTCCCATTTGTATCCATCGGTGTGGTATAATGTGGTTAATATTTGTCAATGTTGATATATGTCATGTATGTGGCTCATTTGATTGACTGTCGATTTCTTCAATCTCACCAAGTCCAAACGCCTTAAATTACTCAATTAATTGGAATTCTATTATATAATCCGTGTATCTCATGACGCCATCTGAAGCGATAGCATAAGCGCAGGAAAATCGTAAGACTTTTAGAGCTGACTCAGTGGCTCAAAGAGGTTGGAGCCGGACTGCCACGCAGGCAAACTTGGCGCCCTGTCCAACTGGACTTTCCCGCTAATTTGACAAGTGTTTCTCCCTTGATAAATTTGATTCCCCAAAACAACAAGCCTTGAGAGTTAAGGTTAATAATCAAAATTCTCATTATGATACGTATGCAATTGCTTAACTTGATACAAGAATAATTGGGCCTTCTACACCAGCTGGAATGGTCTTTTTACATAATAGCTTATAGAATTATATGAACAAGTCCTTTACTATGAAATATATTCTCATGAAAAACAACCCTCCAATATAAAAGATAGAATGATGGTCACTCTAGGAGTTTAAAATGTTCTTACGATTCATGCGCTGTGTTCATTTGTCTAAATAGACGGTCTTCAAATTACTTATATTTAAAAACAAACCATCTACGTCAATGATAATTTAAATGTATGCTAAAATGTGTAGCAGGCTTTAAATATAATGTGTAAGTGAATCAAAACCCGTTTTAAGGGGACATAATTGCTTTGTATTGATGCCTACCACTTACCACATGTAGCGCCCGACAAAACTGGATTAAATGTTGGACTTGTACCATCTCCTGGATCTTGGCATGTTCCCGTAGTGGCACCTGCTGCTGTACCTACTAATGCATAACCCGAATCGCAGCTCAATGTCAGGGTCGAACCGACAGCGATAGTTGCCATGTCAGGTGCCCGCATACCGTTCCCTGGTGTCGTTTCAGCTGTACATTGTGCTATGATAGAACAAAATATACATTATGCTTAAAACATATGTTTAGAAGAATAGTAAAAATCTAATGATGACCTGGGTCTCATTTTTGTAATTCGTATCAATATCGGTATTTTACGGTGTGCATATTGGTTGGAACCAATCATTTCGTATTTAGACAAATTAGTTAAATTACAAAAATGGGCAGTAATAACTGTTTCTAAGAGTCATTACCGAAGTCATACCGGACCTTTATTTGCCAAAAATAATTTTCTCACTGTAACTGATATGCACACACTTGAACTTGGGGTCTTTATGTACACATTTTCAATAAATGAACTCCCCACGTCATTTAAAAATTACTTCAAAAAACACTCTGATGTTCACGACTATCCAACAAGACACGTTAATGATTTTAATTTGACAAACAATAAGAAATCATTTTCCGACCATGCTATTCGAACGCGTGGTCCCATTCTTTGGAATTCACTTTCAAAATTAATAAAAGAATCAACATCTGTGAACCATTTTCGAAACAAACCTAAGAAAAACATCATCCAAAAATATGAATAATTCGCTTTTTGAGCTCGTCCTTGTTTGTCTTGTCTTGTTTAAGTCGCTGTCCGATTTTTTTGTATTCATGTATTAAATATGTAACATGTACTGTATTGTATTGTATTAAAGGGGTAGGCTATTTACAGGCCTTATTGGCTTTTCAGCCTACTCCTCCATACGCTTTTGTTGTTTTTAAGTTTTACATTTTTTTATATAGTGTTGTTTTTATGGAAATAAATGTGATTTGATTTGATTTGTTTCAATGCAATCATGCAAATAACTCGGACTTAAATCAAACACAATTTCTGTACACAATTCTGTCGCTACAAGATTCTTCCCAGGTGCAACTACGGTATGAGAAGAGCTATCCATTAACCACTACACCACGCGGAGTTGGCTAATAAGTTAGGAATTTTAATCGTATATAAACTTTTACTGAATAAGTCCCTTTTGCAGCGTTTAAAATAACGGTTATCCGGTCATCCAAAATGACCAAATTTACCGACGGATAACCAGTTTTTCCTTGTCGATTATCCGGCGGATAACCACAATGTTGTTGACACCAAAAATGTTTATCTAAAATGATTAAATACTACTGCTAATTCGAGCTAAAAATTTCATTATGTCACAAATGTATACTTCAAATGTAATTTGTAAACGAATCTCTGACAGATTCAATTCAATTCAATTTAATTCAATTAATTCAGCAATATGTATACAGAAAATATAACGATAACACAATTTGAGAAGGAGGCTATTAGCCCTAAATATAACCAATTTTCTTAATCCTTTTAGCACCCCCCCCCCACCATAGACTAATGCAAATATCTTTTACAAGTCTATTGTAATGATTAAGGAAGTCATCCACGTACTTGAGCGATTTTCTTAATCCCTTTTAGCAAATACATTTTACAAGTCTATTGTAACGAACCGCTTTTCAAATCAGAAGAGTCAGACTTTTTACGCTCTTGCGGGCTCAAAAATATAATGTGCAAGTGAATCAAAACTGGTTTAAGGGGGCTGTGGACTCTCAGGTACAGCCTCCGTAAAACAGCCGTAACTTCTTCAATATTCATTTAATCTTTATAAATGTATACAGTTTTTTGCAGAAAAGGGTTCAATGAATCCAACCATGATAATGAAATTGACCATTTTGGAAAAAATTATAAAAAACATGTTTTTTGACCCATTTTATGTTTAGAAAAGATAACTCAAAATATATTTTGTTAAATTTTGTCATACTAGTTTTATGATAATCCTGATAACATTCCCTAGGAGCATTTTTTTTGTTGATATCTTATTTTTTATTTTTTGAGTTACAGACCAAAAAGTGCCAACAAAAATGTGATTTTTTCCCAAAAGTAGTGATTTTCATGATTTGGACGGTACAAAATCACATTTTTTGGCACTTTTTGGTCTGTAACTCAAAAAATAAAAAAATAGGATATTAAAAATAAAAAAACGCTCCTGGGGGAATGTTATCAGGATTATCATTAAACTAGTATGACAACATTTAACAAAATATATTTTGAGTTATCTTTTCCGAACCTAAAATGGGTCAAAAAAAGGTGTTTTTTATACTTTTTTTTCCAAAATGGTCAATTTCATTATCATGGTTGGATTCATTGAACCCTTTCCTGCCAAAAACTGTATACGTTTATAAAGATTAATTGAATATTGATGAAGTTACGGCAGTTTTACGGAGGCTGTACCTGAGAGTCCACACCCCCCTTAAGGGGACCTGTTGGTTTGTATTGATGCATAACACTTACCACATGTAGCGCCCGACAAAACAGGATTAAATGTTGGACTTGTGCCATCTCCTGGATCTTGGCATGTTCCCGTAGTGGCACCTGCTGCGGTACCTACTAATGCATAACCCGAATCGCAGCTCAATGTCAGGGTCGAACCGACAGCGATAGTTGCCATGTCAGGTGCCCGCATACCGTTCCCTGGTGCCGTTTCAGCTGTACATTGTGCTATGATAGAACAAAATATACATTATGCTTATAACATATGTTTCTAAGATAGTCAAAATTGAATGATGACCTGGGCCTCATTTTTGTATCTACTCGTATCAATATCAGTATTTTACGGTGTGCATATTGGTTGGAACCAATCATTTGTTTCAATGCAATCATGCAAATAACTCGGACTTAAATCAAACAAAATAGTTGTACACAATTCTGTTGCTACACGGTTCTCTTCCTAGGTGAAACTACATTATGAGAAGAGCTATCCATTCACCACTATACCACGAGGAGTTGGCTAATAAGTTAGGAATTATAATCTTATATAAACTTTTACTGAATAAGTCCCATTTGTATCCATCGGTGTGGTATATTGTGGTTAATATTTGTCAATTTTGATATATGTGCCTCATTTGATTGACTGTCGTTTTCTTCAATCACACCAAGTCCAAACGCCTTAAATTACTCAATTAATTGGAATTCTATTATATAATCCGTGTATCTCATGACGCCATCTGAAGCGATAGCATAAGCGCAGGAAAATCGTAAGACTTTTTGAGCTGACTCAGTGGCTCAAAGAGATTGGAGCCGGACTGCCACGCAGGCAAACTTGGCGCCCTGCCCAACTGGACTTTCCCGCTAATTTGACAAGTGTTTCTCCCTTAATAAATTTGATTCCCCAAAACAACAAGCTTTGAGAGTTAAGGTTAATAATCGAAATTCTCGAAATGATACGTACGCAATTGCTTAACTTGATACAAGAATAATTGGGCCTTCAACATCAGCTGGAATGGTCTTTTTACATAATAGCTTATAGAATTATATGAACAAGTCCTTCACTATGAAATATATTCTCATGAAAAACAACCCTCTAATATAAAAGATAGTTAAGAATGATGGTCACTCTAGGAGTTTATAATGCTCTTACGCTTCATGCGCTGTGTTCATTTGTCTAAATAGACGGTCTTCAAATTGCTAATATTTAAAAACAAACCATCTACGTCAATGATAATTTAAATGTATGCTAAAATGTGTAGCAGGCTTAAAATATAATGTGTAAGTGAATCAAAACCCGTTTTAAGGGGACATATTGCTTTGTATTGATGCCTACCACTTACCACATGTAGCGCCCGACAAAACAGGATTAAATGTTGGACTTGTACCATCTCCTGGATCTTGGCATGTTCCCGTAGTGGCACCTGCTGCTGTACCTACTAATGCATAACCCGAATCGCAGCTCAATGTCAGGGTCGAACCGACAGCGATAGTTGCCATGTCAGGTGCCCGCATACCGTTCCCTGGTGCCGTTTCAGCTGTACATTGTGCTATGATAGAACAAAATAGTAAGGTAAAGGTAAAGGCGGTCGATCCTGTAATACCAGGAGCGGAGTGCCCATCTCTCTTTCAAAGCAATAGGGCCAGACTCACTCCTTTTTATAATGTTACTGTGTGGGGCTCGCTACACCTCCTCCACAGCGAGTATGTTACCTTCCCAGCACTAAAGAATGCCGGTACCCATTTAAATACACCTTGGTAGAGAGGAGTAATTGCGGTAAAGTGCCTTACTCAAGAGCACAACATGTTGACCACAGCGGGACTCGAACCCACAACCTTTAGATCAATATAGTACATTGTGCTTACAACATATATTTCTAAGAATAGTTCAAATTTAATGATGACCTGGGCCTCATTTTGTATCTACTCGTATCAGTACCGGTATTTTTATAATAGAGCACGTGTGGTCTAGGGGATAGCATGCAGGCTTCACGATGCAAAGGTTGTGAGTTCTAGCCCCACTATAGCCAACATGTTTGTATTCTTGGGCAAGTTACTTAGTCTCAATTGCTTTGTCGACCCAAGCGATATTTGGGGAGCTGTTAGAATGGTGTTAACGGTTAATAAATTCGAGGCCAGTCCCCGGCCGAGCTGAGGGAGCCGGGGCATCCCCTGCTAGGCTTTTCACCCTGTCCCCATCACTGAAATGAAATGAAATGACAGTCTCTGATATGACTGTACAGTCGGTTATGACCACCCCGGCCCTTGATCACAGGCCTCCCATCCAAAAACACAAAAGAACATAAAGACACATTGATAGTTGTATATATATATACGTTTATGTGCCTGCCTTTTGGGGTGCCTTTTCTTGAAATTTAGTATATTGATGGGTGGTATTGATTAAATCAGAGTGTTTTTGGTATTTTTAAAAGCCCCCTTAATTCTTTTCTGGTTTAATACACTTTCGAGAACCCAATTTTGGTTAAAATACACGTTCGAGAACCCAATTTTCTACTTACCTCCGTTTATTTTATTGTAAATAGGCCTACATGTATAACAAAGGGTGAAGGAGGCCCCTGCCCCCCCCCCCCCCCCCCCCCCCCCACCACACACACACACCCACCCTGATGGGAATGGGAAATGTCTCGAAATTGTTTCAGGGATCCTCATCCTGACGTTTATAATAATCAGTTAAATATTTTATGAATTTTAGACCAGCCAGACATTATTGTGCATATCAAAGTTCTCCTCTTGGTTCCGTCCAGGTCCCCCTGGTCCGGGGTCTATATTCGAGGGACCAGAAATGACAACATCGAATAAGGGCAGATCCGCCGTGAATCAAAAGTAGTTTCATTTTCAGTCGTCATCGTGTTTTATCCAGTTTAGTCAACGATATCTGACGACGGGGTGCGTCGTCATGGTCCATCAAAATCCACCAATGGTGCGTCCAAAAATTGACTGAGGGTGCGTATTTGGATGACAAAGGTCCGTCGTTGTTTTTTTGACAAAGGGTGCGTCATGGTACATGGAAAGTTGACGCACCTCGGTAAAGGTACGCACCACTCCCGGGGTCGTAAAGTGCGTCTTACAACTGATAGGTGTATAACTCGGACGCAAATCACACAAAATTATTGTATTCTGTCGCTACAAGATTCTATTCCCAGGTGAAACTACTTTGAGAGAAGAGCTATCCATTAACCACTACACCACGAGGAGTTGGTTAATAAGTTAGGAATTATAATGTTATATACACTGAATAAGTCCCATTTGTATCCATCGGTGTGGTATTACATAGTGACATTTGGTTAATATTTGTCAATTTTGTGATATTTGGCTTATTTGGATTGAACTGTCGTTTTCTTTAATCTCACCAAGTCCAAACGCCTAAAATTATTCAATTATTAGAATTCTATTATATAATCAGTGTATATCATGACGCCATCTGATGCGATATCATATGCGCAGGAAAATCGTATGACTTTTTTTAGCTGACTCATTGGCTCAATGATATTGGAGCCGGACTGCCACGCAGACAAACCCGGCGCCCTTCTCACTTTGACTTTCCCGCTAATTTGAGAGTTAAGGTTAATAAACGAAATTCTCGAAATATGCGAACTTCAAGAGGTAGAAAAGGGAAAGAGGAGGGAATGAAAATGAAGGATACACGCATAGAAATGAGTGTCAAATTTTGTTGGGTACAAATACAAATGCATAGTTTTTGCTAAACATCGATTTCGTAAAATAATTTTTTAAACATGCAACAGTTTACTATTGAATTCCGAGTTTTACACTCTGGAAGTGTAGAAAAGTGTCCGTAATTGAGTAAAACATGATTTGACACCATAAAAGTGTAAGATTGTTGGGTAAAAATGTACACAACAGTGGTTCTGAGAGTCTTACACAACATAGTGAACATTTTACCCATCAAATAGTTAAATGTTACCTAACAAAGTTTAAAACTACAATATTGTTGGGTAAATGCGTACCCCAAAGCGACCTTGTTCCCTATTTTGACCAAATTATGTGTAACACTTTACACAACCGGGGTTGCTATTGACCAAATTATATTCCCTGCTAATGTTCCATTGTAACTTTTATATCTATCACTGCAAAATATGAACCACGGAAACGTTGACAACATAACTTGCTAATGGCATTGGTAGAGACATGATGCAAAATCACTAAGACAACCATGCCTAGATTATGAAACGCTTGTTATGATGGTGGCGGTGTATTAATGTTTTAGAGCGTAAAAAGGAATATATTTATGATATTACTACATAAAAACATGGTGCAATTAACCATGGCAACCATCCTCTCAATTACTAGTGTATCACATAAATCGATCATGTTTGATTAATTTGAAGTATATCTGAAAAAGGGGACAATGACTGTTTTTAATAAATCAATATATGAGTGCTAAATTACGACCAGCAATACAAATAGGACTTAATGCGTAGCGATGGAAATTACCAATAATTAATTAAATTCGACGGGTGTGCACAGTAGTCTAGATCAACTTTTGAAGGATATCGTCCACACTCATCCTTAACGACCACCCGATAACGTGCGTTTCCCTGTTCCAGTATTCCCTTCTTATTAAATAACGCATGCTACCAAATTCTAGCCCTTTGGGACTTTTTAACAACAATTAAAGGGCATAAAGAGATGTGGTGGAGGCAGAGCCCTCAATAACAGAAATGTATGAACTTACACCAATAAGGATTAAGAAAAATAAGCCCTCTTTGTACAACAAAACGTCGATTCAAAAATGCTGGTAGAACCGCAACCAGCATTTTACATGGTTAAGGGTGGTATTCCAACATACTTAAAACAATTTTTTTTCTAGTGTTTTCTGGGTTTTTTTATAGTAGAAACAACAATAATGGCAAAGTAAATTAATTAAAATAAAAAAGTCAACATGACATTGTGTCCCTTTAAGAATGATATTTCAGAGCAATAGGCCAACATCAACAAATCGAAAAAATGTATCGTAAGTCACTATCCCTATGTAATATCACCGAACATACGTTAGGGAGCACATCAACACTGAACCGCATATCATTGTTTAGAACAATAGAAACCGGCTGCAACCGCACGGAACCCCACGGAACCCCACGGAACCGGCGGTTGCCGGGCGGTCGAGTTTTGATGTGCTCCCTTACTATGTATTGTCACTGATGAAATAGTACATAATCGTTTCTTTAATATTTCATTCTTCATAATTCTTAGAGCCAACATCAAGGGAGGAATCAACTGGATCTGTAACCAGTGAGCAAGATAATACCACTACCGTAACAACCGACAGTGAAGGTAAGCTACGGGGTCTGGTCATACAAAAGTGTAACATGTAAAATCCTAAATAGATGGCTATTTGGTTTAAACAACTGCAATAGTGTCTAACATTTTAGATTCTCTTTTAACATTTGAATGCAACTATGGATCTTTGAGCGTAATGGTTTAAATTTTCAAATCCTTCGGATCTTTGGGTGACATATAAGGATATTTTTTGAGAAACCATTGCTCATTTGGACAGCCACTTTGAATTGTTTGCTAATATGCGGAGGAAGGTCAGATATGAGCCCTTCTTATGAAAATATATAATCATTGTAGTTGGGCCAGTGCAATCTCTTTTACAATGTTATCTGTTATCATTATTTTTTTCAAATTCCAAGCAAGATGATTTGATGCAGCTCGTTTTATCTCATAACATGACAATTATAATGTATGGGGAAAGTATAGTTTTAATAGTGGTAGAAACTCAGATCTAGTATTTTTGTTTGTTAACTTACTTTTAAACCAAAATGGCCGTCAAATGAATGGCCAACATCCCATACAACAGCATTAATATCAACCGAAATGTATGGGGTGAATATATAATTTTAACGATGGAATGTATACGTTAGACCACTAGTTTCTCATATTCAGTATTTTTAGACCACTAGTTTCTCATATTCAGTTTTTTTTGCTTTGTTAGCATAGTTACAAAATCCCAATTGGTTGCCAAAATGGCCCCCAATTGGTCCCAAAATAACCGTAAACATTGTCAAATTGCATAAAATGGGATAAATATTAACCTAAATGTATATATGATGAAAGTTAACATTGGTATGTATGTATTAGACCACTACTAACTCATATCCAGTATATTTGCATTGTAATAACATACTTTAAATCCAAGATGGCCACAAAAATGACCGCTGTAAATGTAAAAATAGTCCACATGAGTGTATGATAATCCAAAATAGATATTGTAAGAGTGTACACCAAATAGTATGTTCTAAACTGCTAAGCTACTGCTTTTAGATATAAGGCCTACCTCTGTGACAATTTTGATTCCGTATCACTTTCCAAAATAGCTGCCAGAATGGATTAGTTGATGTTAAATGACCTCAAAAACAATTGTTTTGTATTGTAAATGATACTATGTAATACCAATACCCCCAAATATAATAGGACAGCATTCAATACATGTACATCGTAAAGCCTAGGGGCTGTAGATCTAGTTTGAGTATTTTAAAATATCCAAGATAGCTGTAAAAGTTTAAAATAACTGAAAAAAACAGTTTTAGTTTATGTTTAGTGTTACAGTAGATATGACCAAATTATTTCAAACTTGATCTACAGCCTCTAAGGCTTTATCATAGGCATAATACAGTTCTTGAATGATACCTTATGAAATACATTGATACATTGCAGAATAAACTAAAATATACATTCCGTAATACGGAGTGAATAGGAAAATGGGGTGAAAGGGATAAAATGGGGAACAATTTGTGGTCTTGGGTGAGTGTAAAGACATTATAGTGCGAACTAGCCAAAATACCCAAACAGGTCAGTAAGTGTCTTTTGGTGTAAAATTGCCTTGTTTTGGTAATTTGAAACTTAAACAGTAAACGCTGGAAACAGGTACTTTTATCACAACCTACCGACGTCTATAATATATACGATTGTACAAATGAAGTCTTTATGTGTAATATTTTAAGAGCATCTTCAAAAGCGTAGAAGAAAAATTTAGATACACATATTTTCAATTGAAAAAAATAATCTCAAATCTGAAGACTATGGATTAGTTGTGAGCCCTGGGACAATGGTTACAGGGTGAGTCCGTTTCCACGTGGGCTTTATATAAAGAGCTATTGTTCAAATAGGGATCAACTCCATACAAGGTCACAGGTCACTAATAGGTATATCAAATAAGGTGGGATCGTTTCAAAAAATCCTTAAAATCGTGTTACGTGTCTCTATTTTAAATAGAAGTTGTCAAAAAACATAACATATTTGGTATCATATTAAAGACAATTTATCCAGCTACCGAATAAAAAAAGAATTAAAGCCACATGTTTAGCAACAGTGAAGTTATCAATCTAAACGTCGAGTGAGTCAAGGGTGGGATCGGTGGATGAGGAGCCGGTGGATGAGGCGCCCATAGGTTTGTACACAAAATAGCGGAAAACTAGAACTTTTCAAATTGATGCCATTTTAAAAGTATACATAGGAAAGTTTTCAAACTTCTCATATGTGTTAATAACATGTGCCTGCTACTATGAATACTAATATTGAATTGTTATCTAGACATTCTCTACTAGAATATGATGTTCAATTCAGGGAGTGTTTTGATGTAAAAAATACACAGTTTTATTCATTTTATTAATTAAACAATGGCCAAAACGCAGTCTCTCTATTTCATTTGTGTGACTCTTCAGTCCTTTTCTACCCTGGGTAGTAAAACATTTAACTAAAAAAGCCAGAAGTGTTTCTTCACAGAATTGTTCATAGATTCATGAAAAATTTGCTATTTATACCTATTTTGGACCACCCTGTATTCAAAATAAAAGGAACTTTAACGATATTCATGTAGTTCATTTTGATAACCATTTCTTTTAAATTAAATGGTCCATGCTAACTAAATTTCATAGAATATTATATACAAACATTCATTTTATGCATTATTTCATCATAATTTTAGACACCCTGTACTTTTCCTGTGTACATTTTGGGCAAATGATTCTTAGCAAATTTGGTAGCACCTTCTGCGGTTGTTCTGATTTTGGTGACTATTTTCAGCTAAACCCTAATTGTACAAACTATCAAACTATTTTGTGAGGAGCAAAAACGATCAAATTTGTTATGTTCGACCCTGTAAAAATTGTACACACCCTGTATAATTTGATTCTTTTTTGCAAAAATAAAAAAAAACCTTGAATCTTAAGCTTTCCAACAATATATAGTTTGTGGGTCATTAAGTATGTAAAACTTAGTTTTGTCCCGTTTAATCAGAATTGGTGCATTTCTCAACATTATTAGAAGTGAAACTTTTTTTTTGACCAGTTTCTGACTTCTGACCACAAGTGAAATAGGAGAAAAGCAACGGGTTTTTTTTTCAATTAAGGATGTTGCACTTCTTTAATTATGCTAATTTTCTGCCATATGAGAGATACTATACGTGTAAGCTTAAAAACAGGTTTGATTTCATTTTTATTTTCACTGTATTTCCTACATGTATGTCATTCTTTATTTTCGGAAACTAGTGGAGTTGATCCCTTTTGGAACATGAATGTTTCGACCGATTTCCAAAAAACACTTTACTAAACAATATTTATTTTCAATAAAGGTACACCTGAAAGACATTATAAAATCACATAGAAAACAGAAAACCGCATTCAAATACCTCTTCAATTTCTTTTTTCTTCTTGAAAAAACTGAAAATTTTGATAATTTGGCACATTTTTTTTTTTGAAATACAACACTTCTGTTTGTGTGCTATTTTAAAAACAATTATCCGATACATTTTACGTGTTCTTCATTGCATTTCATTAGGGACATTCCTATCAATGTTTTACCATGATATAAGAACCATATTTCTACCGTTTTGGCTTACAAAATAGTGAATTATATTTCTGGAAATCACCGAGGGCCATAACTGTTGCCCCGAACATGCTAAATATGTAGAACAAAGTGTAAACAATGTATTTTGTAACTCTCTTTCATGTTCGGCACCTAATTCAATTTCGACAAAAGTGGAGTTGACCCCTTTTGGAATAGAGCTCTTCATAATATGTGGTTTACCTACCTTCCTGACATGTTTTCCCCCACGTAGCCCGCTCGGCAAAAGCACATAAATGATCCAATGTCGTCACGACACGTAGCCCCGTTCTGGCATGGATTGGAATCGCACTCGTTTTTAGCTGTAAAGACAATCATTAATAATGATTTGATTTTAGCATTTTAAAGTCTATGATTTCAACAGTTATCAATTGGTAAGTTTCATTCATAGAGATGATCTGTTTGATTTTTGAAATGTATTCATAATTAATGTCCTATAAAGTGCTAATATGAAGTACGCCGTATCCTCCAACCGAGGATAAGCAAAACAACCAAAACGTTGTCGAAAGTCTCAATTTCATTGAAATCTAGTGAACATAAGCTACATTACAAAGAAGAAAGTCTGTCTCAGAAACATTTTGCACGTAAGCTAAGTGCTGTGCGATTTTTTTTTATTTTTTAGAAAATAGGCTATGAGGTAGACCTACATGAGCGCGCCGTATAGCTCATTTCAAATAACAATGCGGGCGGGCTTCTGAGACAGACATTCTTCTTTGTTTGGCCTTACATGTAGTAACTATTATTACTTTTGCATCATTTACAGAAGTTGGCATTTATACTGGTGGCACTGGTAATTACACTCTGTCTTTGGCTATAATACATTTATTATAGAATACGTGCAATCTATGGTGTTAATTTTATGTCGACGTATAATTACATGTTTACAATCCGGAGTAAAATTACTTTACTCGATATGACAACGCCCTCTTTTGCGGTGGCGTGCGAAATTAGGGGCCCTTGGGTGAGTAGGAGGGGGGGGGGGGTATGTCAGTGGTTGAGCTGGAGTTGCAAGAACTTCAGGGAGCTCCGCTTCAGCTTGGTGAACGCCACGACGCCACGACGCCCCCCCCCCCCCCCCCCCCCCCCCCCCCCCCCTCGGTTGCTAGTTTATCACTCGTCGGCTGAGATATGGCACTGTCGGTTATGGAACTCGATTTTTCGCGTCGGAACGTCACTCCACAACAAACCCCTGTTGGTCACTCAGCGGTAAGGGTTTGATCCCAGTTAACATGGTTAAAAAATTCAGACGGGTACTTGCCAAATTAAGCCACGTGAACAGATGCACCTTTAAATTATTCTATAAGAATTTGATCGTTAATTGGTTACATCAATATTACTTACTGCAGAAATCGACTCTATCCAGCAGTTGATTGAGCTTTTCGGGGGTCCAATTTTAAAGTCTATGATTTCAACAGTTGGTAAGCTTTATTCATAGAGATGATCTGTTTGATTTTGGAAATGTATTCCTAATTAATGTCCTATAAAGTGCTCATATGAAGTACGCCGTATCTTCCAACCGAGGAAAATCAAAACAACCAAATCGTTGTCGAAAGTCTCAATTTCACTGAAATCTAGTGAAACATAGGCTACATTACAAAGAAGAAAGTCTGTGTCAGAAACATTTTGCACGTAAGCTAAGTGCTGTGCGATTTTATTTTATTTTTTAGAAAATAGGCTATGAGGTATGCGATTTTTTTCGATATTTGTTTTTGTTGCTTATCCAAGCTTACAGAGAACTGTTTGTAACTTCTTTTTTTTAATCAAACAAATATATATTAATTTTTATTTTTTTAATTAAAAAATAAATAATGCTTTTTAGCCCTCAGCGCATAGACCTAAGCGCCGTAGCTCATTTTACATACCAATGCGGACGGGCTTCTGAGACAGACGTTCTTTTTTGTTTGGCCTTACATGTAGTAACTATTATTACTTTTGCATCATTAACAGAAGTTTGCATCTACTGGTAGCACTGGTAATCACACTCTGTCTTTGGCTATAATACATTTATTATAGAATACGTGCAATTCATGGTGTTAATTTTATGTCGACGTACAATTACATGTTTACAATCCTGGAAATGATTTATGACAACGCCCTCTATTGCGGTGGCGTGCGAAAAGAGGGATCGGGGGGGGGCGGTATGTCAGTGGATGAGCTGGAGTGGTCAATTAGAAGAAAAAAATCATTTGCGGGAGCTTCAGGGAGCTCCGCCTCAGCTTGGTGAACGCCATGACCCCCAACCCCCCCCCCCCCCCCCCCCCAAAAAAAAATGCCGTGCACGCCCACTTTTCAGACGGGTATACCTGGCTAAATTAAGCTACGTGACCAGATGCACCTTTAAAATTATTCTACAAGAATTGATCGTTAATTGGTTACAGCAATATTACTTACTGCAGAAATCGACTCTATCCAGCAGTTGATTGAGCTTTTCTGGGGTCCAATTTTCCATCAAGGTGAGGGGATCTGGATTGTCAGTATACCACAGCTTAGATTCGTCTTGTGTAGCTAGTGGACAGCCAGCGTGACCTCTCTTTTCAGGGGCGATTACCATTCGACAAAAACATATATTGTTTTTGGGCATCGCCCACCTGTCTCTTCTAGTCGCCGGGTCATAGCGGTGCTTCAGTTTGCATAAGTGATGTGATTCTGCGGTAGGTGACCAACAAGCTACTGTATAAATGAAATATACATACGTTTCATATTATTAACATGTTTAATTGTAAAAGTAATCCAAAATATGCAAACCGAACATCAACCTATCACAGTTAGTATTGCTATTAATTGTTGAAACATCGGGTAACATGGCTGTTAGTAGACAATAAATTTTGTAACGGGACGATGCTGATTAATGTGGATATTTACCTCTCTAGTTACTATTCTGGTGTTACTCGCAAAAAGGGCTACGTACAATTGATTGGTATTTGATTATAAATCCGCAAACACCGGGCGATATTGTTATAATTGCGCGCCAATACACCTGTATTCTGTATGGCGTGACCAGTCGACCATCACTTAGTCGGTCATCATTTAATTTAAAAAAAAGGAAAACAACAAGGTTGTGGAATAGCTTGAACATTACACCTACTACGGCTTTAATTTGTTAACAGACTTAGGCCTATAATGAAATATACTAACACAAATACTCGTGAACTAAAACGCATTTAATGTAACAGGAACGAAAGGTGGTCCTATATTGTTTTAAACCGAGTTTTTCAATAAGATATGAAAATATTACTGTTTTATTAGTAGTATATATAATATTGTATTTTACAATTTCCAAAACCTGATTTGTTAGCTAACATATTCAGAAAAACCGAGTCTCGTAGTCATTTTTGATTGCGGTCTATAGCCAATAATCTAGCCGCCGGTAAATATCAAATTGTTAATTAAATTGTATGTTAATGAGGCTGCAACTTTCAAACTGTTTAAGTAGAATTTTGTAAAAATGGTGTGGATAAGCCTCAAAGGGTTGACCTTGACTTGAAACAAAAAATCAAACATATACACTAAAAAATGTGTCTTTTCGGTTTGATCTGCAGCCCTGTAGCAGTCTTCATGGTCTTGCACCAAACAACTTATCGTAGGAGATTAAAGGTCCCGGTTCAATTCAGCTATAGATTACGCTAGTATTGAACTTACCCATTGCAGACATCAGTAAAATGATTCCTTTCATCGTGACATTTCTTTACAGCATCTTTGCAGCATCCACACCATTCCTTTTAACTGTTAGTTCTTCTAATAATTATGAGCGGCAAAACGGAATGTCTTTCCTTTATTAGAGAAAAAACGTGTAATGAGTTGCGATATGAATGAGGCAATTTGGCTATTCCACAGATACCTGTCAGCATAATGACATATTATCCCTTTTGTAATATCTAATCCATTCGAGGAAAACTGCTCGCAATGACTATAATGGATTGATGGATTGGTTCTATTCCATGGTTCTATCAGAAAAAAAAAGGTTTATGCAACGACTTAATACCGTTATCGACTATCACATATGGTCACGCGTTATGAACTCGCCTCCCAATAGGGTGGTGCTGTTACATTTTTTAGCTTCATGCTGTCATTTTTCTCAAATATTTAAAACCACGAAAGCTATCTCAAGGGGTGCCGCCTGTACAAACTCACTGGGGATAATCCCATGCTTTGTTCTTTTTACAATAACTAGTCATCCCCTAATGTTACAAACACCAATTTGGTCCCATTTCAAAGGATATTTAGTAGTCTTTAAGTATGTGGTTCAACAGACTTGTCAACAACTTGTAACAACTAATTAATGGATAAGACAATGATCATCACCTTTTTTCCTATTCGCTACACAGTCAACATGAATAATCAGCCTCAATTTACTGGATTTATAAAAATGACTATAACAGGAAAAGTTTTCAACCTATGATAGCAAAAGTATACCTTTTTGGAAAGCTTGTAAAAGAGGAATCCAGAAATGCAGTTTATATCAGGGAAGGGTTCATCGTTAAAAATATTTCTGAAAATTCTAAAAATATATAAAAGAAAAATTCGAGATATTCACTAGCCGGTATAATTACCATACTGAAGTAGAATATTTGACAATTATATATCATCTAATGGGTAATTTCATGAGGAATTCAAATATTTAAAAACTATAATGATGTGGGTAGGTATAAAAAATATATGGATCTCAAATTAAAAATTAAAAAACTCTGATATTTTTCCGAACATTTCCGATCATACCATTTTAGTTCTTGGTCGTACTATAATTTGAATGGCATATTTGGTTTCCTCGTGCAATTTTCCTTCAGAAAATGTATACTTTTACTACCTCAGGGGGTATACAAGCAAACATAAATGTGTAAAGTTAAAATCATGTCGCGAAAGCCAAAATCCGTGTGTAACGCGAAAGGAGGCGAGCTTAAAACACATGACCATGACTTAGCGATATACATAACTATGGCAAACCGTTTGGTTCAAAATTAACATTGTTTTGTATATTAATTTGTGTTTTACATGCACAGTCCTCAAAATAAGTAACTGATCAGGTAATAAATATACTCTTTAACTCCAAAACTATGGCTCCTACATAAACATAGTAAACAATAAAGTTGTAAAGAAATGTCTCCTCTTTAACTTGATACAATATTTATTAAGATCTGTTAATAATTAAGAACGCGACATTGAAAAGGAAAGAACAAAGTGCAGTTTACATTTTAACACTTGGGATTTGAATACGCGGGACAGTGTGACAGGGTGTGATTTCACCTTGTTGACAAAGTGCAAACAAATGTCTGTGTTACACAGCTTGTTTAAAAGAAATCAACATATTCTCTTAATCTCTTGTCAACCAATATAATCTTTTGTTCCTTTTTAGTTTAACTGTTATTAGTTATCATTGTTCATATAGTTAATAATTCTTCATTTTAATTTAATTTGAAGGGTAAGAGAAGTTCGTCACACTTAAGTGACCCAATGCTTCGTTTTATTTTACAAGTGTTTATGGTTTTTTAAATAGCTGATTAAGTCTGGGAATTAGGAGTGAGTTACATTTCACGTTTACATTGATGGATGGAGTTTATAACGTGAGGGACTATTTTATTTTTACCAAATTGCAAGAAAACTCCATCCCCGATATTATCATTACCAGGGTGTTCAGCGGTGAAAAGTGACATGTCATATGGGTTCATTGATAAGGGTTCGTTGAACTATACAAAAGAATAAAATATAATAATCATGACCTTGGGGTGAAATGTCAGGAACGATAGAAAAAAATAAAGGTTGCTTTGTCTTTGACCAGAGCAATATCTAGTTTATATATTTTTCTATTTTATATAGTTTCGTTGGCTGTAATTTTATTTTCAGTATCATTTTGTGTTTGTTTATGTTATTTACGTCAACACGCAAAACACTAATTGATCTACAAGAAACAACATGTAAAACAAAAATTGATATACAAAAACAGTGTTAATTTTGAACCAAGCGGCGTGACAAAGACAAGCCGTTTGGTTCAAAATTGTATAAAAAAGACACGTAACAACACATTGATATTCAAAAAAATTACATTTAATTTTAAACCCAGCGGCGTGCCATACATAACTGTTACTATTGTTGGCCAACTTCTTACGCCTAAACACGACTATTTTACAAAAGCCACCACTCGGAACGTTGTTTAAATATAATTTTGAATGTTGCTATGGAAAATTATCACAAAATAAAAAATATAAAAATATTTAAAAAAAAGCAATTGTTTTCGTAATGATATTAATTTCATTATACATTTATTATTAAGTGAATGAGCAACCCAAATATTATTATTTAAATGAGAAAGTCATTCCTATAATTCATTAAAGTAATTTTAAAGACATTGATGAGTTTTATAAGTCTGCTGATGTGACCGGCCTAAATATAGCCAGTGAGTAAAAATAAAGAAATACATAAGAAAAGGGTTGCCCTTCAATTATGCTGACTATTGATGCGCATTAAATATGATTCAAAACAATTATCAAAAGTTACATTTGTTTCATTACAAAATAATTATAAGTGCATGTGATACAAATCGCAGGGTAACCGTTTCTACACACAAATGTATACACAATTCCTCCGATTTTCGATACTCTCTAATTTTAATTAACCATTCAATCAGAACCGAAGATCCAATTTGACTCAAACAAAAAGCATTTCAAAGCTGACACAGGTTTCTTTTGTGCTATTATCTCATTTTTGGAAAAATAACAACAGTTTTGAAATCTGCTAATCCCATATACCCTTTTAAGTTTTTGACACAGATAAACGAATCGCTCCCCGGATATTCAATTTGACGGTTATATTATTCGTCGATGTAGTTAAATTCCCTCAACTCAAGAATATAATGGAAGTATTATATAAGTATACAAATATGGAAATAATAGATGAAAATAGAGACTATTTCATTATATTTTAGTGTAACTTTTTACCGACAAATATGTATTTATTATAATTTCTCTCAGAGTTTAGTTTTTGAGTTATCAAACTTGTTAAAGTCACGTCCCAAATGTGTGGCAAATTATCAAAACGATTGAGATATTGAACGTTCAAATTGATCCGTTTGAACCTGTTCCCATTCACCATGTTCACTATACACGGCTGTTTGATCGCGTGTACATTGTCAGATTTATAAGCGCATCTACAACAACAGAGGGCAGCAGATATTTCTGTAAAACCCTAATTGTTAAAAGTCATTAAACAGTATCCATATTACGACGAAAATTAGTCTGCTACACAATGTAACAATATTATTAAAAAACCTTAGTAATTTATCAACGTCCATTTGAACAATGGAATGAATAGCTTTGAAACTATACATAAAATGTATAGATCATTACAGCAAATGTCAAAACAGACAAATCAATCACCAGGATATTTTACAAAAAAATTGTCCAATTTACAAATTGCTTCATTCAAAATTCAGGGCTTCCAAACTTGGCACTATACCAAACCAATACCAAACTTGTGACACTATTTGTAAGCTGACCATTTTGCAAAATATTGTATTGTCCTGAATATTACAGTTTATGTGAGAAAAATTATTCCCCTCACTTATAAGCAACAATAGGAAACAATTCCGATATTTGGAACTTTTTGGCGATATTTTTTTTTTTATTAACATTTTTGGTTTGCAACATATTACATCAAAATACATATTAAGTTAACTTAAAAGATACCTGTAATGATATATTACAAATTTATATTAACACTAAAGACGATGTACATTTAACCATTGAAATAATAGCAAGACAAAACAAGACAATACATGACATGACCCGACACGATACAACACAACACGACACGACACTGCACGACACGGCATGGCACGGCACGGCACGGCATGGCACTACATGACATGACATGACATGACACGCAACACCATGACATGACATGACATGACATGACACGACATGACACAACACGACACGACACGACATGCCACGACATGACATGCCACGCGACATGACACGCCACGATACGACATGCCACGACATGACCCGCCACAACAAGAAAAATGGGACAGAGATAGTTTCTTATGTCACTTGTTTAGAATTATACATGTATGCACTTTTAACATGAGCACTTTCAATGTACACTCATACTATGTTGATATTTAGAAGTACAATTTCATCATTAAATAAATCCTTTCCATTTGTTTTTAAAATTGCTTACTTAATTTTTTGTTTTGTAGCTTTTTTCATCTTTGATCTTTTTACTTACGTGTTTTTTATAATTTTTTCCAAAATGGTCAATTTCATTATCATGGTTGGATTCATTGAACCCTTTTCTGCAAAAAACTGTATACGTTTATAAAGATTAAATTTACGGAGGCTGTACCTTAGAGTCCACACCCTCCTTAACTGGGCTGTGGAGTCGGCGTTGAGTGAAGTACGGACGTCGGTCGGTCGGGAGTTATGTGCCACAAAATAATGTTGGGAAGCATGCCGCCGAATCAGAAATGGAAGAGCGGAGAGGGGAAATTAAATAAAATCAAGTTTATTGTTTGGTTATTTGGGTATTTTAACACAGTTTTCACAAATTTGACACAATTTCAAAATGTACGTGGCCTAAATAAATAAGTAAACGATAAGTAATTTATTGTCATCATATTATGCTCAATTGTGTTCGCTAGTTTGTATTCGCTAGTTCATTAAGCTCTTTGTTATAGCGCGTGGCCGCCGCCACGGCCCATTACGCGCGATATAATATTTCCCGTAGCCCGAGGGGATTTTTCATAATAGAAAATCGAATTAACTTCGTACAAGTTGAATTCAATAAATGTGAATGGAAATTGGTAGACGATGTCCTTACATGCTATGATTATTTGTCTAAAATTAGAATGTTAAGACATGTTTATATTCATAATATTGTCCTGGTTTCGTGAGAATACACCGATCAGGGGAACACTTCGGATTGTCCGATAAAAAGAGATCCGCCGTGTTTCTTATTGAAAAAAACGTATATTCTCTTCTATAATAATAATAATAATAATAATAATAATAATAATAATAATAATAATAAAATTGCGGTGCATACTATGACATTTCGAGCTATACACGAGACTAATTTAAGGTTACCGGACTTGTTCAAGATCTGTTTTTAACTTGCAAAAATGAATATAAAGGACACTTAGACATTGGTTTTAGTTGTACCTAGGATTGTGCTATTTCGAATTTGTCGATTGTGTCCAGCGTCGTCTGCAATCTTGGAAAAAAGTCCTTGGAACGCGAACGCTGAGCTGAGCACACGTGCTGGGTATTGTGTGCATGTATTGATACTTAGTGTCTTCTGTTATAAACGGAAATTGTTCAAATGAGATTTTTACTTCCCCACCTCCCATCGATCAATGTTGGGACACTCTGGCAAGCTGCAGGAGCCACTGGCCTTGGTCAACATTGTACGGGGGAGTGGGGGTGACACTTGTCCGTTAATCACACGCAAGTGTTCCAAGACTTTTTTCCAGGATTGTATAAGAGGAATGCAAAATATTTGATCTAAATTTGGTTTTTCTGTCATAAATCAAAAACCGAATGTCGTATGAATCTCATATTACACACGATTTGAGTAAACAATAGGGGCATCACAAATATAATAAAAATGATGACAGGGAATTAATTTTATTTAGGGAGTGGTCACTGAAAACAATTATGTATGTCATATTTAACTACAATTTGACCCGTTTCTTGATCCCGCGCGTAATAATCTGATGTTTATAAATCAATAAATCAAAAGTATAAAGTTCTTGCTGAGAAATTAACATGTTTATACTGTTAATAATGTTATCACATTGCCTATTTGTTTGTTATTTGAAATATGAAACTATACATTTACACTTTCCACGCGACAGGTGTCTGCAGACGACAATCCAAAATTGCACAAAATGTTTCAAAAACGTCAAAATTATTGAATGTCATTTTACCAATATTTGGAATCACCTTATGAAATGCATTCAAATAAGTACAAACGTGCCTATTATTAGTTCAGTTATCCTTGAGATAGACATAAAAGTTAGACAAATCTGTTTTGTACCGTGGTTAAACCAATAGCCGCGTTGAAAGTGTTAACATTTGCCGAGCAGTAAACGTTTATTTGCAATACTATTCCTATCTATTGAAGATAGCTCATAACAGAAAAAAGGAAAAAAGCCACGCCATGAAAGCGACTCGAACCAACGCCAAGCAGGCTATGAACAGATAAAGGGTGCCAACGAACGCTCCTATCCACTCGGCCAAGCGGTCAGTGCTTACACAAGCGTGGATTTGTTTTATTATACATGTTATAGTAATGCATTATTGCAAAGTGTCACACACTTTACAACAGTTTACCATCAGTTTACCATTGGGACATTTTGCTTAAAATAGGCAATTAAACGTTTTTTCATACTGCCTTTGAGTTATCAAGATATGCATATGTGTTAGCTATACCAATCATGCATGTTGTAACTCCGAAATATAAGCCGCATTGGTCACATCTACGCATTTTGATAACAGTTTACCATTTAAAATGAAAACAAAATATGTATAATAATATTATACTATAGAAACGACGGTAAAGTGTTCAATGAACACGCGTTTCAAGGCAACACTTTACCATGCACTTTACCATACACTTTACCATTACGGTCCCAACTCGTCTGATGATTTCTTTGTGAATAAAGCTAAATTCATTTATCGCAGCGCTATTTTAATCAATAAATACAATAAAATATACTACTTAAATGGTTTATTTATGTATTCACGTATATTATATATTACTTAAATGGTTTATGTATTCACTTATTTAGTTGTTTGGGTTGTTTTTGAGGATGAGATTGAACTGAAGGCCTATAGATAATATTATCGTCGTGCTTACTCATCTGACTCGTTAGCTCAGTTGACTAGAGCGCTGGTCTATAACCATCCAGAGGTCCCACTCAGGTTCAAATCCTGGATGTGCAATTTCTTTTACTGACTATCATTTATAATTTGTGGAGTAAGAAGAAACATTTACTCATCATCCAACCATGTCCAACTATTGTTTTTCCAATTATTTTCAAATATTTCCAAAAAATAAATGCCGACAGTTTTGAAAAAAAATGTGTAAGAAAAAAAGTAATATTTGAAAAATCCATAAAATAAGGGTTTGTGAATAACGTGTCGGGAAAAAATACCAGCAATTTCAAAATGTTCAAAATAAATTCCAAAAACTGTAGGCAAAAACACCCTTTGACAATTTGAGCCAAAAAATGTTGGTTAATATTAATATGTGGAAATGTAGAACTAAATCCAAATGTAGTTTTTCAAAAATTCTTTTGAATAAAAACAGCCCAAAAAGTGTACGTATAGGCCTATGAACATTCGAGCAGAAAAAAAAGTGTTTTGAAAAAAGGTGTTGTTCTTGCATTTTTTCTTGGTGATTATTGGGCCGGGGGATTCATCGTCCCTTTGCAACACAAGTGATGCAAAACAACGACCGCAAATAAAAAAAATACATAATAACAGATGGGCATATGAATAATGAGCATCTATTATTATATTACAACCCGTTAATGCAATACGAAAGATAGCTGTCGAATCTGTCAAACAGAAGTTACTGCTATCTACTGAAGATAGTTATTTACAAGTAGGCCTAAGTTGTTTTACAATTATTTGTGTTACTTTCAACCCTATATATATATAGATTCCGTTACTTTTAGATACTCTTTTGCATATCTGACAATACATGAATAACTCTCGTAGGAGTATCTGAAAACGCCACATTATGCATTGCAATAATGGCCAATTATTATACATCTTCGAAATGCATTAGTTAGTATAGGGAATTGGTTTCACTGAACGTTCCCGTATTAAATGAATGTCTTTATAAAAAAAAATACTGGGGATGCCAAGCCTATGGTCCCCTGCCAAATACTGTGCAATTTGAGATACATGTGACATTTAGTTTTTGAGATGTGATAGAAAAACCAAATTTAGATGATTTTTTTTGCAATCTGCGTATACATGTATAAGAGGAATGCAAAATATTTGATCTAAATTTGGTTTTTCTGTCATAAATCAAAAACCGAATGTCGTATGAATCTCATATTACACACGATTTGAGTAAACAATAGGGGCATCACAAATATAATAAAAATGATGACAGGGAATTAATTTTATTTAGGGAGTGGTCACTGAAAACAATTATGTATGTCATATTTAACTACAATTTGACCCGTTTCTTGATCCCGCGCGTAATAATCTGATGTTTATAAATCAATAAATCAAAAGTATAAAGTTCTTGCTGAGAAATTAACATGTTTATACTGTTAATAATGTTATCACATTGCCTATTTGTTTGTTATTTGAAATATGAAACTATACATTTACACTTTCCACGCGACAGGTGTCTGCAGACGACAATCCAAAATTGCACAAAATGTTTCAAAAACGTCAACATTATTGAATGTCATTTTACCAATATTTGGAATCACCTTATGAAATGCATTCAAATAAGTACAAACGTGCCTATTATTAGTTCAGTTATCCTTGAGATAGACATAAAAGTTAGACAAATCTGTTTTGTACCGTGGTTAAACCAATAGCCGCGTTGAAAGTGTTAACATTTGCCGAGCAGTAAACGTTTATTTGCAATACTATTCCTATCTATTGAAGATAGCTCATAACAGAAAAAAGGAAAAAAGCCACGCCATGAAAGCGACTCGAACCAACGCCAAGCAGGCTATGAACAGATAAAGGGTGCCAACGAACGCTCCTATCCACTCGGCCAAGCGGTCAGTGCTTACACAAGCGTGGATTTGTTTTATTATACATGTTATAGTAATGCATTATTGCAAAGTGTCACACACTTTACAACAGTTTACCATCAGTTTACCATTGGGACATTTTGCTTAAAATAGGCAATTAAACGTTTTTTCATACTGCCTTTGAGTTATCAAGATATGCATATGTGTTAGCTATACCAATCATGCATGTTGTAACTCCGAAATATAAGCCGCATTGGTCACATCTACGCATTTTGATAACAGTTTACCATTTAAAATGAAAACAAAATATGTATAATAATATTATACTATAGAAACGACGGTAAAGTGTTCAATGAACACGCGTTTCAAGGCAACACTTTACCATGCACTTTACCATACACTTTACCATTACGGTCCCAACTCGTCTGATGATTTCTTTGTGAATAAAGCTAAATTCATTTATCGCAGCGCTATTTTAATCAATAAATACAATAAAATATACTACTTAAATGGTTTATTTATGTATTCACGTATATTATATATTACTTAAATGGTTTATGTATTCACTTATTTAGTTGTTTGGGTTGTTTTTGAGGATGAGATTGAACTGAAGGCCTATAGATAATATTATCGTCGTGCTTACTCATCTGACTCGTTAGCTCAGTTGACTAGAGCGCTGGTCTATAACCATCCAGAGGTCCCACTCAGGTTCAAATCCTGGATGTGCAATTTCTTTTACTGACTATCATTTATAATTTGTGGAGTAAGAAGAAACATTTACTCATCATCCAACCATGTCCAACTATTGTTTTTCCAATTATTTTCAAATATTTCCAAAAAATAAATGCCGACAGTTTTGAAAAAAAATGTGTAAGAAAAAAAGTAATATTTGAAAAATCCATAAAATAAGGGTTTGTGAATAACGTGTCGGGAAAAAATACCAGCAATTTCAAAATGTTCAAAATAAATTCCAAAAACTGTAGGCAAAAACACCCTTTGACAATTTGAGCCAAAAAATGTTGGTTAATATTAATATGTGGAAATGTAGAACTAAATCCAAATGTAGTTTTTCAAAAATTCTTTTGAATAAAAACAGCCCAAAAAGTGTACGTATAGGCCTATGAACATTCGAGCAGAAAAAAAAGTGTTTTGAAAAATGGTGTTGTTCTTGCATTTTTTCTTGGTGATTATTGGGCCGGGGGATTCATCGTCCCTTTGCAACACAAGTGATGCAAAACAACGACCGCAAATAAAAAAATACATAATAACAGATGGGCATATGAATAATGAGCATCTATTATTATATTACAACCCGTTAATGCAATACGAAAGATAGCTGTCGAATCTGTCAAACAGAAGTTACTGCTATCTACTGAAGATAGTTATTTACAAGTAGGCCTAAGTTGTTTTACAATTATTTGTGTTACTTTCAACCCTATATATATATATATATAGATTCCGTTACTTTTAGATACTCTTTTGCATATCTGACAATACATGAATAACTCTCGTAGGAGTATCTGAAAACGCCACATTATGCATTGCAATAATGGCCAATTATTATACATCTTCGAAATGCATTAGTTAGTATAGGGAATTGGTTTCACTGAACGTTCCCGTATTAAATGAATGTCTTTATAAAAAGAAATACTGGGGATGCCAAGCCTATGGTCCCCTGCCAAATACTGTGCAATTTGAGATACATGTGACATTTAGTTTTTGAGATGTGATAGAAAAACCAAATTTAGATGATTTTTTTTGCAATCTGCGTATACATGTATAAGAGGAATGCAAAATATTTGATCTAAATTTGGTTTTTCTGTCATAAATCAAAAACCGAATGTCGTATGAATCTCATATTACACACGATTTGAGTAAACAATAGGGGCATCACAAATATAATAAAAATGATGACAGGGAATTAATTTTATTTAGGGAGTGGTCACTGAAAACAATTATGTATGTCATATTTAACTACAATTTGACCCGTTTCTTGATCCCGCGCGTAATAATCTGATGTTTATAAATCAATAAATCAAAAGTATAAAGTTCTTGCTGAGAAATTAACATGTTTATACTGTTAATAATGTTATCACATTGCCTATTTGTTTGTTATTTGAAATATGAAACTATACATTTACACTTTCCACGCGACAGGTGTCTGCAGACGACAATCCAAAATTGCACAAAATGTTTCAAAAACGTCAACATTATTGAATGTCATTTTACCAATATTTGGAATCACCTTATGAAATGCATTCAAATAAGTACAAACGTGCCTATTATTAGTTCAGTTATCCTTGAGATAGACATAAAAGTTAGACAAATCTGTTTTGTACCGTGGTTAAACCAATAGCCGCGTTGAAAGTGTTAACATTTGCCGAGCAGTAAACGTTTATTTGCAATACTATTCCTATCTATTGAAGATAGCTCATAACAGAAAAAAGGAAAAAAGCCACGCCATGAAAGCGACTCGAACCAACGCCAAGCAGGCTATGAACAGATAAAGGGTGCCAACGAACGCTCCTATCCACTCGGCCAAGCGGTCAGTGCTTACACAAGCGTGGATTTGTTTTATTATACATGTTATAGTAATGCATTATTGCAAAGTGTCACACACTTTACAACAGTTTACCATCAGTTTACCATTGGGACATTTTGCTTAAAATAGGCAATTAAACGTTTTTTCATACTGCCTTTGAGTTATCAAGATATGCATATGTGTTAGCTATACCAATCATGCATGTTGTAACTCCGAAATATAAGCCGCATTGGTCACATCTACGCATTTTGATAACAGTTTACCATTTAAAATGAAAACAAAATATGTATAATAATATTATACTATAGAAACGACGGTAAAGTGTTCAATGAACACGCGTTTCAAGGCAACACTTTACCATGCACTTTACCATACACTTTACCATTACGGTCCCAACTCGTCTGATGATTTCTTTGTGAATAAAGCTAAATTCATTTATCGCAGCGCTATTTTAATCAATAAATACAATAAAATATACTACTTAAATGGTTTATTTATGTATTCACGTATATTATATATTACTTAAATGGTTTATGTATTCACTTATTTAGTTGTTTGGGTTGTTTTTGAGGATGAGATTGAACTGAAGGCCTATAGATAATATTATCGTCGTGCTTACTCATCTGACTCGTTAGCTCAGTTGACTAGAGCGCTGGTCTATAACCATCCAGAGGTCCCACTCAGGTTCAAATCCTGGATGTGCAATTTCTTTTACTGACTATCATTTATAATTTGTGGAGTAAGAAGAAACATTTACTCATCATCCAACCATGTCCAACTATTGTTTTTCCAATTATTTTCAAATATTTCCAAAAAATAAATGCCGACAGTTTTGAAAAAAAATGTGTAAGAAAAAAAGTAATATTTGAAAAATCCATAAAATAAGGGTTTGTGAATAACGTGTCGGGAAAAAATACCAGCAATTTCAAAATGTTCAAAATAAATTCCAAAAACTGTAGGCAAAAACACCCTTTGACAATTTGAGCCAAAAAATGTTGGTTAATATTAATATGTGGAAATGTAGAACTAAATCCAAATGTAGTTTTTCAAAAATTCTTTTGAATAAAAACAGCCCAAAAAGTGTACGTATAGGCCTATGAACATTCGAGCAGAAAAAAAAGTGTTTTGAAAAATGGTGTTGTTCTTGCATTTTTTCTTGGTGATTATTGGGCCGGGGGATTCATCGTCCCTTTGCAACACAAGTGATGCAAAACAACGACCGCAAATAAAAAAATACATAATAACAGATGGGCATATGAATAATGAGCATCTATTATTATATTACAACCCGTTAATGCAATACGAAAGATAGCTGTCGAATCTGTCAAACAGAAGTTACTGCTATCTACTGAAGATAGTTATTTACAAGTAGGCCTAAGTTGTTTTACAATTATTTGTGTTACTTTCAACCCTATATATATATATATATAGATTCCGTTACTTTTAGATACTCTTTTGCATATCTGACAATACATGAATAACTCTCGTAGGAGTATCTGAAAACGCCACATTATGCATTGCAATAATGGCCAATTATTATACATCTTCGAAATGCATTAGTTAGTATAGGGAATTGGTTTCACTGAACGTTCCCGTATTAAATGAATGTCTTTATAAAAAGAAATACTGGGGATGCCAAGCCTATGGTCCCCTGCCAAATACTGTGCAATTTGAGATACATGTGACATTTAGTTTTTGAGATGTGATAGAAAAACCAAATTTAGATGATTTTTTTTGCAATCTGCGTATACATGTATAAGAGGAATGCAAAATATTTGATCTAAATTTGGTTTTTCTGTCATAAATCAAAAACCGAATGTCGTATGAATCTCATATTACACACGATTTGAGTAAACAATAGGGGCATCACAAATATAATAAAAATGATGACAGGGAATTAATTTTATTTAGGGAGTGGTCACTGAAAACAATTATGTATGTCATATTTAACTACAATTTGACCCGTTTCTTGATCCCGCGCGTAATAATCTGATGTTTATAAATCAATAAATCAAAAGTATAAAGTTCTTGCTGAGAAATTAACATGTTTATACTGTTAATAATGTTATCACATTGCCTATTTGTTTGTTATTTGAAATATGAAACTATACATTTACACTTTCCACGCGACAGGTGTCTGCAGACGACAATCCAAAATTGCACAAAATGTTTCAAAAACGTCAACATTATTGAATGTCATTTTACCAATATTTGGAATCACCTTATGAAATGCATTCAAATAAGTACAAACGTGCCTATTATTAGTTCAGTTATCCTTGAGATAGACATAAAAGTTAGACAAATCTGTTTTGTACCGTGGTTAAACCAATAGCCGCGTTGAAAGTGTTAACATTTGCCGAGCAGTAAACGTTTATTTGCAATACTATTCCTATCTATTGAAGATAGCTCATAACAGAAAAAAGGAAAAAAGCCACGCCATGAAAGCGACTCGAACCAACGCCAAGCAGGCTATGAACAGATAAAGGGTGCCAACGAACGCTCCTATCCACTCGGCCAAGCGGTCAGTGCTTACACAAGCGTGGATTTGTTTTATTATACATGTTATAGTAATGCATTATTGCAAAGTGTCACACACTTTACAACAGTTTACCATCAGTTTACCATTGGGACATTTTGCTTAAAATAGGCAATTAAACGTTTTTTCATACTGCCTTTGAGTTATCAAGATATGCATATGTGTTAGCTATACCAATCATGCATGTTGTAACTCCGAAATATAAGCCGCATTGGTCACATCTACGCATTTTGATAACAGTTTACCATTTAAAATGAAAACAAAATATGTATAATAATATTATACTATAGAAACGACGGTAAAGTGTTCAATGAACACGCGTTTCAAGGCAACACTTTACCATGCACTTTACCATACACTTTACCATTACGGTCCCAACTCGTCTGATGATTTCTTTGTGAATAAAGCTAAATTCATTTATCGCAGCGCTATTTTAATCAATAAATACAATAAAATATACTACTTAAATGGTTTATTTATGTATTCACGTATATTATATATTACTTAAATGGTTTATGTATTCACTTATTTAGTTGTTTGGGTTGTTTTTGAGGATGAGATTGAACTGAAGGCCTATAGATAATATTATCGTCGTGCTTACTCATCTGACTCGTTAGCTCAGTTGACTAGAGCGCTGGTCTATAACCATCCAGAGGTCCCACTCAGGTTCAAATCCTGGATGTGCAATTTCTTTTACTGACTATCATTTATAATTTGTGGAGTAAGAAGAAACATTTACTCATCATCCAACCATGTCCAACTATTGTTTTTCCAATTATTTTCAAATATTTCCAAAAAATAAATGCCGACAGTTTTGAAAAAAAATGTGTAAGAAAAAAAGTAATATTTGAAAAATCCATAAAATAAGGGTTTGTGAATAACGTGTCGGGAAAAAATACCAGCAATTTCAAAATGTTCAAAATAAATTCCAAAAACTGTAGGCAAAAACACCCTTTGACAATTTGAGCCAAAAAATGTTGGTTAATATTAATATGTGGAAATGTAGAACTAAATCCAAATGTAGTTTTTCAAAAATTCTTTTGAATAAAAACAGCCCAAAAAGTGTACGTATAGGCCTATGAACATTCGAGCAGAAAAAAAAGTGTTTTGAAAAAAGGTGTTGTTCTTGCATTTTTTCTTGGTGATTATTGGGCCGGGGGATTCATCGTCCCTTTGCAACACAAGTGATGCAAAACAACGACCGCAAATAAAAAAATACATAATAACAGATGGGCATATGAATAATGAGCATCTATTATTATATTACAACCCGTTAATGCAATACGAAAGATAGCTGTCGAATCTGTCAAACAGAAGTTACTGCTATCTACTGAAGATAGTTATTTACAAGTAGGCCTAAGTTGTTTTACAATTATTTGTAAAAAAATGTGTAAGAAAAAAAGTAATATTTGAAAAATCCATAAAATAAGGGTTTGTGAATAACGTGTCGGGAAAAAATACCAGCAATTTCAAAATGTTCAAAATAAATTCCAAAAACTGTAGGCAAAAACACCCTTTGACAATTTGAGCCAAAAAATGTTGGTTAATATTAATATGTGGAAATGTAGAACTAAATCCAAATGTAGTTTTTCAAAAATTCTTTTGAATAAAAACAGCCCAAAAAGTGTACGTATAGGCCTATGAACATTCGAGCAGAAAAAAAAGTGTTTTGAAAAAAGGTGTTGTTCTTGCATTTTTTCTTGGTGATTATTGGGCCGGGGGATTCATCGTCCCTTTGCAACACAAGTGATGCAAAACAACGACCGCAAATAAAAAAATACATAATAACAGATGGGCATATGAATAATGAGCATCTATTATTATATTACAACCCGTTAATGCAATACGAAAGATAGCTGTCGAATCTGTCAAACAGAAGTTACTGCTATCTACTGAAGATAGTTATTTACAAGTAGGCCTAAGTTGTTTTACAATTATTTGTGTTACTTTCAACCCTATATATATATATATATAGATTCCGTTACTTTTAGATACTCTTTTGCATATCTGACAATACATGAATAACTCTCGTAGGAGTATCTGAAAACGCCACATTATGCATTGCAATAATGGCCAATTATTATACATCTTCGAAATGCATTAGTTAGTATAGGGAATTGGTTTCACTGAACGTTCCCGTATTAAATGAATGTCTTTATAAAAAAAATACTGGGGATGCCAAGCCTATGGTCCCCTGCCAAATACTGTGCAATTTGAGATACATGTGACATTTAGTTTTTGAGATGTGATAGAAAAACCAAATTTAGATGATTTTTTTTGCAATCTGCGTATACAATCTTGGAAAAAAGTCCTTGGAACGCGAACGCTGAGCTGAGCACACGTGCTGGGTATTGTGTGCATGTATTGATACTTAGTGTCTTCTGTTATAAACGGAAATTGTTCAAATGAGATTTTTACTTCCCCACCTCCCATCGATCAATGTTGGGACACTCTGGCAAGCTGCAGGAGCCACTGGCCTTGGTCAACATTGTACGGGGGAGTGGGGGGTGACACTTGTCCGTTAATCACACGCAAGTGTTCCAAGACTTTTTTCCAGGATTGTATAAGAGGAATGCAAAATATTTGATCTAAATTTGGTTTTTCTGTCATAAATCAAAAACCGAATGTCGTATGAATCTCATATTACACACGATTTGAGTAAACAATAGGGGCATCACAAATATAATAAAAATGATGACAGGGAATTAATTTTATTTAGGGAGTGGTCACTGAAAACAATTATGTATGTCATATTTAACTACAATTTGACCCGTTTCTTGATCCCGCGCGTAATAATCTGATGTTTATAAATCAATAAATCAAAAGTATAAAGTTCTTGCTGAGAAATTAACATGTTTATACTGTTAATAATGTTATCACATTGCCTATTTGTTTGTTATTTGAAATATGAAACTATACATTTACACTTTCCACGCGACAGGTGTCTGCAGACGACAATCCAAAATTGCACAAAATGTTTCAAAAACGTCAAAATTATTGAATGTCATTTTACCAATATTTGGAATCACCTTATGAAATGCATTCAAATAAGTACAAACGTGCCTATTATTAGTTCAGTTATCCTTGAGATAGACATAAAAGTTAGACAAATCTGTTTTGTACCGTGGTTAAACCAATAGCCGCGTTGAAAGTGTTAACATTTGCCGAGCAGTAAACGTTTATTTGCAATACTATTCCTATCTATTGAAGATAGCTCATAACAGAAAAAAGGAAAAAAGCCACGCCATGAAAGCGACTCGAACCAACGCCAAGCAGGCTATGAACAGATAAAGGGTGCCAACGAACGCTCCTATCCACTCGGCCAAGCGGTCAGTGCTTACACAAGCGTGGATTTGTTTTATTATACATGTTATAGTAATGCATTATTGCAAAGTGTCACACACTTTACAACAGTTTACCATCAGTTTACCATTGGGACATTTTGCTTAAAATAGGCAATTAAACGTTTTTTCATACTGCCTTTGAGTTATCAAGATATGCATATGTGTTAGCTATACCAATCATGCATGTTGTAACTCCGAAATATAAGCCGCATTGGTCACATCTACGCATTTTGATAACAGTTTACCATTTAAAATGAAAACAAAATATGTATAATAATATTATACTATAGAAACGACGGTAAAGTGTTCAATGAACACGCGTTTCAAGGCAACACTTTACCATGCACTTTACCATACACTTTACCATTACGGTCCCAACTCGTCTGATGATTTCTTTGTGAATAAAGCTAAATTCATTTATCGCAGCGCTATTTTAATCAATAAATACAATAAAATATACTACTTAAATGGTTTATTTATGTATTCACGTATATTATATATTACTTAAATGGTTTATGTATTCACTTATTTAGTTGTTTGGGTTGTTTTTGAGGATGAGATTGAACTGAAGGCCTATAGATAATATTATCGTCGTGCTTACTCATCTGACTCGTTAGCTCAGTTGACTAGAGCGCTGGTCTATAACCATCCAGAGGTCCCACTCAGGTTCAAATCCTGGATGTGCAATTTCTTTTACTGACTATCATTTATAATTTGTGGAGTAAGAAGAAACATTTACTCATCATCCAACCATGTCCAACTATTGTTTTTCCAATTATTTTCAAATATTTCCAAAAAATAAATGCCGACAGTTTTGAAAAAAAATGTGTAAGAAAAAAAGTAATATTTGAAAAATCCATAAAATAAGGGTTTGTGAATAACGTGTCGGGAAAAAATACCAGCAATTTCAAAATGTTCAAAATAAATTCCAAAAACTGTAGGCAAAAACACCCTTTGACAATTTGAGCCAAAAAATGTTGGTTAATATTAATATGTGGAAATGTAGAACTAAATCCAAATGTAGTTTTTCAAAAATTCTTTTGAATAAAAACAGCCCAAAAAGTGTACGTATAGGCCTATGAACATTCGAGCAGAAAAAAAAGTGTTTTGAAAAATGGTGTTGTTCTTGCATTTTTTCTTGGTGATTATTGGGCCGGGGGATTCATCGTCCCTTTGCAACACAAGTGATGCAAAACAACGACCGCAAATAAAAAAATACATAATAACAGATGGGCATATGAATAATGAGCATCTATTATTATATTACAACCCGTTAATGCAATACGAAAGATAGCTGTCGAATCTGTCAAACAGAAGTTACTGCTATCTACTGAAGATAGTTATTTACAAGTAGGCCTAAGTTGTTTTACAATTATTTGTGTTACTTTCAACCCTATATATATATATATATAGATTCCGTTACTTTTAGATACTCTTTTGCATATCTGACAATACATGAATAACTCTCGTAGGAGTATCTGAAAACGCCACATTATGCATTGCAATAATGGCCAATTATTACTGGGTCTAAGAGCCAGTCTTGAAAACGAATGTTGCTCAACCTACCAAACCAAACTAAACCATACCATAATGGGTGGTTTGCCGTTAGTATATTTACACGAGCATGACTAGGCGACACTAGTTGGAACCTAATAGACACATGGAATTGATGTTTACTTTTAGTGCAGATTTTCAGTACGATTTTTGGTAGGATTTTCAGTACGCTTTTTGGTTTGGTAGGATTTGCCTCTCTCAAACTTATATACAGGCCTGCAGGAAAATGGATTGCCAGTGCAACCGCTATCGCGGAATTGGGCTTATTTTTAGAAGTCAGGCTACATGTATTTTCTATCGGCAAATAATGAATGAGAGACCACTTGAGCCTTGGTTTGGGTGTTTAAAGTGGCAACACTGAACCGGCACTGAACGCACGCTCACATACGCAACAGACAGACTGGTCAATATACATGTACACTGTTAGTGTTGGTTGATAGCGTCCATGGCCATGGAAAACGGCCTCACTGGAAATTGCGATTTTTCAACTTTAGAATTAGAAACTGACGGCCTCACTGGAAATTGCGATTTTTCAACTTTAAAATTAGAAACTGACCAACATATTCCATATAAATGTTGCTAAAGGACTCATATAAGTGATGTATGTGATATTTTCTTAATTTATGTTTTATTTTATTGAGTAATTCTAGGGAAAATATGACCTATAAAGAAGCCATTTTTTCTTGCTAACTAAGACGTTTTCACATTTCTAAGTTGCACTACGGGAATAATTGAAGCCTTGTTTAGGTAAAATCTTGTGTACGTAAAGTCGTATTTACAACCGGAATTGTATGGCTACCCGAATTAAAACTCAGCTAGATTTTGCGGTACGAAATAATAGTCGCCATTTTCGTTCGTGACCTGTTCATTCCGTTGCTGCGATTACCACGCTATTAAATTAGGCTCGTCAATCCTTTTTGTCACAAAATGCGCCCAATTCGAAGTTACCAATTGAAACATAATATAGCGGGGCGCGAAATGGGAACAGTAAACTCTGTAATTCGTTGTCATTTGTATCGATTAATCTAGAGCCTGGCCTTGACAATCACTTGAGAAATCATGGTAGTTCGAAGTCATGGCAAAGTGCAGGCCTGGATTGCACTTATATATTTTGGTTTGTTTGTTGGAAAGATCGCGTGATTGCAAATGATAGTAAAATGAAACGTTTTTTCTCCATCACAGTGGAGCCTGAGCTATAGGTACATTATCATTATACGGGAGTGTTGTATGGGCCAGGTGATTCATTCTTGCCAAAAAAAGCCTGACCTTAATTATAGCACTTCGTCATACATATTCGTTATTTTATTGTTACAAATGTTAGATTTTTGATGATAAAGACTGGATGTTTAGTTTGCAGTAAATACAATACATAGTCTGACCAAATAATAACTCCCTGGTCTGACGAAAAACAAAGGCAAGGATTTTTGTTATTTGTTTAAATCATGGACTTATTCTAATAAGTCCATGTTTAAATATAGTGTTGTTGTAATTGTCAAACAAATAATATTAAAAAAATAGCATCAAATAGGAGGGACCCGCCCGCGAGAGGAGCAGCGTTAAAAATCGGAGCCGGCGCAAGCGAGAAACACGTCTTTTTTTGTTTCTTGGCCTCATCACACTACCTGTTGTGGGATCTGTTGCTATGCTACTTCCTCCTGATGTGGAGTATGTGTAATTATACTAGGCCTACACCTATTCCCGGGGCGTCTTCATTGTATGTTTTGAGAGGTGTAAATTAGGCCTCTTTCAACAATGGGACTGACAATGGCCTAATTTACATAGCGTGGGGTCGCGATTTTGAATTTGAAGAGCCTTAATACACTAGAGCATTGCGCCTGAATACTTGGACTTGACAAGTTCACATTCGTAATTCGTTCACGCGTCATCGTTCCGTTGCAGCATCGCTTTTTGTTTAGAACTATATTTTGTCGGTTATCAGACACGATTTGAGATCTATTTTATAAATAGGTAAGACAGTGATTGGTAATATAATTGTTGTAATATTCTTTATTTTTTATGAATTATTAACAACGGCAATTGAATTGTTTTTTTGTACACTGTTCCTCGGCGCAGGAATGTCCTCTGCCACTGTTCATGCTGTTTAAAGCATGATTAAAGGCATATTATTCAACAATACGAGCCCACTCGCAATCTTCGTTCTGGCTCAAAATATCTTCTTGCGCATGTTTCTTCACCTTCTACTTCATATGGTCGTCGTTCTTTTCAAGATGCTTCTGCTGAACTTTGGAACAACTTACCATATCATGTTAAATCCGCCAAAACTTTTGAACAGTTCAAATCATTGCTAAAAACTTACCTATTTAATGTTAATGTTTAATTTATTTTTGTTTTGTCTTTTGTTACTCATGTTACTGTGTGTTTTTGTTTCTGTTTGTGATAGCGCATAGGGAATTTTGTGTTATGCGCTCAATAAGTATGGTTTTATTATTATTATTATTATTATTATATTATGTGATGTTTTCCAGGGAGCGCTCTCAATTCATGATTTTTTAGAAAGAAATCATGACTATATTCCAAGTTACAGAGAGCGATACGATTCCTAAATCCTAATTACTAGTACCTCAAAAATCATGGTTTTAGAGTGAATTTAGAGTAAAAATAAGTTATCCGACAGTTTATTTTCACTCTAAAAACATGATTTTTAGACGGACGCAGCGACGGAACTTGAAAACACCTTTAAAATTATGGGGAAAATATAGAATTACAAGCACTTTCACCTTCTCCCGCGTGCAGAAGTTACCCGTATGGTGTAATTTTCCGGGTGAAAACCCAGTCAAATTTGACGGGTTTTTTTAACTAACGAGACTGCACTAAATTGATTAAACTATAGCCGAATTAATAATTTATTGCACTAATAACACGCACGCAGCACAAAGATGATCGCGCCCGCCCGAAATTTTCAAACTTTGGCTGTGCGAGCCTCACGCAATGTACGCAATACGCTGCTCCAATGTATTCGTTCTATTATAAATGTCGAGCACATAATTATAATACATAGTGATAGGAGAAGATGGCGACAACAGACAGACGTCATCAACAGTGGACTACCGTTGGCAAAAACTATGTGAAGCAACATACAATATACAGTGATAGCAGGAAATGGCAGCAACAGAGAGACGTCTTCAACATTAGACTACCGTGAGCAAACACCATGTGGAGCACATACTGTACACAGTGATAGCAGCAGATGATAGCAACAGAGAGATGTCATCAACAGTGGACTACCGTGGGCAGACACTATGTGGAGCACATACAATAGACAGTGATAGCAAAAGATGGCAGCAACAGAGAGACGTCGACGTCGTCAACAGAGAACTACCGTGCGCAAACACCATACAGTGATAGCAGAAACTGGCAGCCACATAGAGACGTCTTGAACAGTAGACTACCGTGAGCAAACACCACGTGGAGCACATACATTACACAGTGATAGCAGAATATGGCAGGGGGAGAGAGACGTCATCATCAGTGGACTACCGTAGGTAAACATCATGTGAAGCACATACAACACAGTGATAGCAAAAGATGTCAGCAACAGAGGGGGCGTCTTCAACAGAGGACTACTGTGAGCAAACACCACGTGGAGCACATACAATATACAGTGATAGCAGAAGAAGCCAGCAACAGAGAAACGTCGTCAACAGTGGACTACCGTGGACAAACACCATTTGGAGCACATACAGTGATAGCAGAAGATGGCAGCAACAGAGAGACGTCGTCAACAGTGACGACAATAACTACCGTGGGCAAACACCAATATAACAGTGGACTACCACAAGCAAACACCATGTGGCGCTCATACAATAGACAACAAAACATGCGAGCAACAAAGGAGTACCATGGGCAAACACCACATGAAGCACATACAATATACCGTGATAGCAGAAGATGGTAGCAACAGAGAGACTTCTTCAACAGTGGACTACCATGGACACACATCATGTGGAGCCCATACAATATACAATCATACTAGAAGATGGTAGTAAAAGAGAAACGTCTTAAACAGTGGAATACCGTGGGCAAACACTACATTGACATTGACAACAAAGAACTACAGTGGTAAATCACCATGTAGGGCACATACAATATACAGTCATAGCAGACGATAGTAGCAACAGAGAGACGTCTTCAACATTGGACTACCGAGACGTCGTCAAGAAATACCTACTGTGGCAATCACCATGTCGAGCACATATAATACATAGTGATAGCAGAAGATGGCAACAACAGACAGACGTCATCAACAGTGGACTACCGTGGGCAAACACTATGTGAATCAACATACAATATACAGTGATAGCAGAAACTGGCAGCCACATAGATACGTCTTGAACAGTAGACTACCATGAGCAAACACCACGTGGAGCACATACATTACACAGTGATAGCAGAATATGGCAGCAACAGAGAGACGTCATCATCAGTGGACTACCGTAGGTAAACACCATGTGAAGCACATACAACATACAGTGATAGCAAAACATGTCAGCAACAGAGGGGCGTCTTCAACAGAGAACTACCGTGAGCAAACACCACGTGGAGCACATACAATATACAGTGATTGCAGAAGAAGCCAGCAACAGAGAGACGTCGTCAACAGTGGACTACCGTGGACAAACACCATTTGGAGCACATACATTGATAGATAGCAGAAGATGGCAGCAACAGAGAGACGTCGTCATCAGTGACGACAATGACTACCGTGGGCAAACACCAATATACAGTGATAGCGAAATATAGGAGCAGCAGCGACACATCGTCAACAGTGTAATACAACGGCAAACACCATGTGATGTGTACCACCAACAAACACCATGTGGAACACTTAAAATAAACAATTGTGGGCATGCAGACACCATGAGGAGCACATACAATAATAGCATGACTTGGGAGCAACAGTGAGATGTCTTCAACAGTGAGTCGACTACCATGGCCAAAAACACCATGCGTAGCATATAAAATATACAGTGATAGCAGAAGGTGGGAGAAACAGAGAGACGACTTTAACAGTGGAATACAATGTGGAGCACATACAATGATAACAGGATAGGGTAGCAACAGAGAGATGTCTTCAACAGTGGAGTACCACAAGCAAATACCATGTGGATCACATATTATACAGTGATAACAGAAGTTGGGAGCAACAGATAAACAACATCAACAGTGGATACCACCACAGGTTAACACAATGTGGGGCACATAAAATACACAGCGATAGCAGAAGATGGGAGCACATACAATATCCAGTCATAGCGAAATATGGTAGCAACAGAAAATCGTCGTCAACAGTGGACTACCGTGAGCAAACACCATGTAAAGCACATACAATATACGGTGATAGCAGGAGATGGAAGCAACAGAGAGACGTCGTCAACAAAGAACTACCGTGAGCAAACACCACGTAGAACACATACAATATACAGTGATAGCACAAGATGACAACAACAGGGAGACGACGCGTCGTCAACAGAGAACTACCGTGGGCAAACACCATGTGAAGCACATACACTATACATGTACAGTGATAGCAGAAGTTCCAGCAACAGAGAGACATCTTCAACAGTAGACTAACGTAGACAAACACAACATGGAGCACATACAATATACAGTGATAGCAGTTAAGACAACAACAACAGAGAGACGTCGTCAACAGAGAACTACCGTGGGCAAACACCATGTGGAGCACATACAATATACAGTCATAACAGAAGATGACAGCAACAGAAGATGGGAGCATGAGAGAGATGTCTTCAGCAGTGGACTACCGTGGGAATAGAAGAGTGGAATATATAACAATAATGGTCCACTGGAGTACCACTTCGTCCGTGGTGTCTAATAAGGCTTTCACCACAGCCGTACTGTTATTCCAATGTGCTCATCAGCAATACCAGCACACAATTTTGTAGCCCACCAGCTTAGGAGATGAAGGAGTCATCTATATATGTGATGCGATCTGTGAAAACCCGTCGGATGTCGCAAAATGTGAAATAGGGATTATGGGTAAAATTAAAATAAAAAAAATTTGTTTAGAAAATTAATTTTATTACTTTGTGTCATCACCTTTTGTGAAATATCACCTTCAAAAACTTACTTAAGTCACTTGTCTAATTAGCCTTATAATGTTTTTCTATTGAACTATGTATCTTTTATGGCCTGTTTTTATGATTTCTTGTATTGTAGCTTTTTATGACATTACAATCATCATTCACTCATAACTTTTTTGTAGTGATCGTGGAAAAATGATCGAAACAGTTCTGTAATCTGCACAGATTCAGCTTTCTTATGATATAAATATCTCCAATACGAAAAATCCCGACATGTGGCGGGTTTTCACAGATCGCATCACATATAAGGTAAATATACAGTCATGTTTAAAATGTTTAAAATGAAACATCAATATATATATAAATCTGTTTCACATTTGCAATGCCTAATTGTATTGCCGTATGTAATCGTATATACATGTATATCTTCCAAATATATTTCAACAGCCACAAACGAATAATTTGACTTCAACATAAACAACCATTATAATAAACCAACCAACAAGACCCAGTTAGGTTTTGTCCAAAATCATTTGAACATTCAAATCCACCAACCGCCAAACCCGAGAACCGCGAAAGCCGAGAACCGCTCTAGTTATACATCTTCGAAATGCATTAGTTAGTATAGGGAATTGGTTTCACTGAACGTTCCCGTATTAAATGAATGTCTTTATAAAAAAAAATACTGGGGATGCCAAGCCTATGGTCCCCTGCCAAATACTGTGCAATTTGAGATACATGTGACATTTAGTTTTTTTTGCAATCTGCGTATACAATCTTGGAAAAAAGTCCTTGGAACGCGAACGCTGAGCTGAGCACACGTGCTGGGTATTGTGTGCATGTATTGATACTTAGTGTCTTCTGTTATAAACGGAAATTGTTCAAATGAGATTTTTACTTCCCCACCTCCCATCGATCAATGTTGGGACACTCTGGCAAGCTGCAGGAGCCACTGGCCTTGGTCAACATTGTACGGGGGAGTGGGGGTGACACTTGTCCGTTAATCACACGCAAGTGTTCCAAGACTTTTTTCCAGGATTGTGGATCTGCAACACTTTTATACTAGCGCCCTTGCGTTGACTTGGCTGTGTGCACAAGATCAAAATGATTTGTGGTCTATCCTGAGATGCGTGCAACGCACTACCAAAACCCTATTGTATATTTCACGGACATAAATTATGCTAATGAGCTCATTAAATGACGTCACTCACATCATCGGGTTTTGCCGATGATTGAAATCCGTTGATTGAAATTCTAGGTCGAGTAAAATGATGATCTTATTTGTTGTCTGTGAGCTTTTCTGATTTTTTTCCCGTATTGGAGTATTTTTTTATTGAAAATAGACAGTTCAAATTAAACGTTGGTTCCAAGTTCAAGTAACAGCACATGTATTAAAGGCGACAGCAAAGGCAATATGCAAGCAACATTTGAGAAAAAACGATGCCCGACTTTGCAAGAAAGTGTACGGGGAAGTGTACGGGTGAACATGACAAACCAAAACAGCCTAGTAATAATCACCTCCGTGGCGCAATTGGTTAGCGCGTTCGGCTGTTAACCGAAAGGTTGGTGGTTCGAGTCCAGCCGGGGGCGTTGTTACTTTTTGCATTTAATGCAGATCGACAAATCACAGTAAAAATATAATATTGACAAAATCACAGACCACTTACACAAAAATCGCATCTGCGCATGCTCCTGTCGCGATCGAAATCTACCACGCAAGCAATGAGAGAGTTTTCATAGTGCAACGCATCGTTCACTCGATCCACATTATAAAAGTCGTAAAACATGACAATGAAATATCAATACTGGTGTGTGACTATGCATAATAATTTCCGACAAGCATGATATCAAACATTACACATTACAACATACTTTATTATAGGATCATCGTTATTTACCGACGATAGCAGTTTATTGACATTTGTATACGGCCTGTTGGCATTTCACCGTAAATATTCATGTCAATTCATCAGCCAATTCATACCATCTACTTTATTGCCCGATATCAAACCACATCCGTAGAGTTACAACATGAATCCTCAGAGGTGAATTGGAGACTGCGCCCTCAGTTTTGATCAGAACAGAGATTTCTTCAATTTTGCTATTGCATTTTACTGTTAGTATAATATGTATGAACTTATACCTGTAAGGATTCAGAAAAATCAGCCCTCTTTGTACAACCAAACAATGATTTAACTAGTCCTTCTTAGGGAAATTAAAATATTTCATGCTACGCTATAAAATTACGCTGGGCATGAAATAATGCTGTCGCCTTGCATTTAGTTTTACCTTGGATGCAATATAGTTAGTCTAAAGCCATTTAAACTGCATCAAATAAACAAACAATATGTTGTATTATGTTTTAAAGATAAGTGTCAATAAATTGCGATAATATTCAAAACTGTTTTTAAACACATTGTTTTAATCAAGTTTTGTGCGGCAACAGCACACATTACCATAATTAATGTTCATCTTGAATTCTAAAGTAAATTACACAAAATTGAAATTCTTCAATACTATAATTGCGTACCCCTTTAAATGATAGGTTATCTCATTGGCGTAGCCAGAGGGGGTGGGGCGAAGAGGCGATCTCCCCACCCCCAATATTCGAATAATGTCGTTTGAGATTGGCACTGTCTGTTAAGAATTGCATTGTCGATTAACAAGAGCTCGTTTTTCACGCTGGTTTGGAGGAAACCACGTCACAAGCCCCCACCCTCTCTCAAGTTTGTGACTCGACGGCAATTCTCGAAAGTTGACTTTTTTTAGTAAATTCCTTGTCTGTTCAAACTTCAAAAGTACAAGTTCCGAAGTGAAATTTCCTTGGATTAAGACATTCATACGTTAGACCCTGTGATCTGTACGCTTAGGCTACATCATACATGTAATATTTGTTTTTATTTTATTAGTACGCGACCTAAAGTCCGGGCCCAACGTGGTTCATGGCTTTAGACTATCTACCCTGTCATATACAACAGGCTGGTATTACCCCTTACAAAAATAGGCTGATATTAACACGAGTGGAACATTTTCCTTTTACGCGACCTAAAGTGGTACATGGCTTTAAACTCCCCTCTGTCATTGTTTCTAAACACCATAATTGCCTTATTATTTGCCAGGACCAGTAAGATGTTATGATTACACCATCAGGCTGGTATTACCGCTTACAAAAACAGGCTGATATTAACTTTACCATGTATACAGACCATAATAAGTACAGGAGAGTCAAAAACATATTCAATAACAGTAAGATTGTTGTATGATTATACCAACAGGCCGGTAGGCCTATACCCCAGTCAAAATATATTCACTTTTTCGATAAGCAAGTTTTTTGAAAAACCTGGTTTATCGATCGAAAACCAGGTTTATCGGCCGTTAAACCTGGTTTATCAAAAACCTTGCTTTTCGAATCGATGAACCTGGTTTATCGATTCGAAAACCAGGTTTATCGAATTCGATAAGCCAGGTTTATCGATCGAAAAATCAGGTTTATCGGCGAAAAACCAGGTTTATCTCTTTCATTGTGCAAAATACCTGCCATACACGCGTGCTGCAGGGGGATACGATATACGGTAAAATGCTGGTTACGACTCTACCAGCATATTTGAATCGATGTTTTGTTGTACAAAGAGGGCTGATTTCCTTAATCATTATAGGTGTAAGTTCTTACATTACATGTAATACAATTGTAAAAATCCCAGTTTTTATCGTAATTGAGGGCGTGGCCTCCAACACATCTCTTCATGCCCCTTTAATCACGGCATTTTCGGACATGACGGAGGTATCGTTATTTCACCATCCGTTTAACAAAATCTTAAAGCACGTGCACTACGGACGCCAACGACATTATTGGGGCGTACCAGTGTGTATATTTAGATTCATTTTGCTAACAAATGGCATCGTAAATGGTAAAGGGAATATAACACAATAATTGAATAACGGAATATGATATAAGCATTGAATTGGGCCTTTCTTTGGTAATATAGGTGATGGAGATTCACGCCGTCCAAAGAGATGCGTTCACCGGTGGTCCTATTTTGATGGACATTATAGTAACACAACTGATCGTACAGAAAACAAAATCAATTAACATAGTTCTTTGTTTATATATTTAGTGCAATAAACTTTATTTTCACTGTTCATATTACATTATTATACCATAACAGTTTAATCTTTATTGTTATCACTAACAATACACTCAACATGTTTGGACGCCTAAAATGGTGTTCTGATTATTCGCCAAAAGGTGTTCTATGATTTTAAACTTTTATATTGGAAATAGTTACACATTTTGAGTTTTCTCTTGTTTTAACAGTTTCCTATATCCACAAATATTTGAAAAACATTAAAAACTATAATATCATTACAGGATTTAGTCAGCTGAAATTTGAACATGTTCCATTTTGAACAACGTGTTTAATAGTAACCTTTCTTACAGCTTTCTTAACTCTTTTTTTGGTAACAGTTTGGGAACATCACAGTGTTCTAGAACGCGTCCGGTGTTCACAGAGGCGTTCCCAAACTGTTACACAAAATGTGTTCAGAAAGGTGAAAAAAAAAGTCGCTTTTTATTTTAACCAAACTAGATTTGCAGGTACATTTTACCTTTGAATATCCTAAAAAGGATACTTGATTGTCTATATATATGACATTCCATATTTGCATGATATTATTAACCTTAAACAAATGCATGACTTATGGTTTCCAATGGTCTATGGAATGTCCTTTTTTGACTGGCAGATCCAATGCAATAAGTTCAAACATAATTAAACAATTGACAAAATGACGATTGATTTTCCTGTGGAAAAGTTTATCAAGAGTGTTGGTTGAAGATTATATAGAAGTTACATATCGAGGGTTGACAACCTGAAGGCTTTCACTCACTTGTTGGTAATTTTGACTAATTCGTCCACATATCATGTACTAAAAAGACTCACCCAATACTCAAAAATAGCCCCTTGGAGTTTAAAACACAGTTATTTGCTTACATAGAACTCAGAATGACCTTTTTTTATAGTTTTTAAGGCCTTCTGGCTGTCAACCCTCGATATTTATTCCACTCACACACAAATCAAGTCTCTCGTGGTAAAAAGCTAGTGGATCAAGCAATTAATGCACTAATGAATTAATGTATACGTACTACTAACGAAGTGAAGAGATGGTTGAGGAAACCGTATAAACGCAAGTACACAATATCAATTCGACATATTATTATTATAGACTACATACAGATGCAAACAGCCGATAATACTATATTTCTCACCAGTTTCTCACTCCACTTCCTATCCTTTATTATGCTAATTTTATTTGTTCACACATACTGATATGTTTAATTCCCTTCTCTCACACTTGTCTCTGTATTGCCATGCTATACAATTACTACACACTGACAATCACCTACAATCAAGGAAAATAATAGTTGGCACACTTGACGCAACTTATTACAACTATCCCTGTGCTCGCAATTGAGATCAGACTTGGGACATAGCACTGTTTAATAGAAATACAACGTCTCCCCTTTCTTATATCCTTCCCCACCCCTCACCAATCAATGTTAATTGGGGGAACTGCCAAGGCTTCTGATAATATGACTCGGATCAACATTGCCTCCGGGGAGATGGGCGGTTATTCCGTAATTAGGACAAAGTGTGCCAACCTTTTTTCCCTTGATTGTAGGTCGAAAGTTCTGTTTCTGTTTCTTTTATTTGACCTGTTTATAACTTTCCTAATAGTATAGGCTACATATCACGATTATGATATCAACATTTCCTAGTTCGTCACGAAGGACGACAACCGCCAGTGAGTCCGAATAGCTAGTCCGACATTTGCAATACGAGTCCGGGAATTCAAGCTAACTGGCGAGTTTCTTTCTTGGCGAACTAAGATAACCTCATCGTAAGGTGTAGTGTTTGTATGCTTTTCCTACCCAATTTCTTAAAAGTTATTTGTCAACAAGTGGGTAACTAGGTATGGTCAAATATCAACAAGATTTAACCAGTCTTTTTACACTTTCCACGCGATAGGCGCCTGCAGTTTTTAATTTTATTTTTAAATGTCAAAATTATTGAATTTTATTACCCTATTTAGAATCGCCATGAGAAATGCATTGAAATATGTACAGACATGTAACCTTGAGATAGAAATTGACAGTTGGGACAGGTTTCTGATTTTGTTTGTTTTTTGTATACTATTCTGATGCAGTAGGAAATACGACAGTTGATTGTACGCTACGTATATCTTGCTGCCTTATATCAGGTTGACAGGCGCAAACGCGTGTTTTCGCAAACACGCGTTCTGCATCCGCTTCAAAGCGGAGCACCCAGGTCGCGCCGTACGTGCCTGTTTGGCGCAGTCAATACCCGCGCTCAAAAGCACCGCACCGCGAAGAAACAAATCTTAAGATGGGTAAGATTGCTGTCACTTTACAGGAATAACTAATGTTCGAATATGATATAATTATATACTATGCATAACAAATGGACATATATTTTCATCGTAATGGATGCTCCGACATCCATTACCCAAAATATGAACAAACCCATCCATTGTCACACAAAAATCCGGCAACCAAAACAAAATGGCCATCTTGTACTACTAAGTATGGTAATAGACCAATAGCCGCGTGGAAAGTGTTATACCTAAATATGTATGTTGATAGAAGCATAAATAAGTAGTTATTGTACTTAAAATTGTATTACTAGCTGTTGACAAACTATAATTTAAGACTTAAACATCACGGAAAAATGATTTTAAGAATGAGAACTTTGACGAATAAATAATAGGTTTATCTTCCCTCTAACTTAAGCTTATACGATTAAGCTTTGTAATATCATTCAAGACATTTTAGGATGACCTTTAAAATACTAAGTGACATAGGCCCGTGTATGACCGGCCACTCGTTTTTTCGTTTTTCATTTTTTCAAGTACCACACACAAAAAAGTATCATAATTGTCATTTCCCGTTTTTCTAACACTAGTTCAAGGTAACCTTTCTCCCACATAGTTTCAGAGAATTTGTGTTTACTTAGTCTTGAACAGCAGTACGTTTTGAACGTATCCTAAAAAAAGTTTTAAGTAGTGATACATGACTTAAATTGACTTAGTGACATATTTCTCAACTCAATACATATTTTGGTGAAACATTGTTCCAAAGAGAAGAAGCTCTGGCATGAAATGTACGCTTACCAGAATTGTTATTAGATTTGTGAATCAATAGAGTACTTGATGTATGATTTATTGGTGTATAATTATGATTATTATGTACAAAATCAAATTGGCATGATAAATAATTTTGACTGATATTTCTTAAACATTTGAAACAATGGTAAGCATTTGTTTTTTTCCACCCTTCATTTAGTTTCACCCACTTGAGTAAAGTCATAATATCATTAATAGGTGTTCGAATATCAGCAGATACTATTGTTCTGGCTAAACGATTATGGAGAATCAGCAGTTCGGTACGTCTGAGAACAGTAAGACCATACTTGGCTGGCATATTCAAAATGAGGTATTACAAACGCTTTAATAACATCAAAAGAGGTCTAATGTATATGGGGGACAATGCTTAGCACGTCTAATAATATCAATTCCTTTTGAGATATTAGATACATATTCTGCATGTGATGACCATGGCATATTCTTATCATATTTTACACTAAGATATTTGAAATCATTTACCATTTCAATAATTGAATTCTTGTAGGAGAGGGTAACATGACTAAATCTATCTAAAATGTAAGTGGTACCAAAATTCATTACTTTAATTTTGTTAACATTTAGTGTTAGCTCGTTAGCCTTCAACCAGTTTACTATGAGATTCAAATTTGTTGTTAGGTCATTTGAAAGATGTTCAGGTTTTTTGGCTCAACATAATATAATAAAGAGGTATCATCTGCATACATAATAGTTGTATAATGTACTGCATTAGGTATACAATTTACACATATAATAACAAGTAATGGTCCTAATATAGAGCCTTGCGGTACACAATATTCATGTGCTCAAAATCTGAAAGGCTACAGTAAATACAACATGAATGTCAGATATTACATATTATAATAATATCTGTAGGAGGGTATCACTGCATTTAAATTGCTAAATTTACATTTACAATTGGATATAATTCATCTAGGCAATTGCCGATCAGTATGTAATAAATTATAGCAGCATTTTGACTGATATAATATACATATGCATGTCGCGTATCAATCCATTGCATTCAGTGTTCTGTTCATCAATTTACACTTTTTTGCAACCTAACAGTTCAAATCTCATACTCGAGGTCGTGGAGCCTTTTGATGTCAGTGGATAGATGCGAACGATTTGAGCTGTGACAGGTTCGTCGAAGTAGTTAGTGACAGCTGTGTTAATGTCAGCGTTGGCGCTAAATGTCTGAGAAAAAAAAAGCGAAAAAGAGAATGATGAGAGACATTTGACCCAGATATTAAAGATATTGCAATTTTCTTATATTGATAGCCATTTCGTTGAAAGTATTATAATATGCAATCAGTTAGACTTGATCAGGCTTCTAAAATTATTTAAACTAAGGCAGTTACAGATTGTCCGTATCCATCTGCCGTTACTAACACCGAAATCCCATCCTTCCACAATAAAGTTGAATACAGTGTGCTATGACAAGTGACATAGGATTTACGAGTTAAGACCTGTGGAACACAAAGCCTTGAGCAACTTGCATCGCCGATCTAATGTTTCATTTCATAAAACCTCATAAAACCGCTGGAAATCCAACGGTTCTTCGCGGGGGGGGGGTGATATTGCCAAATATGGCGAATAGGAATGATTCATGATAAGGTATAACAACCAATCAGAAGAGACAAGCAACCTTTGACCGGTAAACATCGTAAATATTCATCAACTTGCGCTATTACGACACTGTGGAGGCGGGTCAATATGTTAATGATATTAGTATAAATTACTGCACCAGTCAATGCAAGTTTTTCAAGGCTTTTGGGCTTGCGCCCTCAGTCGAACTTCGTTCTCCCGCGATGTATATATCTCAATGGCGATCACTACGTACTGATTACACGGTGCCGGGCTATATCCGGCGTGTTCAGTGAGTAGTTGATGGGTCGGTGAAAGGCAGCTGATGAATGTTTACTTAATTTTTGGTGTTTACTTAATCGCACTAAATAAATAAGCTTATTTGTTGGACTTTATTAATATCAGTATTACTTAGCTCGGACTACTATACCCGATACAAATAATTTTAGAAATCCTGTTCAAGGCTAGCAATAAGTTGGTATAACTCCACTACCTCCCCTGGCCCTGCTCTCAGATTTAAAAAAGTGATTTGTTTTTGTGATTTTCTCAAAAATCCATTTCCTTTCTAAAAATGTATCCTTTTATAATTACAGCACTCACAAAATTCAAAACATCAAATCAAAAACTTCCTTGAGTCCCCCTTAAGCACATACAATTGCTATTAACGCAGTCAACTTAAGGGCACCTATCGAGAACCAAAGTATACACACAGACAAATAATTACACAGTTTGTGTAAAATAGTACATATTTCCCATGTCCGTATAGAACTCCAAAAAAATACATTATATGAATTATGTAAAATTTTACTTATAAATCAAGTAAAAATGTACTTAATACTTAAAAATGGCTACTTAACAGTTATGTAAACCATAGAACTTCATGATTTATGGAAAAATTACCTCTTGTGAATTTTGTAAGGTTTTACTTATTAATTAGGTAAACCCTTACATAATTCACATTATGTAAAGTTTTACTTATTAAATATGTAAAATTGTGTAAAAAGTTTACATAATTAATAAGTAGAACCTTACATAATGTGAATTATCAGCGTTCGAAATAGCGGCCATCCGGTCATCCGAAATGACCAAATCTACCGGCGGATGACCAGTTTTTCATGAGAGATGAAAGTGAAGAAGAGGATTACCAGGATGCATTAGAGGCTATAGACCTGACCGTCCTATTGAGAGACGTACTGAAAGAACAAGTCATGGTCGCGAATGAACCAACCCTAGAAGCTGCAAATGAGGATGACACTGGCACAGCTGACGACACCGACCCTGCAGCTGCAGTTGTGGAACTTGAGGTTGAGTCAGATGAGGATGACCTGGATACAGAACCAATGGAGTCAGGATATAAGAGTGAAGAAGAGTATCATCCGGATCAGGATGCATTAGAAGCTGTAAATGAGGATGACACTGACACAACGGACGACACAGACCCTGTAGTTGTGAAACTTGATGCTGAGTCAGATGAGGATGACCTGGATACAGATCCAATGGAGTTGGGAGATACGGGTGAGGGAGAGGACCATTAGGATGCATTTCAGGGCTTACAGGTGGTCGTCCTATTGATGGAACGCACTGAAAGAGCGTGCCGACTAGAACAAATAAGTGACTGAAGAAAAATAGTAGTTAAAAGAGAGGAGATTTTAAAATAAAAAGAAAGTGCTGTGGAGCATAGAGGTTAATGTGGAGTTAATGTCGTCATGTGTATAGTATATATAAAACAAAATATAATTTACATATTATGTATGTGTGTATATGAAGACTCGCTTAACATGTGATTTTGAAGCTGCCACTGAAAAAAAAATGCGGATAACAAAGAATATTGACGGATGACCAAAATCCCAACCTAGGTTATCCGGTGGATGACCAATTTATTTTTCTTATTTCGAACGCTGTGAATTATGTAAGGTTTTACTTATTAATTATGTAAAATGTAACACAATTGTTATGTACCACCAACCTAATTATTATGCAAAATGCTTACTTAAGAACTATGTAAAATATGTGTACATAATTATGTACATAATCTAAGTAAAACGACACCTTACATAATTTATATTATGATATTGGTTCTTTATTTCAAAATTGCACAGTTACATCATCATATCAAAAACAACTCGACAGTTTTATTTATAACTCTTGAAACAACACCATAACATTATGATAAGGGCATATAGCCTAAAACAAAGCGGATTTGGTAAGCAATAGTTGAAATATAGCGGTGAGTACATTTATGCGTATAGGTCATAATTTATAGCATATTATACATAGGCCTGTGTACCAAAAAGACGACAACGCACGCATTTGAGTGATCAAAAGCTATAAGCACAGTTAGTCAAATAAGCTTGTATAATTGGCAGACGACGTGGCAGGTCTATGTGGCCTATTAACATGACCGGGAGTCTTCATCACCATGTATTGTTATAGTGCATCTATGTCGTTTTTGCGGTTCTCTATATTTTGTGTGCTATGAGATAATGACCTACACATACAATGTACTCACCGTTAAATATTTCGTATATTTCTTCAACAACTCCTCTTTGTTTTAGCACTCAACACACGCGGACACGATATTGTTCGCCATTCTGACGTTTGTTTGTTTGTTTGTTTGTTTACACGGTCGGTCCGTACAGACACACGCTTGGGTCCTGAAGGGACCAGACTTGTCGTAAGAAGTATTTTTACACCGCAAAATGTGATTAGATTATAGTTTACATGGTACATATATATGTATACATTCGCCCTTTTTACATATTTTACCGGTAAAGCATTTTTTATACGAATATGATGTATTTATTTTACAAACGGGTGTGTACAATTTCCTTATTTAGGTAAACTATCAGGAATACATAACAAAACTGTAATCAAAAGGCTTACATAAACGTTATGTCCGATTTCTATACAGCTTTTACTTCAAAGATGTAATATTTTACATTGTTTTTTCTTACATATTTATTTTTTACATAATGTTTTCTGTGTGTACATACCTTGTATTCTACCCCTTGAGCATCTGTAATAAATGTTTCTGGGTCTGATGTGCTAGATAAGAATGTAGATACTTTCAGTGTTTTCACCCAGTGGTCAAAAGACCCATATCCCCCATCACCTTGTATCACCACACCAGTCACCGTGGTTTGATACCCGATATCTGCCTGAATCCACTGTCCATTCGTTCTCCCCGACCACGCTTTATTGCCATTAAGTCTTGCATAGTATGCATAGTGAGAACTACTCACAGATGAGGCTTTAATGTTACCATCAGGTATAGATGCATCTTCCATACCAAGTGGAACAGAGCATTCTAGAAAAATAAATTAAAAAGATAAAACCAATAATCTCATAAGATATACATATTTTATTATTTATCAAAAAATTAGATATATTGAACAAAGGCCCTCACGGGATCTTCAATATCGTCAGCTTAATAACATAATTGCCTAAGTCATTTTGACTAATTTTGAGATAAATAAAAAAATATCTAGTTTTGTTACATTACTTTGATTAACCATTTAAAGCATAATGACATGTTGATACAAGAATACAAACAAAACATTATGGCTATGCTGTCATGTCTCAATAGTATTACGTAACCAATTAAAATGACTTTGGCTACATTTACCGTTGTGACTTAGGCAGATTGTTTATTTTAGTTAGCACTTTTACATCATCAAACTAATTTATGCAATTTGACTAAAAGTTCTAAGAAATTCACTATAGTACTTTTTAACATCCAGACTCTGGCACTACAATTACCTTTCTAAACTTATAAAACACTTTCACTGTCTAAATAGTTAGTCTCAAAACTGCCTAAGTCACACTATTTGATTTAGGCAATTCAATGATTATGCCTAAGTCACACGCGTGACAATAAATAGGCAATAATCCTTTTTGATTTGGTAGCACGGTTTAGAGTTGAATATTTACCTAGGCACTTAACCCTAACTCCCACGGCTATGTTTTGCGTGTATCGGGGGAGGGGGAAAAAGTACAATTTTTTTTAACCCGAAAATCACCGAGCACCCCCCCCCCCCCGGGATTCGATCCCGGGACCATTCACACCCCAGTCTGTGCCCCTATCAACTGAGCTACAATCAAGGAAAAAAAGGTTGGCACACTTTGTCCCAATTAAGGAAAAAAGTGCCCCTCTCCCCCGAGGCAATGTTGATCCGAGCCACATGTCATCAGAAGCTTTGGCAGCTCTCTCAACATTGATTGATGGGGGTGGGGAAGCGTGAGAGAGAGGGGGAGACCTCTGCGTGCTATTAAAGAGTGCTATGTCCGAAGTCGGTTCTCTGTTGTGAGCACAGGGATAGTTGTATTAAATTGTATCAAGTGTGCCAACCATTATTGTCCTTGATTGTAGCTCCCCAGCGCATATGCAGCCACAAACTTCGTGGCCACATATGCCTGCGGTAGGTGACGTAATCGAGCCAATGCAGCAGCACGCGCGTGGAGATAGATTTATTTTGGATAATTGTGTATGGTCTAGTGGGGTTGACTTAGGCAATTATTGTATGCTTAATTTCAACAGCCTCAAAGAGATGTTGAATGAGTTCAACGGACAATTAGGCATGAGTTTATTGTTTGTCCATGTTATTGTGCTCAAACACCACACGTACTTACTTCAGAAGGTAATTGTAGTGTGCTTGTAATGAAATAAAGAATGATTATCACCTTTATAAAGGGATTATACAGCATGAATTTCACAGCTCCTTCACCCCAACTGAAAACAACTTGAAGTTTTAAAAATAAAATTATTTGTTTTTGTTAACTTTTCTTTTTGATGGGGTTTTCAGGAGCTTGTGGGTTTCAAGATGTAACCCTAGTATAGCATGATTATCATTCATCTTTCCTATACAGGCACATTATAAGTACCTTCTGAAGATGGCAATTGCGTGTCACTGTAGACGCATTGTGTGATTGAGCACCCAACAATAGGGTATTATTTCAAACTGGATGTTGAAAAGTCCACTTTTCGTGGTTCCCCTTATAAGAACGATAGTTATTATACTTCTAGTGTTGCTAGTCCATATTGGAGCGTTGACGTTTTGCCAAATTCTGACTTAGTAGCACAATTGGGCAATACAAATGCAATCAGCTGTACGTAGCTGACGTCATCGGTCCAAATAAAGTTTGGTGGTGCAATGTACGCGTTCTTGTCTCCGGGACGCGCAAGATTTTGCGTTTTGTTCCACTGCATCAAGTCAATTGGATTGCACAGTACATGTAGGGCCTACCAGTTATCCACTTTTGGATTAAACGTTTGACCAGGGAGGTGTTGACATCTCACTGGTTTGACAGCATTCCCTTTATCCACCTACATTTCATGATCCGATCACAGCGGACGTGTGAGTGCTGAACATCAGAGAGCAAATAGAGCGTGGTAAGTGCGCATCGGTCCACTTTGGTACACTTCATCATTCGTGTTACCCTGTGAAGCCTGCGACAACATTTAGAGTAACGTTGTAGGCACATAGAACATTGTAAATGATCTAATACCAGTATTACATAGCTGTCTGTTTTAAGTAAGGCAGACTGCACAGGGATTATATAATAATGGAATAAGTATCTCCTCAGACAAAACCCCGATTCTCTTGACCTTAAACTTTGTCGCAACTGGTATAGGTGTCGCTCTATCATTGCCAAAGTAATCAGAGAATATTAGACATGTTTGCCTAAATTTAGTGGTTTCTAACGTGATCACGAAATACCTTGATGCGAAAATGGAATCGAAGGGCGTTAAATTGATAACAGGTGATAGGTGATGGGCATAATGATCGATTTACCCTTTCTAGGCAAAGCGGCAGGAGATAATTTAAAGCTTTGGAATAATATAGAACACGTGATTTGAAATGTGGTGCAGTCACCTCAGCGGAGAATCACTGCTGCTTGTTCATTACGATCAGATTATCATGTAATTGCTGAGGATCGGATTGAATAAATAGATAAATAAATACCACTGACACGGTTAGCGCTAACTCGGTATTGTTATAAAATATGTTGTAAATTGTTTTCTTATGATTCTAATAAATTTCATCTATTTTATCATAAACAGCAACACTCTTATCATATAGTGCTCGATACCTAAGTGTGTGTGTTAGTTTCCAAATGTAGATGCTCATTCAAAAGAAACAATCAGGCATTCGACTAGATATACAATTGGAAATTGTAAAACAAATCCAACACGATACACGAATATACGGCAATATCAGGTTCATGTAATCTGTGTTTAGAGGAGAAAGTTGATATCTTGCACATGGTCGGTAAATCGACCAACAACAACAAAATATCAACGTATTGACACATATCAACGTATCGACACATATATCTACACCGGCCGACTGCAAAAAAGAAAGATAAAGACAAATGCTGCAATTGTATGACCTAATAATTATAATTAGTCTTTTAATTAAATACCCGTAAACGATTAGGCTCGTATCGCAAGTCTTGATATCAGATGCCAGATTGAAAAAAGGTGCCACCACCATCTGAGGGCAAAAGAGATGGCGCGGGACCATGTACTCTCAGAACAGGTATTAAAAAAAAATGGGTTAAAAGAATGTTGGTTAAAAAGTATATTACATTGGTTAAAAATGAAACGTTGGTTAAAAATTACTTTTAATACTGCGTTGGTTAAAGAGTAAAAATATAATTAATTTTTAGTTTATTCAACGTTGGTTAAGGCATCATAATTTTAACCAACAATAGGTCATAACAAGATTCCCGCCAAAGAATTTCATTGGCGGGAAATATTTTGCGCATATTATTTAGACCACGTCAGAATTTGTATATGAAATCAATCGTATTTTCCGCCCCTGGTATATTGTGCCCAATATTGGACCAATATTGGTTTTGCATTGGCGCTCTTCAATTGGCTTCATGTTGCCAAGCCAATATTGGACCAATATTGGTTTTACATTGGCGCTCTTCAATTGGCATCATGTTGGCAACCAATATTGGTCCAATAATGGGCATAATATACCAGGGGCGGAAAATAACACGATTGATTTCCTATACAAATTCTGACGTGGTCTAAAATTGCGGCCGCTGTTTGTAAGTGATCGCTTCCCGGCCTCTTGGCTAGGATCTTGTGCCGTTGTCCTGTGATTTGGATTGGTAGAGAAATTGTGTACGCGTGCTGCTGGCTGTGGTTCTGTATTGTACAGAACAGCTTCAATTGAACGATATCAACGGACCTCAATGCAAGCCTCCAAATAAGCGGGCACCCAGGAGTTTTAGTCTCCTGCCAAGTTTTGGCTCCTGGTGGTGTTTTTAAAATTTTACATAGTCAAATGTTGTCATCGCATTGTCATCGTAGTTGGTTGTAATTTGTATATGTACACTATAATTCCAGCGGTACTGTACAATGGCGTAGTTTATAGTGAGTACTCTTGGGCCCACCCACATTTCAGATTTGAACACACTATAGTTCAATCAGTTTCAATATTGGCGAGAAATATTCGGTATTTATCTATCCGCGCGCAAAGGTAATACAAGTGTATAAGCGAGATTTTCGCATACGCAAGCGTCACGCGTACAATGGCATGCGCCATTCGAGCGTTCTGCGTGCGACGCTCTTCTGAATTCATTCGCTGCTACAAACAGGTTTCGCCAATTTGGAACTGACTGACATGAAGTACTTAGATCACTACTTGAGCCGAACTTGAGTATTTTGCTGGACTCAGGAGTCGGACCGACCGATCGAATGATCGATCGACTCAACTGTTCTACTACCTACATCATGACGTTACTTCAGATTTAGACCAGATTTAGAACAAATAGAAACAAGCTTATTACTCGAATGTGGCAATGTCTGGATTACAATTATAATGCATGTAATGCATGCAATCGGTTATTTTAACATAGATTTTGTAAAAAAAACCAATGTTATTCTTTTTCCAAGATTAGTTCCCATCTTATTTCACCAAGTCTCGCCGAAATTTACAGACTATTAGTCTGAATCCTTCCCATCTTTACAATGTAATGCCTCTGTGAAGTGCTCAAAACATAGCGATCATATAGAGGGATGCAGGACTCAGTCTAACTGTTTTACTGTAAAAAAGAGGTCATATAGTTCATATTTCGGCCTTTACTCGACACAAATCTACTTCAAATGTCATTCCCATCTGGGAATAGAGATAAATATGTGATGTGATCTGAGAAAACCCGTCGGATGTCGCAAAATGTGAACTAGGGATTATGGGTAAAATAGAAAAAATAAAATAATAAAAAAATTAAAAACAACTTTTTTCTTTTTTTTAGATTTAAAAAAAAAAAAATAGTTTCCAGTACTTTTTGTCATCGTCTTTCATGAAATTTCACCTTGACAAACTTACTTAAGTCACTTTTATTATTAACCTTATAATGTTATTATATTGAATTATGTATCTTTTTTGGCCTGTTTTCATGATTTCATGTTTTGTAGCTTTTGGTGACATCACAATCATCATTCACTCATAACTTTTTTTGTAGTGATCGTAGAAAAATGATCGAAACAGTTCTGTAATCAGCACAGTTTTAGCTTTCTTGTGATATAAATATCTCCAATATGAAAAATGCCACCATGTGGCGGGTTTTCACAGATCGCATCACATATTAGCTTTATTTGGTACTATTTTCATGTCTCAACTCGGGTTATTAGCCGAGATATGGTTCAAAGACAAATGCGCATTTACATGTATACATGAAGTTGTGAAACATTGTGACGTGCCAGACAGTATGGGATGGGAAGGCAAAATTCATGACTTGATTCTGTCAATTTATTCCTTGCATATAATAATTTAATTTTCTCTATTTAAATTCATGACACTGAGATTGGGCATGCATTGAAGGCCCACCCCTCCCCCACTTCCCACATACACACACCAGTGTTTCTTCTGTTACGGGGAAAGACGGGGGAGGGGGGCTAAACCAGCATGAATCCTTTCTTTCCTTTTTTCTCTCTCTAGCTCCTCTCAAGTGTTCTTGTTTTTTCTTTAATGTTCAAAAAAACTTAATTTCCGACATTATTTGGGAATTATGAAAGAAAACCGGACGAGAGCCTCTTCACATCACTACACTGCAAAAAGGTTGCTTAAATATTTACTTAACATTTCCGTTGGATAACATGTTTTCACCAACAGTTGAACAATTCCAGTTACTCAACAGATGCACAATTTGAATTACACAACAGTCGGGCATTTTAATACCAACTGTTGCTTAATTTGTGAATTGTAGCCATATGTTGGGTGTTTTAATGCAAATCGTTGCTTATTTGTGACATGTTTTTATTATATATTGGGCATTTTTGTATAGAAACACGGGGTAGGCAAATAATGTGAATTCTTGGCGATGCAGCAGAGCTACATACACCATTCCCTCTCGGTAGTGAATCTGTAATTTATTTTAACATGTTAGGGAATACGTCAAAACTCGACCGCCCGTTGACCGCCGGTTACGGGCGGTTCCGCCCGGTTCTTTAAGGTCAAATGTTTTACTTGTATATGAATATTCGCGCATGCAACACTGAACAACCGCCGGTTGACTTAATGCTGTAACCGGACCAATTTACACTATCAATATATTACTTTGCGGTCATAATAGCTCTCTCTATAATCGTTCTATAAAAAAACACCTTTCATAGACTTTCGGTATTGATTTTAAAAAGTTGATTAAGCTATAAACAGATTGAAAAAGCCAACCCCAGCGAAAATCAATAGCTGTATTGTACTGTTTGTCAACTGAGCCCATTACTTCACGATTTTATTGCTCACGCGTGTGACGAGGCACTATCAACCGGTCCTGTTCACCAGAGTGTAACTATTTGACCTCATTATGTGTGTATATTGTAACAGACGACACGTTTTGTGAGAACCGGGCTGAACCGGCCGTAACCGGCGGTTGCCTGGCGGTCGAGTTTTGACGTGATCCCTTATTTCACTATATGTCTTGCTATCTGGGTATGACGGTATAAATAGTCAATTTTATATAATACATGAACATATTTATGTCATTCTTTTGGTAGAAAATAGATCACATGACATGAACTATTCAGTATATGTCCATGTCTTGTATTTTTTGGCTATACAAATCGACTATTCAATATTCATCGCTAGTGACGTCGCTATAACACCGCTGATATGATATTCATTAACAAATATATGTCAAACAAGGATGGCAACTTTAAACTATTTTGTCAGTGTTTGCGCTTTATTCCGTTTTGGATGCCAAGACAGAATAAATCTAATTGTGGTCCTGGGGCACAAGTTGCGGACGGGATAAGATATATGCGTATACATCCATTCCCCAAATTCTGAGAAGATCCATCACACGGACGCCATTAGAATCGAGAATTTAAGCAACAATTGGTCAATTTAAACCACATGGGTAAATCTTAACATAAGTTGCGCGATTGCCTGAGACAAATACTCAACAGTTGCCCAATTGAAACAATTAACGCAATATTTTAGCAACAAAACAAGTTTTGCCCGGGGGTTTCCCCAACTTGTTAATAAATTGTTTTGCTCAACGTTGGGTAGTTTTTACTTTAATGTTTATGTTTTATCTACATATGTTGACTGAATTTTAATCAACACGTCAACCAACGGATGATAAAAGTACTTTTAGCAACGTATTTTAAGCAACCTTTTTGCATTTATATAACCACTAGGACTCCTAAACCTAAACCATTTTCCGTGGTTTAACCCCACCCGACGGTACTTATACCGCATTAATTAAATAACCGTAGGCCTATCCTAAACCATTTCCCGTGATTTAACCCCCGTCCGACGGAATTTACACCACATCACTATACATTATAACCTATAGCCCTATCCTACACTATTTCCCGTGTGGTTTATATCATTTTTCTGCCCGTACGGGGCCGTGTGGGTTGTGTGCGTATAGTGTCGTGGCAGCTCGCCCTTGCGCAAACATTCACGCTACGCGTTACCACGGTATTGTTTTATTTATATAAAGAGCAACCGTGAACAATAGCCCAACAGACATTAACAAGATTAATGAATTGTAAGTGATTAGAAATCAAACTGGCTCTACAAAGATCTCTGTAAGGCCACTCAATTGGTTCACTGCATCTCAGAAAATATGCATAATACTAGAAACACAAATGGGCAGGGGTTTTAAAAATGCCAATTAAAGTGACATAAGAATAAGATAAAAGCCCGAACATGGAGAACAACATCAAAATATAATAAAAGAAAATAATAATATCTGGAGGTCATGGGCATCAAGAGAACCTACGCAACAAACTAAGGAACTAAATCTACCAGGAGCTGCCTGTCGTAACCTGTTGGGGCGTGACCGTAACATGCTTTACAGGACCTAACCCATGACCACCATGCTAATGTAACAGTCAGGTATTGAAAGGACTTGTATGAAGAGTGTCAAGAAAGAGAATGAAGGATATGCAAAGTTAAGAGTTGTAGAGAAGCTGTCATGAAACCCTGGATTCCTGCCTCTGAGTTGCTGCCAGCAACGTCGACTGGAAGACTGTTCCATAAGGGAATGGCTGTGTGAAGGAAGCTTCTTACTAAGCAGCGAATTCTGGCAGTCGGCAGTGAAAGAGTATGGGATGGCATTGATACACTCGGACGGACAGCACGACGTTGAACATGTCGGAAGCAACGCTGCCAAATCCCTTGGGCAGTGGTTGGAGTACATTTTGTACACTACCGTAGCTGATGCGACCAGTCGCCTGTGAAGCAGGCTGGTGATGTTGAGCTTTGACAGAGCAGTAGCATCGTGAACTCTAATAGTTGTGAATGCCTTCTTTTGGATGTTGTCAAGCTGGCTTAGGATAGCTGGTGAAGCGCTCGCCCAGCTTAGTGAGGCATACTCCATATTACGCATCCCTACACGAAACGCACAGCGGACAATTCTAGTGACAATGTTGAGCTAAATTCGATCATTTTATGCTGTTGTGGAGCCAATTCTTAGCCAATTTCACTGGAATACACAACACCATCCCCACCCCCCCCCCCCCAACCCCCCCCCCCCCCCCCCACCCCCAACACACCCCACACAAACACACACACCAATTCCAGATTAATAGTAAGATTATGTTTCAATTATTCTGTTGGTTTATCTCTGACATAACCTTCCCTTTGGAAAAGGATTTGATAAAATGTATCATTATACATTTAAGTTAATTAGAGTCTTTGCCAAGGTTTAATCAGTTCCAAATTGGCGAAAAATAATGCATATTCGTATCTCTCCACGCACAAAAGTAATCAAATTAATTAAATTCAAAATCAATTCAATAAAATTCAAAATCAAATTCAAATCCAATAAATTCCAATCCAATCCATATCAAATCAATCAATCAAATCAAATCAATTCAATTCAATTCAATCACGTGGACAGTACGTACAACTCTATAACTAAGTGCAGCATTTACGCATGCTTTTTTCCGCATGGGTATGTGTACGCACTCGTATACGCACGCGTATGCATTGCTCATTTTGAAAGGTGTGTGGGGTGTACGTCAGCGGGGGAGGGGGTTATTCAGTGCGATCAGTAAGGATGATGCAGTGAAATCACTGTATCGAGGAAGACAAAATATACTATAGACGTGTGACTATAGGACGCATTGCATTGCTGATCGAGCGAAAAACAGGGAGGGCGCATAGAAAAGGGCCATGAAAATATTTTTGGGGGTCGGGTCAGCGGAACCATGGAATTGCCCAGGCTTGTCGCAGACCATTTGTATGTGGGGGTTACTGCATGTGTGATGCCAGCACCATGTCAGCGCAGCGGTCAACAGGATCGAGGACTACGTCGCTCAGCATTGTGTTGCAAATGTGTCTATGTACACTAGACTAAGGCCACAAAAAAAACCCTGTTTAGCGTCCCCTCCCGCTTCCTTTTTGCTTGGGGTCCGCTTCAATTTTTTTTTCTCTCTTAATTTCAGTCATAACTTTTTCATGTTCGCAAAGTTTATCGCTTTCCAGGCCAATTTGTACTAAAAGTGGGGGGAAAAAAGAAGAAGGAAAAAAGGGCCTCTTCCTTCCTTTTTTGAAAAAAAGTCACAATGCTAAACATGTTTTAATTTTTACTTTGCCTAATTCAAGCCGTACTGCGTGTTTAAATTAATAAAATAAATCCTCAGCGTTGAAAGATATTGAACTTGGGACAAGATTTCTGATTTGAACCCACTTAGATCAGAGAACATGAGCAACCTCGAGTAGGCCTATTTTGCTGGGCTCGGGAGTGAGTCGGACTCGAGATTTTAGAATAAACAGAAATAAGCTTATTACTCAAATGTGGCAATGTGTGAAATACAATTACGCCTGTATAATGCAATGGGTTATTTTAACATAGATTTGGTTAGAAACAAATAGTATTCGATTTCCAAGATGAATTCCCACCTTATTTCACCAAGTCTCAAAACACTCACTTTCCCTATTCGTCGAAAGTTACAGACTGAAGGGAGCACGCAACTAATTAGCTCCCCATAGGCTTTACACACAAATGTCGGCCTATTAAACCGCTCTATTTCAAAACTTCACCAGTCAATTTTTGTGAAAACTTGCAATCGTATGCCATAAACGCTTATTTATAACATATCTGAATATCAAGAAAAGTTATTCGTCACATTTTTCAGTAAATACCGCTGAATTGGGAAGTATTAATTTCATCACCTAATTTTCAGTCCTCAGGCTGGGATGCAAAAATGGTGGTAAATCGGTGGATAAAATTATAATCAAGCTCAAATCATCCCGTTTCTTTTACAAACTTCACGTACATATTCCACACAACACATACATGCAACATTCGAGAGGACAGTGCCAGCTAATGTGTCGATTTCGCACACTTTTTGTGCTTTATAGGAACTATTGCTGTACTCAACTTTTGGCCGGAAGTGGATTTCTAGACTGAATTAGTTGTGTGCGCCTTTCATTATAATGACGTGCCAGACAGTATGGGACGGGAAGGCAAAATTAATTAGTTGATTCAGTCAATTTATTCCTTTCACGTAATCATTTAACTTTTAATATTTTAATTCATACACTGAGATGGGGCATGCATTGACCCCCCCCCCCCCCCCCACACTTACACACATCAATGTTTATTTCGGGGGGGGGGGGCAAAACTAGGATGATTACTTTCTTTCACATTTTTTCTTCTTTCTATCTACTCTCAAATGTTCTTGTTTTTTCTTAATTTCAAATTTTTGAAAGAAATCTGGACTTTTCGAGGTCCATTTTGACACGAGAGCCTGTTTGATGTAAAAAGAACAAAATGACAAACTTAAGTACTATTTGTATCCATATTCTTTATTTTAAATGTAGGTCTTGTCTTGTAAAAATGATCTTAATTGGAGCAGCTTTTTTATCCAATCACTTTACTTGTTAGAAAATGTGGCAGGGAAAAATGGTGTAACTTTGTCTTACACACACAATCAACATCCCCCCCCCCCTTTTTTTGAAACATTTTTAACATTTGTCATCCAAATTTACTTTTTGGGGTACAGTTTGGCATTATTTTAAAACATATACAAATGCCTTCCGGTGCAAAAATACTAACCCAACCGTGCACCTGTACCATCCCAACTTGATTCCCCCCCTTATCTTCATCCCATGGTCTCGTATCTTACCTTCACTGCTAAGTGATGGCTTCGCGCTCGTTTGAGATGCGCCTTCACTTGATGTCGGCTCTGAGAATTAGAAAGAAATATAAACAACTGATATAAGAAGAATGACGCGACAAACGTATGTTACCAACATTTATCATTTGGCATACGTTTGTTTAAATTCACTATTTGTATCCATATCTTTTTTATGATAGGTCTTACACCCCAACCCCTTTTCGAACATTATTGTCATCCACATTTTTTGTATTTGGCGTTCATCTAAAAACCTTTTTGGCGTTCTTTGTCTCCAAATGCCTACGGGTGTGAAAATGCTAGCCCAACCGTGCACCTGTATCCATTTCCAAACTTAATGCGCATCTCCTACCCCTAACCCCAGGGTCTTGTATCTTACCTTCACTGCGTGTTGATGTCTTCCCGCTAGTTTGAGATGCGCCTTCACTTAATGTCGGCTCTGAGAAATAGAGAAAAATAGAAACAACCTATGTAAGAAGAATAAAATTACAAAAAGTACTATTAATTAGTATCCATATTTGTTATGTTATACGTAGGTCTTTTAAACAATTATCTTAACGTGTGCAGCTTTTTTATCCAAACACTTTACTTATTGGAAAATGTTGCACACAAACAAACCCCTTTCGGAACATTATAAACATTTGTCACCCACATTTTACTTTTTTGGTGCAATTTGGCATTCACCTAAAACCTTTTTGGCGTTCTATCAGGGGTATGCGACTCAACTTGCCAATCTGAAGCTATATACTTTTAAGTTTAACTTTGGCAGTGCTCATATTTTTGGTGGCTCTGTTTGTCGTCTGCTTTAGGTATAGACTTAATTGAAGTTTACACGGAATTGTTGGGAAAATGCCCCCAAAAATGTGCGGTTTTGAAAGTTATGATAAAACGTACGTGCTGGGCGGTTTTTACAAGCCTGAAATATATTACACCATACCGTCATTGTTTGGGTGTAACAGACTTGATGTAAGTCTATAAATTCCTTGCATTCCGATGTCGCGACATTATTTTTTTTCGTCATCATAAAGTGGGCGATGTTGCATTTATTTTATGCAAACAGGACCTGTTATCTACGTACGTGCAGTATAGGACTGTCCTATCCCATAGTGAATAGTATCCCTAGTTCTATGTCTCCAAATGCCTCCGGGTGTAAAAATACTAACCTAACCATGCACATACATCAATTTCCAACTTGATGGCCCCTACCCTCACCCGGGGTCTCATATCTTACCTTCACTTCTAGGTATTTGCTTCTCGCTAGTTTGAGATGCGCCTTCACTTGATGTCGGCTCTGAGAATTAGAAAGAAACAACTGATGTAAGAAGAACAAAATGACAAACATAAGTACTATTTGTATCTATATTCTTTATTTTTAAAATGTAGGTCTTGCAAAAATAATCTTAATTTGAGCAGCTTTTTTATCCAAACACTTTACTTGTTGGAAAATGTGGCAGGGAAAAATGGTGTAACTTTGTCATACACACAC
>CM069459.1:51386276-51461694 GCA_035610835.1 Ophiura sarsii | reverse complement strand
TGGGTTTTAGTTAATTTGGGTTAATTGATTGGATTTTTAATTAATTTATGTTAATTGATTGGGGTTTTAGTTAATTTGGTTAGTTGATTGGATTTTTAGTTAATTTAGTTAGTTGATTCGAATTTTAGGTAATGTAGTTAGTTGATTGGATTTTTAGTTAATTTAGTTAATTATTGGAGTTTTAGTTAATTTAGGTTAATTGATTGGTTTTTTAGTTAATTTATGTTAATTTATTGGATTTTTAGTTAATGTAGGTTAATTGATTTGATTTTTAGTTAATTTAGGTTATTAATTGGATTTTTAGTTAATTAAGGTTAATTGATTGGATTTTTATGGATTGGATTTTTAGGTAATTTGGTTAATTGATTGGATTTTTAGTTAATTTAGGTTATTTAATTGGTTTTGAGGTTAATTGATTGGATTTTTAGTTAAATTAGGTTAATTTATTGTTTTTTTAAGCTAATTTAGGTTAATTTATGGGTTTTTTTAGTAAATTTAGGTTAATTGATTGGATTTTTGGTTAATTTAGTAATTGATCGGAGGTTTAGTTAATTTAGGTTAATTGATTGGATGTTTAGGTAATTTAGTTAATTGAATGGATTTTAGTTAATTTAGATAATTATTGGATTTTTAGTTAATTTAGGTTAATTGACTGGATTTTTAGTTCATTTTTAGGTTAATTGATTGGATTTTTAGTAAATTTAGGTAATTGATTGGATTTTTAGTAAATTTAGTTAATTGATTGGATTTTTAGTTAATTTAGGTTAATTGTTTGGGTTTTTAGTTAATTTAGGTTAATTGATTGGGTTTTTAGTTAATTTAGGTTAATTGATTGGATTTTTAGTTAATTAAGGTTAATTAATTGGTTTTTAGTAAGTTAGGTTAATTGATTGGATTTTTAGTTAATGTAGGGTAATTGATTGGATTTTTAGTTAATTTAGGTTATTGATTGGAATTTTAGTTAATTTAGGTTAATTGATAGGATTTTATGTAATTTGTTTAATTGACTGGATTTTTAGTTAATTTAGGTTAATTGATTGGGTTTTTAGTTAATTTAGGTTAATTGATTGGATTTTTAGTCAATTTAGGTTAATTGGTTGGATTTTTAGGTAATTTGGTTAATTGATTTGATTTTTAGTTAATTTAGGTTAATTCATTTGGTTTTTAGTTAATTTAGGTTATGTTAGGTTAATTGATTGGGTTTAGTTAATTCAGTTAATTGATTGAATTTTTATTTAATTTAGGTTAATTGATTGGGTTTTAGTTAATTTGGGTAATTGATTGGATTTTTAGTTAATTTAGGTTAATTGATTGGGGTTTTAGTAAATTTAGGTTAATTGATTGGATGTTTAGTTAATTTGGTTAGTTGATTGGATTTTTAGTTAATTTAGTTAGTTGATTGGGTTTTTAGTTAATTTAGGTTAATTGATTGGATTTTTAGTTAATTTAGGTTAATTAATTGGTTTTTAGTAAGTTAGGTTAATTGATTGGATTTTTAGTTAATGTAGGGTAATTGATTGGAATTTTAGTTAATTTAGGTTATTGATTGGAATTTTAGTTAATTTAGGTTAATTGATAAGATTTTATGTATTTGTTTAATTGACTGGATTTTTAGTTAATTTAGGTTAATTGATTAGGTTTTTAGTTAATTTAGGTTAATTGATTGGATTTTTAGTCAATTTAGGTTAATTGGTTGGATTTTTAGGTAATTTGGTTAATTGATTTGATTTTTAGTTAATTTAGGTTAATTCATTTGGTTTTTAGTTAATTTAGGTTATGTTAGGTTAAATGATTGGGTTTAGTTAATTCAGTTAATTGATTGGATTTTTATTTAATTTAGGTTAATTGATTGGGTTTTAGTTAATTTGGGTTAATTGATTGGATTTTTAGTTAATTTAGGTTAATTGATTGGGGTTTTAGTTAATTTAGGTTAATTGATAGGATGTTTAGTTAATTTGGTTAGTTGATTGGATTTTTAGTTAATTTAGTTAGTTGATTGGAATTTTAGTTAATTTAGGTTAATTGATTGGGTTTTTAGTTAATTTAGGTTAAGTTAGGTTAATTGATTGGGTTTTAGTTAATTTAGGTTAATTGATTGGATTTTTAGTTAATTTATGTTAATTGATTGGGGTTTTAGTTAATTTGGTTAGTTGATTGGATTTTTAGTTAATTTAGTTAGTTGATTGGAATTTTAGGTAATGTAGTTAGGTGATTGGATTTTTAGTTAATTTAGTTAATTATTGGAGTTTTAGTTAATTTAGATTAATTGATTGGTTTTTTAGTTAATTTATGTTAATTTATTGGATTTTTAGTAAGTTAGATTAATTCATTGGATTTTTAGTTAATGTAGGTTAATTGATTGGATTTTAAGTTAATTTAGGTTATTAATTGGATTTTTAGTTAAATAGGTTAATTGATTGGATTTTTATGGATTGGATTTTTAGGTAATTTGGTTAATTGATTGGATTTTTAGTTAATTTAGGTTAATTAATTGGTTTTGAGGTTAATTGATTGGATTTTTAGTTAAATTAGGTTAATTTATTGTTTTTTTTTAGCTAATTTAGGTTAATTTATGGGATTTTTAGTAATTTAGGTTATTGATTGGATTTTTGGTTAATTTATGTTAATTGATTGGATGTTTAGGTAATTTAGTTAATTGAATGGATTTTTAGTTAATTTAGGTTAATTGATTGGATTTTTAGTTAATTTAGGTTAATTCATTGGGTTGTAGTTAATTTAGGTTAATTGATTGGTTTTTAGGTAATTTAGTTAATTGATTGAATTTTTAGTTAATTAAGTTAGCTGATTGGATTTTTAGTTAATTTAGTTAGTTGAGTGGATTTTTAGGTCATTTAGTTAGTTGATTGGATTTTTAGAAATTTAGGTTATTGATTGGAATTTTAGTTAATTTAGGTTAATTGATAGGATTTTATGTAATTTGTTTAATTGACTGGATTTTTAGTTAATTTAGGTTAATTGATTGGGTTTTTAGTTAATTTAGGTTAATTGATTGGATTTTTAGTCAATTTAGGTTAACTGGTTGGATTTTTAGGTAATTTGGTTAATTGATTTGATTTTTAGTTAATTTAGGTTAATTCATTGGGTTTTTAGTTAATTTAGGTTATGTTAGGTTAATTGATTGGGTTTAGTTAATTCAGTTAATTGATTGAATTTTTATTTAATTTAGGTTAATTTATTAGGTTTTAGTTAATTTGGGTTAATTTATTGGATTTGTAGTTAATTTAGGTTAATTGATTGGGGTTTTAGTTAATTTAGGTTAATTTATTGGATGTTTAGTTAATTTGGTTAGTTGATTGGATTTTTAGTTAATTTAGTTAGTTGATTGGAATTTTATTTAATTTAGGTTAATTGATTGGGTTTTAGTTAATTTAGGTTAAGTTAGGTTAATTGATTGGGTTAGTTAATTTAGGTAATTTATTGGATTTTTATTAAATTAAGGTTAATTGATTGGGTTTTAGTTAATTTGGGTTAATTGATTGGATTTTTAATTAATTTATGTTAATTGATTGGGGTTTTAGTTAATTTGGTTAGTTGATTGGATTTTTAGTTAATTTAGTTAGTTGATTCGAATTTTAGGTAATGTAGTTAGTTGATTGGATTTTAGTTAATTTAGTTAATTATTGGAGTTTTAGTTAATTTAGGTTAATTGATTGGTTTTTTAGTTAATTTATGTTAATTTATTGGATTTTTAGTTAATGTAGGTTAATTGATTTGATTTTTAGTTAATTTAGGTTATTAATTGGATTTTTAGTTAATTAAGGTTAATTGATTGGATTTTTATGGATTGGATTTTTAGGTAATTTGGTTAATTGATTGGATTTTTAGTTAATTTAGGTTATTTAATTGGTTTTGAGGTTAATTGATTGGATTTTTAGTTAAATTAGGTTAATTTATTGTTTTTTTAAGCTAATTTAGGTTAATTTATGGGTTTTTTTAGTAAATTTAGGTTAATTGATTGGATTTTTGGTTAATTTAGTTAATTGATCGGAGGTTTAGTTAATTTAGGTTAATTGATTGGATGTTTAGGTAATTTAGTTAATTGAATGGATTTTTAGTTAATTTAGGTTAATTGATTGGATTTTTAGTTAATTTAGGTTAATTCATTGGGTTGTAGTTAATTTAGGTTAATTGATTGGATTGGACAACATCAAATAAGGAATAACAATGATGCCAAAAGGACAACAAAGCAGGAGCAACGTGCGGCAGCACAGGAGTTGAGGGACGACGAGAAGCGGTGACCGGATGGCTACCAGAAGCCGTAAAAAGTCAACTAAAGGGAGTTACGCCGGGGATGGTTATGGTGGTTCTATAAAATATGAAGGGAATATTATATGAGATTATAATAAGGTGATGGTCAGGATTATAAAACATGGGATGTAAAACTCTCATGAATTAATATTATCAATAGTTTATAATTTGTTTATTAAAATAAATTACAAAATGCGTTGTAATGTGACAAGTGGTGATGGCCAACACCAAACTCTAAATGGAAGCGTTATCAGTAACCAAGGCGTGAGACCCCCCAAAATAGGGTTTGGTGTTGTTGGGGCCAAAGTGAACTTTGGTTGGGTGTGGTCTTTTACACCCTTGATCAGTCTTGTAGTTCAAGGGTAACTGCAATAGGTCAGCAGCAAAAATCAATGATCAATTAAATGATGCATATGACCAATACCTTCAGCAGAATCACATCATACTTGATAAATAATATGACACCTCAAGAAGAGCTATAGACAATAGAGTAGCACAAATAGCTCAGATTCATAAAAGCAGAGCCTCTTCATCAGTCGAGCAGTTGAAGTGGATAGTAACAGAAAATTAAAACATTTCACGAGGGAAGCAGTGGTCATGCCTTGATACATATATTAAAGTAAATCGTAGTTCACAGTATAGTTCAAAATTAGGACAAAGAAATTCTTCATCAGTATAGTAGTTGAAGATAATGTTGCATATATTCTTAGTTTGGATATCAAATTATGGGCTTAGTTGTTCTCAACTTTTTGAATGGCCACGTGCTTGGATAAATAAATTGTAGTAGTAGTCCTTAGTTATGTGGAGGACTTTTAGTACAGGGAGAGGGTGGAAGGATCTGCCAGAGCGCTTGATCTTGATGTTATGGAATGGCACCTCGGCCTTTGAGCCATTTAAGTTTATGTACAAGTTTTGATTCTATGTATCTCTGCAATAAACATCACCGGTATTGCATATCTTTGCGTTCGTGTATTAATAGTGTCGATCTAAAGGATATAATGAAGGTCACTCTATGAGTTAAAATGTTCTTACGATTCACGCGCTGCGTTCATTTGTCTAAATATACGGTCTTAACATTGCTAATATTTAAATATAAACCATCTACGTTAATGATTTAAATGTATGTTAAAATTTGTAGCAGGCTTAAAAATATTATAATGTGCAAGTGAATAAAAACTCGTATTAAGGGAATATATTGCTCGGTATTGTTGCATAACACTTACCACATGTAGCACCCGACAAAACAGGATTAAATGTAGGATTTGTACCATCTCCTCGATCTTGGCATGTTCCCGTAGTGGCACCTGCTGCGGTACCTACTAATGCATAACCCGAATCGCAGCTCAATGTCAGTGTCGAACCGACAGCGATAGTTGCCATGTCTGGTGCCCGCATACCGTTCCCTGGTGCCGTTTCAGTTGTACATTGTGCTATGATAGAACAAAATATACATTATGCTTATAACATATGTTTCTAAGAATAGTCAACATTTAATGATGACCTGGGCCTCATTTTTGTATCAACTCGTATCAATATCGGTATTTTACGGTGTGCATATTGGTTGTAACCAATCATGCAATTAACTCGGACTTAAATCAAAGAAAATGTGTGTACACAATTCTGTCGCTACAAGATTCTTCCCAGGTGCAACTACTTTGTGAGAAGAGCTATTCAATAAGCACAACACCACTAGGAGTTGGCTAATAAGTAAGAAATTCTAATCTTATAATACACTTTTACTGAATAAGTCCCATTTGTATCCATCGGTGTGGTATTACATAGTGACTTGTGGTTAATATTTGTCAATTTTGTGATATTTGGCTTATTGGATGGAACTGTCGGTTTCTTTAATCTCACCAAGTCCAAACGCCTAAAGTTACTCAATTAATTAGAATTCCATTATATAATTAGTGTATCTCATAACGCCATCTGATGCGATATCATATCAGCAGGAAAATCGTAAGAATGTTTAAGCTGACTCAGTGGCTCAAAGAGATTGGAACCGGACTGCCACGCAGGCAAACTTGGCGCCCTGCCCAGCTGGACTTTCCAGCTAATTTGACAAGTGTTTCTCCCCTGATAAGTTTGATTCCCCAAAACAACAAGCCTTGAAAGTTAAGGTTAATAAACGAAATTCTCGTAATGATACGTACGCAATTCCTTAACTTGATACAAGAATAATCGAGCCTTCTACCAGCTGGAATGGTATTATTACAAAATAGCCGATAGAATTATATAACAAAGATGAAATACAGTCTCAAGAAAAAACTCCAATTCAAAGGATATAATGAAGGTCACTCTATGAGTTTAAATGTTCTTACGATTCACGCGCTTCTTTCATTTGTCTAAATAGACATTCTTGAAATTGCTAATAATTAAAAACAAACCATCTACGTCAATGATTATTCAAATGTATGTTAAAATGTGTAGCAATTAGCTTAACAATATAATGTGCAGATGAATCAAAACTCGTTTTATGAGGACATTATTGCTTTTTATTGGTGCATAACACTTACCACATGTAGCGCCCGACAAAACAGGATTAAATGTAGGACTTGTACCATCTCCTCGATCTTGGCATATTCCCGTTGTGGCACCTGCTGCGGTACCTACTAATGCATAACCCGAATCGCAGCTCAATGTCAGTGTCGAACCGACAGCGATAGTTGCCATGTCTGGTGCCCGCATACCGTTCCCTGGTGCCGTTTCAGTTGTACATTGTGCTATGATAGAACAAAATATACATTATGCTTATATCACATGTTTCTAAGAATAGCCAACATTTAATGATGACCTGGGCCTCGTTTTTGTATCAACTCGTATCAATATCGGTATTTTACGGTGTGCATATTGGTTGTAACTAATCATTTGTTTCAATGCAATCATGCAAATAACTCGGACTTAAATCAAACAAAATGTGTGTACACAATTCTGTCGCTACAAGATTCTTCCCAGGTGCAACTACTTTGGGAGAAGAGCTATCCAATAAGCACAACACCACGAGGAGTTGGCTAATAAGTAAGGAATTCTAATCTTATAATACACTTTTACTGAATAAGTCCCATTTGTGTCCATCGGTGTGGTATTACATAGTGACTTGTGGTTAATATTTGTCATTTTGTATATTTGGCTTATTGGATTGAACTGTGGTTTTCTTTAATCTCACCAAGTCCAAACGACTAAAGTTACTCAATTAATTAGAATTCTATTATATAATCAGTGTATCTCATAACGCCATCATACGATATCATATGCGCAGGAAAATCGTAAGAATGTTTAAGCTGACTCAATGGCTCAAAGAGATTAAAGCCGGACTGCCACGCAGGCAAACTTGGCGCCCTACCCAACTGGACTTTCCAACTAATTTGACAAGTGTTTCTCCCCTGATAAGTTTGATTCCCCAAAACAACAAGCCTTGAAAGTTAAGGTTAATAAACGAAATTCTCGTAATGATACGTACGCAATTCCTTAACTTGATACTAGCATAATTGGGCCTTCTACCAGCTGGAATCATGGTCTAATTACAAAATAGCCGATAGGATTATATAACAAAGATGAAATACAGTCTCAAGAAGAAGAAACAAATCCAATTCAAAGGATACATTGAAGATCACTCTATGAGTTTAAATGTTCTTACGATTCACGCGCTTTCAATACACGTATATGGTAAAGCCTTGGGGCTGTATATCTAGTTTGAGTATTTTAAAATATCTAAGATAGCTGCAAAAGGTTAAAATAACTGAAAAACATTATTAGTTTATTGCAAGTGTTACATATGACCACATTATTTCGAACTAGATATACAGCCTCTAGGCTTTATCATAGGCATATACTGTTATTGAATGATACCTTATGAAACACATAGATACATTGCAGAATAAACTAAAATATACATTCCGTAATACGAGGTTTATAGGAAAATGGGGTGAAAGGGATAAAATGGGGAACATTTTGTGGTCGTGTGTTAGCGCAAAGACATTATAGTGCGAACTAGCCAAAATACCCCAAAACAGATCAGTAAGTGTCTTTTGGTGTAACATTGCCTTGTTTTCCTTCAAATAGGGGTCATTTGAAACTTAAACAGTAAACGCTTGAAATAGGTACTTTTATCACAACCGATCGAGATCTATAATATATACGACAATACAAATGAATGCTTTTATGGGTAGCATTTTAAGGGCATCTAGAAACTAGAATACGAGTATTGTGGGTCGAAGAAAAATTTGGATACACATTTTCAATTACAAAAATAATCTCAAATCTGAAAACTATGGATTAGTGGTGAGCCCTGGGACAATGGTTACAGGTTGAGCCCGTTTCCCCTAGGCCTTTATGTGGTTTACCTACCTTCCTGACATGTTTTTCCTACGTAGCCTGCTCGGCAAAAGCACACAAATGATCCAATGTCGTCACGACACGTAGCCCCGTTCTGGCATGGATTGGAATCGCACTCGTTTCTAGCTGTAACGACAATCATTAATAATGCTTTGATTTTAGCATTTTAAGGTCTACGATTTCAACAGTTATCAATTGGTAAGTTTCATTTATAGAGATGATCTGCTTGATTTTGGAAATGTATTCATAATAAATGTCCTATCAATATGAAGTACGCCGTATCTTCCAACCGAGGATAAGCAAAACAACCAAATCGTTGTCGACAGTCTCAATTTCATTGAAATTTAGTGAAACATAGGCTACACTACAAATAAGAAAGTCTGTCTGAGAAACATTTTGCAAGTAAGCTAAGTGCTGTGCAATTTATTTTATTTTTAAATAGGCTATGAGGTATGCGATTTTTTTTTTTCGATTTTTTTGTTGTTGCTTATCCAAGCTTACAGAGAACTTTTTGTAACTTTTTTTTTTTTAAAGAAAAAAGAAAAAATCCAAAAAACAAACAAACAACAAAATCCAAACAAAAAAAACCAAAAAAAATGTTTTAAGCCCTCAGCGCATAGACCTACATGTACGCGCCGTAGCTCATTTCAAATACCAATGCGTGCGGGCTTCTGAGACAGACCTTCTTCTTTGTTTGGCCTTACATGTAGTAACTATTATTACTTTTGCATCATTTACAGAAGTTGGCATCTACTGGTGGCACTGGTAATCACACTCTGTCTTTGGCTATAATTACATTTATTATAGAATTCGTGAAGAATAAAAAATGAAGAGTAAAATTACTTTTACGCGATATGACAACGCCCTCTATTGCGGTGGCGATTGCAGGAGCTTCAGGGAGCTCCGCTTCAGCTTGGTGAACGCCACGACGCCCCCCCCCCCCCCCCCCCCCCCCCCCCCCCCCCCCCCCCCCCCCCCCCGCTTGATAGTTTCTCACTCGTCGGCTGAGATATGGCACTGTCGGTTATGGAACTCGATGTTTCGCGTCACAACAAACCCCTGTTGGTCACTCGGCGGGAAGGGTTTGATCCCAGTTAAAAATGTCGTGCACGCCCACTGCTCAATTGTTAAAACTTTTTTTCGGACGGGTACTGGCTAAATTAAGCCACGTGAGCAGATGCACCTTTAACATGATTCTACAAGAATCTTGATCGTTAATTGGTTACATCAATACTTACTGCAGAACTCGACTCTATCCAGCAGTAGATTGAGCTTTTCTGGGGTCCAATTTTTCATCAAGGTAAGGGGATCTGGATTGTCAGTATACCACAGCTTAGATTCGTCTTGTGTAGCTAGTGGACATCCAACGTGACCTCTGTTTTCAGGGGCGATTACCATTCGACAAAAACATCTATTGTTTTGGGGCATCGCCCACCTGTCTCTTTTGGTCGCCGGGTCATAGCGGTGCTTCAGTATGCATAAGTGATGTGCTTCTGCGGTAGGTGACCAACAAGCTACTGTATAAATGAAATATACATACATGTTTTTAACAGACTTGTAATGAAATATATTAAGAAAAAGGCTCGTGAACTAAAACGCATTTAATGTATATAACATGAACGAAAGGTGGTCCTATTGTTTAAAACCGAGTTTTTCCAATAAGATATGAAAATAATATTACTATTTTACCAGTAGTATGATATTGTATTTTACAATTTCCAAAAACCTTATTTGTTAGCAAACATATTATTCAGAAAACCCGAGTTTCGTAGTCATTTTTGATTGTGGTCTATAGCCAATAATCTAGCCTCCGGTAAATATCAAATTGTTATGTAAATTGTATGTTAATGAGGCTGCAACTTTCAAACTGTTTAAGAAGAATTTTGTAAAAATGGTGTGGATAAGCCTCAAAGGGTTGACCTTGACTTGAAACAAAAAAAATCAAACATATACCCTAACAAATGTGTGTTTTTTGCTTAACGGTTTGATCTGCAGCCCTGTGTAGCAGTCTTCATGGTCTTGCACCAAAAACTTTTCGTAGGAGATTAAAGGCCCTGGTTCAATTCAGCTATAGATTAATATGATAGTATTGAACTTACCCATTGCAGACATCAGTAAAATGATTCCTTTCATCGTGACATTTTTTTACAGCATCTTTACAGCATCCACACCATTCCTTGTAACTGTTAGTTCTTCTAATGTCAGCGGCAAAACAGAATGTCTTTCCTTTATTAGAGAAAAACGTGTAATGAGTTGCGACTTGAATGAGGTAATTTGGCTATTCCACAGATACCTGTCAGCATAATGAAATATTATCCCTTTTGTAATATCTAATCTCTTCGAGGAAAACTGCTCACAATGACTAAAATAATGGATTGATGGATTGGTTCTATTCCATGGTTCTATCAGAAAAAATAGTTTATACAACGACTTAATACCGTTATCGACTATCACATATGGTCACGCGTTAAGAACTCGCCTCCTAATAGGGTGGTGCTGTTACATTTTTTAGCTTCATGCTGTTACTTTTTCTCAAATATTTTTAAAACCACGAAAGCTATCTCAACAAATTTGGTATCATTTTAAAGCCCTAATGACAAGCTATCTGCCTGCCAAATGGCAATGGTATAGCTAATACAAAAAGGGAGATACAGCTGTTTGATGTTTGGGGACCAGGTGGTGCTGGAAGGGGTGCCGCCGGAAGGGGTGCCGCCTGTACAAACTCAATGGGGATAATCCCATGCTTTGTTCTTTTTACAATAACTAGTCATCCCCTAATGTTACAAACACCATTTTGGTCCCATTTCAAAGGATATTTAGTAGTCTTTAAGTATGTGGTTCAACAGACTTGTCAATTATTTGTAACAACTAATTAATTATGGATAAGACAATGATCATCAGCTTTCTTCCTATTCGCTACACAGTCAACATGAATAATCAGCCTCAATTTACCGGATTTATAAAAATGACTATAACAGAAAAAGTTTTCAACCTATGATAGCAAAAGTATACATTTTTGGAAAGCTTGAGGAATTAGAGGAATTCAGAAATGCAAGTTTATATCAGGGAAGGGTTCATCCTCAAACAAATATTTCTGAAAATTCTAAAACTATATAAAATAAAAATGAATGCTATTAGTTTACATGATTTCACTGTTTACACCAATTAGAGCAAAAATCCCGGACCTTAGAATATAGGCAGCCTATCGTACCTAATATATATATATCATTGGCCCGTAGGGGGGATGCTGGTTAACCCCCACAAAAGGGATCGTTTTTAAACAGAAGACATCTTGATCTTCAATAAAAACAATGAATGAACCAGCTAGCTCTAAAGGTAAGACAAATTAACACGAACTTGACCTCTAAACCACACAAAGCAATAGGGTACTTTTTGGTGGTGCGGGACGTGGACCATATCGGCTGAACCATTTAACCTAGAAACACAATAGATGTTGCTCTTGAATAATTTAATGTTCATGAAATCTTTCTAGGATTCCCTGTAAGAGTTAATTATTCTCACCATGGATATCAAAGAAAACCACCATTTTAGAACATTGATGGTGCATATCTTTTGAGCCAAACGACCTTAGTGATGATGAAAGGATATTATAATGGACTATGAGAAATCCATTGCTGTTGCTAGCAAACTTGAATTGTTTTGGCAAGTTTAAAATATAGCGAGCCAAAACAGAAATTATGTGTCTTCGCTCCTATTCTGATGCTACCAGGATTGTTGTGCCTCTATATCTAAACATCAAGCTGGTGATAATTCCTTTCATGTCTTCTCACTAGATCGTAATTTCGCGAATCTGTATCTATATTGACTTTTGCGCTTCAATTGTGTTGCCTTTTACTTATTTATATATTTTGTTAATTTGTTATGGTATTTATGGTTGTAAAGGTTGTGCGTCTTTGTAAAGCGCTTTTTAAATGCTTGCTATTGTACTATTATTAAAACATAGTAGCTATTTTAAGTATTCTACCACACACTTTCTTATAAAGAAGATGGTGGGTGCAAACTGTAATTGGTCAGTATGGTTTGGCTTTCAATATACCAACACTGACAGAAAATGCGATCCTTATTCAGTATCACAAGACAATTCAACGAGTGAATGTACTTTGGGATCATTAATGAGAATCACTACTTGAACCAGTAGAAGATCACCACATTTGTTATGCAACGTTTGTTTAATTTGGCACATACACCAATGTTCTGAATGGTTGAAACACTTCTTAACCTTAAATACTACGATTTATTACGCAAAATCCTCTGCCCAAGCGCATGCTTCCACATTGATTTTGGCTGACGTCATCGATCGAGCTAATTATGTGGGCACCAAATTGCTACTCGGGCAAGCTCTTGTATGTTAGCTCAGTTAGGAGCGCACGTGGGGCGTGCAGAAGGTACGCGGATCGAATTAGGGTCGGACCGCGGTGGTTTGTTTGTTCAAAATCCCTCAATGTTTCCCCATCCCCCTGATTCACACCAAAACATCTCCGCCTGGGGTAAGGGTTAAAGACCAAAAACGAAACTAGAGTTATGTATTGTATTGCATTCTTCTAAAGCTTTTAATCGTTAAAAACTAAAATTTGTAAAGTAAAATTTGTGAATTAAAGCAGCTACCGTGTTTTATCATACTTTTTTATTTGTCCTCATAACATTTGCAACAATTATTCATGATGGTCAGCAACAGTACAGGATTTTGTAACGGAAATCCACCCATGCTTTTATACTGAAGATGATTGACAAACTTGCCTCTGGAATGGATTCAGCATTTTGGAATTATTGAAGAAATGCCCCCTTTATCATATTCAAGAACATCATAACATTTCTAAAATAGTCGTCAAGTAGCCATCTTGATATTTTCATAATGAATACAATTAACCCAATACATGTCATTAAATACTAGTAGGTTTTAGAATAATGTCATATAAATAAGATGAGAGCAACATCTACAATAAATTTCTAGGTTAAATTTAATTTCATGCTGGAAACAACTTCAGAATAATAAAATAACTACTGTATATAGGATTCCAAGGCATAACGTTAGTCAAAACAGACACCTAAATAACGTGTCCTAGTTAGTTGTTCAAAAGTTATGTGATTTTATCAATTCCAAGATGGCCGCTGGCAGCCATCTTGCATTTTATGCTGAATACAGCCTCCAAATCATAAAATAATCACCGTATTAGATAAAGTTAGTCAGAAAAAGATACCTCAATCTTGTCTCCGGTTAATATGTCCAGAAGTTATGTGATTTTCTAAATTCCAAGATGGCTTCTGGAGGCCATTTTGGATATTACTACAAAATAATATGCTGCAGACCAGTCTTAGGAATGGGTCATTACTTGAGAATAAGTGTTTATGGGTACTTTGTGATGCTTGGTTTCCTGTTAAAACATTCGTAGGGGCTCATTTCCCCCCAATATAACACTGTTTTTTATTGGAAAATGTCAAACTTTCTGGCAACACTGTTCGCCTCTGTCAAAATTACCGAAACTTTTTAAATTTTATTTAGGTAAAGCAATACCTAGTCTAGCCACACTGATAATAGAAATGTTTAAAAAGCACCACTTTGGGGTTTACTACAGCTCATTGAACATTGATATATTTCAGGAAATAAATATTTACAAAAAAACACCCCTATTTCAAACAATGGTATAACCCAAGTAGGCCATGATGGTTGTTTGAGAACTGCATTTCTAGAAAGCTCATGTGTTGTAAATCATGTGGTGTGACTGTCAAGTTCTACCTCTACTTTCCCTACATATGATGAATCTTAAAAGCTTGAAATATTTTAGCCTTATAAAAGTGCTAAAATAGGCCAAAACGTGTCATTTTGATATTTTGGCCGTTGCTATGGTAACGAAGGACCAGCGGTGACCTAATTTGGATTTTTATAGACTTTTACCAATCCTGCACCCTGACATTAAGAAAAAATAAAACTATTTTTTTTGAAGTCTGCCAACATTTTTTGATTTTCTTTGATTGGTACGTAAAGTTGCTCTTAAGAACGCGACATTGAAAAGGATAGAACAAAGTGCAGTTTACATTTTAACACTTAGGATTTGAATACGCGGGACAGTGTGACAGGGGTGTGTACGGGTTGTATTGATCAATTGATGCATCCCCAATCCCCGTTTTATTATCGAGCAGTTAATCAATAATATGCCTGTTGCTAGTCCGAGGCTGCGTGTAGACTAACGAAATGTTAAAATGAAAAACGGACTTTGTTTTGGTTTAGGGCACATAACTGAGTAAATATTCATTCAATCTTCACGTGTAATAGACTAGAGGGACAGACTTTGGTGCAAATGGTCCCGCGATCGAATCCCGGGGGTGCTGGGTAAAATTTAAGACATGCTCCAATTATGATAGGACTTGATGATCTCTTTTGATTAGACAAAAAGAAAAGTCAATCATGACCTTGGGGTCAAATGGCAGGAACGAGAGAAAAATCAAAATGGCGTTGTCTTTAGAGCAATATCTAGTTTATATCTTTTTCCGTTTTATATAATTTTGTTTGCTATAATTTTGTGTTTAGTATCATTTTGTGTTTGTTTATGTTATATTGATATGTTAATACACAGATTGGTATTTAAAAAAACACGTTAAACACATTGATATACAACTGGAACTTGGGACTGGAATCAGGTTCAATATTGCCCACTGGTCAGGTTTTTGCTTTTCTAGGAGGGCCTCATTACAGATGTCCAGTATTATATCATCAAGATTGCATCTTGTCAGGAGTTCAGGTGGAATGTTGTCCTCTCCAAAACTTTTCCCCTCCTTGATATATTTCTTGGCTTTCTGGTACTCGGTGTTATTGAAGGCAGTACACTTAATTGGTAGTTCTTCGAAAATCTTTGGGATGTCTTCATCTTTGTAAGTCACTACCGGTGGATTTCCTAGGAGTTGACTAATGATGCGCGTTGAATATGATGAAGTATCAAAAGTTACATTTTGTTTCATTTAAAAAAAATGTTAAGTGAATATGATACAAATCGCAGGGTAACAGTTTTCTACTCACAAACGTATACACAATTCCTCCGATTTTCGATACTCTCTAATTTTAATTATCCATAAAATCAGAATGACCTAAAGTATAATTCGACTCAAACAAAAGCATTTTAAAGCTGACACTTTGCATGTTTGTTTCTATTATGTTATTATCTCATTTTTGGCAAAATAACAACATTTTTAAATCTGCTAATCCCATACACCCTTTTAAGTTGTTGACACAGATGCATAAATCGCTCCCCGAGTATTCAAGTTGACGTTTAAATTATTCGTCGATGTAGTTAAATTCCCTCAACTTAAGAATATAATGGAGGTATTATATAAGTATAAATATATGGAAATAATAGATGAAAATAGAGACTATTTCATTATTCTTTTGTGTAACTTTTTACCGACAAATATGTATTTATTATAATTTCTCTCATCAAGTACTTCATTTGCGTTATCAAAGTTGTCACAGTCACGTCCCAGATGTGTGGCAAATTGTCAAAACGATTGAGATATTGAACGTTCAAATTGATCCATTTGAACCTGTTCCCATTCACCATGTTCACTATTATACACGGCTGTTTGATCGCGTATACATTGTCAGATTTATAAGCGCATCTACAACAACAGAGGGCAGCAGATATTTCTGTAAAACCCTAATTGTTAAAAGTCATTAAACAGTATCCATATTACGACGAAAATTAGTCTGCTACACAATGTAACAATATTATTAAAAAAACACCTTAGTAATTTATCAACGTCCATTTGAACAATGGAATGAATAGCTTTGAAACTATACATAAAATGTATAGATCATTACAGCAAATGTCAAAACAGACAAATCAATCACCAGGATATTTTATAAAAAAATTGTCCAATTTACAAATTGCTTCATTCAAAATTCAGGGCTTCCAAACTTGGCACTATACCAAACCAATACCAAACTTGTGACACTATTTGCAAGCTGACCATTTTGCAAAATATTGTATTGTCCTGAATATTACAGTTTAGGCCTATGTGAGAAACACTATTTACCTCATTATAAGCAAAAAATAGGAAACAATTCCATGCAACCACTTTATGTGTAAGCGTGCATTACGAGTAATTACAGTGACTTTCATAATTCAAGGTAATCATAGGACCGGTAAGAAGTCGCCCCCCCCCTTTTTTTTTCTTCTTCTTTTGCTGAATTTGCCTATTTGAAGAATCTAAGGGATTTACTAACATTCGGTGTCATGCGAGAGTATTTCCGGAAACATGCACGTCAACACCACATTTCAGACAAAATCATCAAGTTTAAATAATTTTCATTTGTAGATATAGGTGAACGTCATTTATTGTCAAAACATAAAAGATGTCCTGGCAGTTTCATTAGGACACCAATGACCCGACTCCGTTTCCACTTCCAGGTATCATATTGCTACACCACATTCATGTAGGCGTTAACATTGCCCAAATTGGCAAATGTTTAGGTATTTAGTCATTTGGACACCAATAACCCCACTCCGTTTCCACGTATCATATTGCTACACCACATTCATGTAGGCGTTAAAATTGCCCAAATTGGCAAATGTTTAGGTATTTGGTCTATAAAAAACACTGGGATTTAGTCCTGGCAGTTTTATTAGGACACCAATGACCCCACTCTGTTTCCACTTCCAGGTATCATATTGCTACACTACATTCATGTAGGCGTTAAAATTGCCCAAATTAGCAAATGTTTAGGTATTTGGTCTATAAAAACACTGGGATTTATGATGCAATAATTTTCACCTTCATAATATAGTAATGTAGATACAGTCATCACAATAAGTAACTGACCAGATAATAAATGTGCTGATAACTCTAAAAGTATAACTCCTACATAAACATATTAAATAATATACATGTTGAGAAATTTCTCTTCTTGAATTTGAGATATCACACGCTAAGAATGGCTGATTATTAAGGAAGTTACAATCTCAAATGTACTGTCAAGTCTGATTTTCATTTTCACATTTTCATTTTCAACACGGGGACTCAGACCGGCAAATTATTGATTACTGGTAGTGGTAGTGCCAGTTCACCCTTCGATGGCCTTGTTGTTGGATAGTCGGCCGGTGGCATTGTTACAGTTGATCAATACGGCACCAGGGAGTTTAATAGTAATGGGAGAGGCTATTCGAATCGCAGACTGAAAGCCTCCCATATATGGAACTGGGGCGTGCCTAAATGGGGCGTGTCTGAAAATGTACCTTGTTAAACGAGGGCGCTATCTTGACAACGCCATGATTGACAGCACAAAAGTCCTTATAAGGGACATTGAGACGTTCGATACAGCGCGAAGTGTGCGCGATGTACCTTTTGCGTCAACTCATTAGCATAAATGTACCTTGTAAATCGAGGGCGGAAAACATTAGAGGCTTCAACGTCGGCAATGGGAATCTGTGTAGAGTGGCACCGACCTGACGGCACACACGGTTTACCTGTCATACTCTCCCCGTGTTGAAGAGAAAATGTTAAAATGAAAATCAGACTTGCCCTAACGTTTGGGATCGTAACTTCCTTATTAATCAACCACTCTTAGCGTGTAATATCTCAAATTCAAGAAGAGAAATATCTCAACAATTTTATAATTAAATATGTTTATGTAGGAGTTATACTTTTAGAGTTATCAGCATGTTTATTACCTGGTCAGTTACTTATTGTGATGACTGTAGTTTATCATAACCATGGAAACCAAATATGAACTAATTTCCCCAACCTTCCTCCCCGTACGGTGGTGTGGTGTTTTTTTTTAATACGGTCTTAACTGGACTCTGGAGTCGGCGTTGAGTGAGGTTTTTCCCCCAAAATAATGCTTGAAACATGACACCGAATAGAAATGGGAGAGTGTCCGTTAACACAATTTAGAGAGCGATGGGAGAGGGAAGTTAAATAAAATCAAGTTTACTGTTTAGTTATGTGGGTTTTTTGAACGCAGTTTTCAAATATTTCACAAATTAGACACAATTTTAAAGTGTACGTAGCCTAATGAATAATTAAACGATAAGTAATTTATTGTCATCATAATATGCATCAACTTAATTGTGTTCGCTAGTTTGTATGCCCATCAAGTTAATGAAACGTTGCTAAGAAACGTATACACGCAAACGGTAGTGTTTCATAATTATTAAATTATCGAATGGATGGAAATTAATGTGGTATTTTCATCAATTCATTTGCTTATATTCATTACCAATATGAAAAATTGTTTTAGATTTTCTGATTGCTGGCCCGATTTTCAATTTGATTTTTTTCTATTTTACATGGAAGGTCATCCTTAAAATTGTCACATTCCAAAGTTTGAGTTGCACAAGGTCACAAAATAACTTGCCCATTGAGTAGTACACTGGCTGGGGGTTATAACCACCTTTGGCGGTAATTCACCACATTTTAGCCTTTAATTTCTAAATTGAACATTTCTAGCCCTCATGATTTTACAGACATAATTAACAAAATATGGGGATTCTTCGGATATCAAAATATCTTGATGTGAACAAAAAATCACAGCCCCACAAAAAGTGATCGGAACATACACCTTAAGATTATGATCATAGAAGGAGTTATTTACAAAAGCTATAGGGCCCTATCTAGTTTACCTAGAATAGTTATTTGCAAACTTGCTTCAATGACGTTTTGATGCATTGACTCGACTTGAGGTATAATACTGTGTTCTAGAGAAGGTAAGCAATTCGTTCTTCCTGTTGGGAAAACCTTTGATAGCACATTCTACGCAAAGAAATTGGGAGTGTGACTTTTTATCAAGTTTAAACCAGTTACTTAAATAAATCCAAGGTCAACAGTACAAGTATCAGATTGATCGCGCATTTTCCCCTCAATTAAGCCCTTTGTTATAGCGCGTGGCAGCCGCCACGGTCTATTACACGCGATATAATATTTCACGTAGCCCGAGGGGATTTTTCATAATAGAATATCGAATTGACTTAGTAAGAGTTGAATTCAATAAATGTGAATGGAAATAAATAATACAAATAAAATTGCGGTGCATACTATTACATTTCGAGCTACACACGTGACTTATTTTAAAGGTTACCGGACTTGTTCTAGTCCTACCTTTAGGACTACTCTATCATTCTATAATCCTAGAAAAATTGCTCCCCATCCGAGAACCGACCAACCCGAGAACAGCTGGAGCATGGCCGACTCAGTGTTTCTATATAATATCTTTGTATTTCCCTGGATAGTGGCCCTACGAGGAGGGCTAACTTGTTCAAGAACTGTTGTTGAAATTGCAAACATGAAAATAAAGGCTATTTAGAATTTGTCGATGGGTATCCGCGATTACTCAAATTTAGGCAAATCGCGTCTGGACCTTGCGTTGGCTTGGGTGTGCACAAACTAAAATGTTTTGTGGTCTAACCTGAATGCGAGCAACGCATCGTTCACTCGATCCACATGAAGATGTAAAACATGAAAATGAAATATCAATACTGGTGTGTGACTATGCATAATAATTTCCGACAAGCATGATATCAAACATTACACATTACAACATACTTTATTATAGGATCATCGTTATTTACCGACGATAGCAGTTTATTGACATTTGTATACGGCCTGTTGGCATTTCACCGTAAATATTCATGTCAATTCATCAGCCAATTCATACCATCTACTTTATTGCCCGATATCAAACCACATCCGTAGAGTTACAACATGAATCCTCAGAGGTGAATTAGAGACTGCGCCCTCAGTTTTGATCAGAACAGAGATTTCTACAATTTTGCTATTGCATTTTACTGTTAGTATAATATGTATGAACTTATACCTGTAAGGATTCAGAAAAATCAGCCCTCTTTGTACAACCAAACAATGATTTAACTAGTCCTTCTTATATTAGGGACATTAAAATATTCCATGCTACGTTATAAAATTACGCCGGGCATAAAATAATGCCGTCGCCTTGCATTTAGTTTTACCTTGGATGCAATATAGTTAGTCTAAAGCCATTTTAACTGCATCAAATAAACAAACAATATGTTGTATTATGTGTAAAAGATAAGTGTCAATAAATTGCGATAATTATCTCGTGCACAGTTTTTAACAACAATGTTTGACCTGAACAAGATAACAAATTGCATTTATTCAACGTCCATTTTAAAAGATATGTCAAAGTCATTTTCCCAAAATACGTTTCATATTGCTAAACGTTTTAGATAGTTCCATGATAGATCCACAATCATAATCAAAAAGCATGATTTACAAATTAATAATATGGCCTGAAAACAATAGCACATTATAAAATCATTGTTTTCATGGTTATTTAATACTAAGAAACTGGTTTCCTGACACTTCAAATATGCATAGATAAACATGTTCTTTACAACCCATACATTGTCTTTCTACATCCTAAAACAAAATGACAAGTAAGCGTAGTAGCAGTCTCGCACCCACAACTTATCGGAGGAGATTAATGGTCTCTGGTTCAATTCAGCTATATGTTAAAACGCTATTGTTGAATCAGAACTTACCAATTACAGACATTAGTAGAAAGATTTGGATTCCTTTCATCGTGATATCTCCTTACAGCATCCACATAATTCCTTTATAAACCTGTTAGGTCTTTTACTAATAGGTGAACGGCAAAACGGAATGTCTTTCCTTTATCTGAGAGAAACGTGTAATGAGTTGCGACTTGAATGAGGCAATTTGGCTATTCCATGTCTTCAGACAGAAAATGAAATATTTTCCCTTTTGTAGTATTAAATCCATTCGAGGAAAACTGCTCGCAATAACTATAATGGATTGGTTCTATCAATTATGGTTAAAGTATTGTTTTATCTGTCACTGGTTCAATCAATTATCTAGTATGCCTATGTCTTCTCATAAAAGCCACAACTTGTTTATACCATGACTTAATACCGTTGATTATCAGGTAAATGACTATCACATAGGCATATCGACATACATAACTGTAACATATTGTAGACAAGCTTCTCACGACTAGTTTACAAAAGCCACGTGCCCCTCGGAACATGCATATCGTCGCTGTTCTGACATACCGGCACATCACTTTACTTAATAATGTTGTGATGTGCCGGTATGTCAGAACAGTGACAATATACATGTAGTTGCTAATGCGCGTTTGAGTGTTGCTATGGAAAATTATCACGTACAAAAAAACCCGAATACAATAAAAAAAATTCTGAACGAGCTTAATAATATTAATATCATCAATTTATTATAGATATAATGAGCACTCCAAATATCAAGGTTTAGATGAAAAGAAAGTTATTCCTTTAATTTATTACAGTCATTTTAACGACAGCAATGAGTTTTGCGAGCTGGTGCGACCGAAATAAGAGGACTATTGTTACCATGACATACAGACATTATTGTTGTTATCTATCGCACCGTGGAGAGAACGCATCGCATAGGTAAGGCCGATAATTTGAGTCCCTTTCTCACCAAATTGGTCACATTTTAACTAATAAAAAAGCCACTTTCATCATTCTAAAGATCCCCTATTTTGGAGATAATGTTGGCAAATGTCTCATTCAAAGACTTTCTATTTTGAGCATTTTGGCAAACTCTCAACCTAAGTTTTTGCGACCTCTCTGTCACCGCATGCCCAGGACAAAGTGCCAGCCTTACACACCCCTGTCTATGTCCATTACACACCATGCCCAAGTAGCGTAGCCAGACAGAAGAGTCCCCCCCCCCCCCCCCCCCCCCCACTCCTGAAAGAAAAGTTAACCGGGAAAATCGGGAGGCAGAGGAAAATCGGGAAGGCAAAGGAATGGAAAGAAGGGGAGAAGAGGAGAAAAAAGGGAAGGAAAGGGGAAAAGGAAAAGGAAACGGACGGAAAGGAGAAAGGAAGACAGGCAAATTAGTTGGACAATTGCAGTTGTTCACGACGGTATGGGGGTACAACGTCTATAACCCCCCCCCCCCCCCCCCCCCCCCACCCCTCCTCCGCTTGTCATTTTCTTACTCGACAAGTAAAATACGTTTAACCATGATCCATAGTACACGGTGCGTCAACCAAATTAGGACTCTGTTTCATGACAGTGTAACACTTGTTATAATCATTGGACCATATCCAATTTAGTCTCAATGTAAAGCCCAATTAATTATTATGATATCCTGAAAATATGAGATAAATCCGATGAATAATAAGAAGACTAGCATACTTTGCGTAAACCATGCCATAGACATATAGTGTACATACCAACCAGCAGAAAGGCTACCTGGTCATGCAGGTGGACACCGCCCGTGTACTCGACTCCCATTGACTAGACTTTGTTAAAAGGCATAACACATATTATTAATATTATGACGAAAATGTGTGTCATCATGGTTTGTTGAGTTTGCTGCTACACAATGTATTAACATTATTAGAAATGGTTTAGTAATTCATTAACGTCCGTTTAAACAATGGAATTGATATATTTTTATAGTTCAACAGTGAAAGTCAAAAAGGGAAATCTATCACCAGGATAGTTGACAAAAACAGGTCCAATTTACAAATTGCGCATTCAAAATGCAGGGATATTTTGTTGGTACCAATGGTGCTACAGGTAAAACTGCTTCATACGCTCTTAACATTTCCAGAAAGTTTGGTGTCTGTTGCTGAAACTGTGACATGTTTGAGGGTAGTATTTATTGTATTAAGTCAGCTGAAAAAGTGAACATTAACCCTAACCTTCCTAGATACTACGATTCACTACGCCTAAAATGCTACAGCATTGATTCAATGACGTCATCGTTCGAGCTGATTATGTGGGTACGAAAGTGTTTGCAACTTGTTAGCTGAGTGGTTAGGAACGCGGCGGTGGTAATCGGAGGGTCCGGGGTCAAATTCCAGGGGTTTCAAACGATTTGTTGGGTATTGAGTTTACACATTGTCCCCCACACACGGCTTCCTCACAAAAACATAGCCTGGCTATTATAGTTAGGGTTAAAGCCAATACAACCGTGACCCATTCTGACAACCATGCCGGGCGTTACAAAGATACCCAAATATACAACAACGATATTTAAAAAAGCACTGAAAAATATTTAAAAACAAAAATTGACCATAGTTAATGTATGTGTTATACAATATCTGAACAACCTTGTACGTATATGACGTTATTTAATTGTGCGTGAACATAAATATGATTAAACACGTTAAAAGCCAAAAGTAATTGTCTATATTGCAATGAGAAATGTGTACAGATTGCATTGATATGTGTAATATTAATGTCCATGAAAAACACAGCTTGAACCCGTTATAAATTGAACTGAATATATGTATAGGCTACCTTATGTGAATCATAAGATATTATACTGCAGTGGTAAGTGTCTTGTGCAAATTGATTTTGTGTTTAAAGGACAGAAACTAAAAATATTATTTTTTGAATATAGGTCCAAAATGACCAAATCAGCAAATGTAGGTTGATCTAGAAACGCTGGGACTTAATGTGATCCAATAATTATCATCACTACCAACAACCAAAAGTATTAGAACACTTGGTCATGATGTCAAAATCATCACAGCAATTGAATTTAGACTTTAATCGTTAATAATGAGTTAAACAAATGTATTGATCAACGATCAGAGATTCTTGTTTTGATTATATTTCGGCATGAATAAACGTTTCTTTAATTTGATCTGCGTAATTTTATAAATTTTATAAAAAAAATTTTTACCGCAGGGCGCCCTCACCCTTAATATATTTTGGGGTCAAATCGAAGTGGCCTACCTACTACTTGACATCGTGTAATTATAAATAACAAGCAGGGTGGTCCACGGAAATGTAGAAGTAGAGAAAGAACATTATGGTGACAATTGATTCGATGATATTGGACATTTAAACAAAAATGTACTCTGTGAAAATCTTAATCGTTGTGTTTAAGATTTTCAGAAAGACGACACACCTGTTTCAAGGGCGATCCATGCATGAATTGGACGTCATTGCAACGATTCGATGGAAGTACTTCGCGCATGGCCGCATGGAGAACCTTCATTGGAATTGTGAACAAGGGATCAGAACAAGGGATCATGGTTCAATGCACGCAATCAGTTTTTCTATGGCCAAATTTGTTGAGAATAAAACAATATAACGAGAAGAAAAAAATAGACAAATGGTTAGGTTGGTAAAATGCCAAACTTCAAAATGGCCGCCAAATCGGACATTTTTCTCCATTTTCGAGCAAATATGGGTCTATAGTTCACCAACTGATGTGGTACTGTATGTGTTTTCAAGGTCACTTCTATGAATCCATAGTGTTGATAAATGTTATATTTCTACACACTAGGGTAGTCAAAAAAACATTTTTCACCTCAGAAAATTGTAAAAAATGGCAGCCAAAACGGCTATTTTCTCTATTTCTGAGTATAGTTGGGCTAATAACAACAACTGATACTGTACTATAAATATAATTGTCATGGTATCTGAATCCAAGGTTTACATTCACTTTATGATTTTATTCAACAGGAAAGTCAGAATGACCTGTTTGACGTTATGAAGAAAAAAATCAAATTGGCCACCAAAAAGAAATGTTTATGTAATTCGTTATGGTATTCTCTCTATAACGTCTTATTAGGTGACATGTTATATGATTTTAGGTCTCTGAATAGGGGAATGTATTCATACTATTCATCATCATAAGGTCACTTGGTTGACATCAATTCAACATGGCCACCAAAATTGACATACATGTATTCTGTTTTATAGAATACCTTAGTCAATAAATTACATAAATACTAAAAGTCTATGAATATTTTACGGAGCACGAGATCTTAAATTGGGAACATGTTATTTATTTAGTTATAGTTATTTATGTTTCAAAATAGGAAATAACCTGTCAAATTGGAGATGTATATTTTGCTTAATGCTGTAAAATGGCAAATGCTATTAATGAATGCCTCTTGCAAAACATGGTTCTGGTATGTTGTAGTTGTAATTTTACATGACTGTGAAACACCCCGGTCATGGATAATCACGGATAATTTCAATGTGGATTGTTCTAGTGCAGTGTCAGTGGTGCAATATCTAGTTTGTTCTCATCTGGCTCTCTTCGTCAGTGTTAAATGATGACAATTTTGATAACTGTTTGCCTGAAAATAGTTTCAGTAGCATATTACTCTTCCATCTTCAGACAACTCTTTGATCTTCAAATACCAATTCCTCTCGAGGGTTCCTGTTTGTCTCGTGACAATTCCTAGCTGGTGGTTCATTATGGGAAGAAAACGGTGTCTCAATCATCTTTTATACTTCTGAGCAGCACGAAAATCAGTCATTTTGTATATAGGCTGACAGTCAACACTGCCATAATGTCCATGTCTCAATGAAATTCTGGATTGACTGACGCCGTTCCAAATATTCTTTCTTAAACCTTTAAAATCCCATTATCTGTTTCATAGATACACGTGCTTGCATCCAAGTTGGATATCCATTGTACACCAAGATAGAATAAGCATGACTTAAAGACAGCAGCTTGGCTTGTGCACTCTGTACCATGATATGTACTTCTGAGCAGCACGAAAATCAGTCATTTTGTATATAGGCTGACAGTCAACACTGCCATAATGTTCATGTCTCAATGAAATTCTGGATTGACTGACGCCGTTCCAAATATTCTTAAACCTTTGAAATCCCATTATCTGTTTCATAGATACACGTGCTTGCATCCAAGTTGGATATCCATTGTACACCAAGATAGAATAAGCATACAGTATGACTTAAAGACAACAGATGTATACTTCGAGAGGCGAAGACCTTTTCATTAATAGCGGTCACTCTAGGCAATGTTTGTACAACTATGTGAACACATATGCCTAAACGATATCTATCAGGATTTTGATTATCTGATTTGATTGGATCCCAAAGTTATCCACTATTAAATATTGCTCAGTCACCAGACCTGTCTGACATCCAAAAGTCAACAGAGCTATGTCGCTCATTGGCATGCACCTTTTAGATTGTTTAAATGTGGAAGTATTCTCATCTGGTTGAGGCTCATTGTCATCGCTTAAAATTATGTCACTCTGAATATATTTGATCCCCATCTTTCATATCCCTCTTTCCCAATATTGGACAAAGATATCACAATTATGCCTGCTACACAGTAACAAATATTTTAAACAACTGCTTTAAAAATAAATACTGTCACTCTAACAACTATTGTTCAAACTGTTAAACAATCCAGGTTGTTTAATTTTTAAACAGCTGATTGTTTAAAATGTTAAAAAAGTGTTTAACAACAATTTTTAATCATTTAGGTTGTTTAAATGTAGTCGTTTAAACATACACGGTTGTTTGAAACAATTTGTACAACTATTGCCTGAAACAAGAAGTTGTTTAAACCCAATGTTTAAAACATTAAATGAAGATGTTTAAACAGACACAATTGTTTACGGCTGTTGTTTAACACCATTGTTTAAAGCGAACATTATTGTTTAAAACAATTTAAAGAATTTGTGTTTGGGTTGTTGAAATCAAATACAGGTACTGGAATATGCTAGAGTTGATAGATACCTTCAGAGGTAAGTTGTTGGTCTAAAAAAACTGTTGATGTGATACAATGTATATTCAAGACACTTTTATGTATCGTACATGGAAACAATTTCCAATTATTCCTAATAAGCTTAGTATGCACAGTTTATTGCAAGAAAATTGTCCATGTACAATACATTAAAGTGTCTTGAGTATACATTGTATCACAACTGGTCCAGGAGAGGGGGGGGGGGGGGGGGGCGGGGGGCACAAACGAATATTTATTGTATATACATAATAATAAATAGAGTTTGTTAATTCATGTGGGGGCATTATGACGACTTTGCAGCGCTTGTGACTTTGATGACGAATCGGAAGAAGATCGAACAGTTCGAAGCTCGTCTCCCATCCAGTAGCGTAGGGTATTCACTGGGGGGGGGGGGGGGGGGGGGGGGGGGGCTGTGGTCCAGGAGGGTGTGAGGGGGGGGGGGGTGCACAACCGAACATTTATTGTATATAAATAATAATACATAGAGGTTGTCAATTCATGCGGGTGCATCAGGGGGAAAAGACTCCCGGCATTTAAACTGATAAAATAAAAGACATTATATTAGAATGTGTAACACCCTCGCATGACACACAAGTCACCAATGACAATAAAGTATGTTCAGACTCATCGTAATTACGGGGAAAATGCCATGAACGTCCATTTTGCTAACCCATGGCATGGTAAAGTGAATATAACACAATAATTGAATAACGGATTATGATATAAGCATTGAATTGAGTCTTTCTTTGGTAATGTATGTGATGAAGATTCACGCTGTCCAAGGAGATTTGTTCATCGATGGTGCTTTATCGACTGATCGTACAGAAAACAAAATCAATTAACATAGTTCTTTGTTTATATTTAGTGCAATTAACTTTATTTTCACTGTTCATATCACATTAGTATACCATAACAGTTTAATCTTTATTGTTATCACTAACAATACACTCAACATGTTTGGACGCCTAAAATGGTGTTCTGATTATTCGCCAAAAGGTGTTCTATGATTTTAAACTTTTATATTGGAAATAGTTACACATTTTGAGTTTTCTCTTGTTTTAACAGTTTCCTATATCCACAAATATTTGAAAAACATTAAAAACTATAATATTTGAACATGTTCCATTTTGAACAACGTGTTTAATAGTAACCTTTCTTACAGCTTTCTTAACTCTTTTTTTGGTAACAGTTTGGGAACATCACAGTGTTCTAGAACGCGTCCGGTGTTCACAGAGGCGTTCCCAAACTGTTACACAAAATGTGTTCAGAAAGTTTTTTATTTTTATTTTAACCAAACTAGATTTGCAGGTACATTTTACCTTTGAATATCCTAAAAAGGATACTTGATTGTCTATATGACATTCCATATTTGCATGATATTATTAACCTTAAACAAATGCATGACTTATGGTTTCCAATGGTCTACGGAATGTCCTTTTTTGACTGGTAGATCCAATGCAATAAGTTCAAACATAATTAAACAATTGACAAAATGACGAAATGAAGTTTATCAAGAGTGTTGGTTGAAGATTATATAGAAGTTACATATCGAGGGTTGACAACCAGAAGGCTTTCACTCACTTGTTGGTAATTTTGACTAATTCGTCCACATATCAAGTACTAAAAAGACTCACCCAATACTCAAAAATAGCCCCTTGGAGTTTAAAACACAGTTATTTGCTTACATAGAACTCAGAATGACCTTTTTTTTAGTTTTTAAGGCCTTCTGGCTGTCAACCCTCGATATTTATTCCACTCACACACAAATCAAGTCTCTCGTGGGAAAAAGCTAGTGGATCAAGGCTCATCAAGCAATTAATGCACTAATGAATTAATGTATACGTACTACTAACGAAGTGAAGAGACGGTTGAGGAAACCGTATAAACGCAAGTACAAAATCAATTCGACATATTATTATTATAGACTACATACAGAAGCAAACAGCCGATAATACGCTGTTCCATATTGGTCACCAGTTTCTCACTCCACTTCCTATCCTTTATTATGCTAATTTTATTTGTTCACACATACTGATATGTTTAATTCCCTTCTCTCACACTTGTCTCTGTATTGCCATGCTATATACTACACACTGACAATCACCTACAATCAAGGAAAATAATAGTTGGCACACTTGACGCAACTTATTACAACTATCCCTGTGCTCGCAATTGAGATCAGACTTGGGACATAGCACTGTTTAATAGAAATACAACGTCTCCCCTTTCTTATATCCTTCCCCACCCCTCACCAATCAATGTTAATTGGGGGAACTGCCAAGGCTTCTGATAATATGACTCGGATCAACATTGCCTCCGGGGAGATGGGCGGTTATTCCGTAATTAGGACAAAGTGTGCCAACCTTTTTTCCCTTGATTGTAGGTCGAAAGTGCTGTTTCTGTTTCTTTTATTTGACCTGTTTATAACTTTCCTAATAGTATAGGCTACATATCACGATTATGATATCAACATTTCCTAGTTCGTCAAGAAGGACGACAACCGCCAGTGAGTCCGAATAGCTAGTTCGACATTTGCAATACGAGTCCGGGAATTCAAGCTAACTGGCGAGTTTCTTTCTTGGCGAACTAAGATAACCTCGTAAGGTGTAGTGTTTGTATGCTTTTCCTACCCAATTGCTTAAAAGTTATTTGTCAACAAGTGGGTAACTAGGTATGGTCAAATATCAACAAGATTTAACCAGTCTTTTTACACTTTCCACGCGATAGGCGCCTGCAGACGACATTCCAAAACTTCACATTTTTAATTTAATTTTTAAATGATAAAATTATTGAATTGTATTACCCTATTTAGTCGCCATGAGAAATGCATTGAAATATGTACAGACATGTAACCTTGAGATAGAAATTGACAGTTGGGACAGGTTTCTGATTATGTTTGTTTTTTGTATACTATTCTGATGCAGTAGGAAATACGACATTTGATTGTACGCTACGTATTTCTTGCTGCCTTATAATAGCAAAAGCGTGTTTTCAGCGTTCTGCATCCGCTTCAAAGCGGAGCACCCAGGTCACGTCGTACGTGCCTGTTTGGCGCAGTCAATACCCGCGCTAAAAAGCACCGCACCGCGAAGAAACAAATCTGGATTCGTTTATTTTAAAGATGGGTAAGATTGCTGTCACTTTACATGAATAACTAATATTCGAATATGATATAATTATATGCATAACAAATGGACATATATTTTCATCGTAATGGATGCTCCGACATCCATTACCCAAAATATGGACAAACCCACCCATTGTCACACAAAAATCCGGCAACCAAAACAAAATGGCCATCTTGTAGTACTAAGTATGGTAATAGACCAATAGCCGCGTGGAAAGTGTTATACCTAAATATGTATGTTGATAGAAGCATAAATAAGTAGTTATTGTACTTAAAATTGTATTACTAGCTGTTGACAAACTATAATTTAAGACTTAAACATCACGGAAAAATGAATTTAAGAATGAGAACTTTGACGAATAAATAACAGGTTTATCTTCCCTCTAACTTAAGCTTATACGATTAAGCTTTGTAATATCATTCAAGACATTTTAGGATGACCTTTAAAATACTAAGTGACATAGGCCCGTGTATGACCGGCCACTCGTTTTTTCGTTTTTCATTTTTTCAAGTACCACACACAAAAAAGTATCATAATTGTCATTTCCCGTTTTTCTAACACTAGTTCAAGGTAACCTTTCTCCCACATAGTTTCAGAGAATTTGTGTTTACTTAGTCTTGAACAGCAGTACGTTTTGAACGTATCCTAAAAAAAGTTTTAAGTAGTGATACATGACTTAAATTGACTTAGTGACATATTTCTCAACTCAATACATATTTTGGTGAAACATTGTTCCAAAGAGAAGAAGCTCTGGCATGAAATGTACGCTTACCAGAATTGTTATTAGATTTGTGAATCAATAGAGTACTTGATGTATGATTTATTGGTGTATAATTATGATTATTATGTACAAAATCAAATTGGCATGATAAATAATTTTGACTGATATTTCTTAAACATTTGAAACAATGGTAAGCATTTGTTTGTTTCCACCTTTCATTTAGTTTCACCCACTTGAGTAAAGTCATCATATCATTAATAGGTGTACTAATATCAGCAGATACTATTGTTCTGGCTAATCGATTATGGAGAATCTGCAGTTTGGTACGTCTGAGAACAGTAAGACCATACTTGGCTGGCATATTCAAAATGAGGTATTACAAACGCATTTAATAACATCAAAAGAGGTCTAATGTATATGGGGGACAATGCTTAGCACGTCTAATAATATCAATTCCTTTTGAGATATTAGATACATATTCTGCATGTGATGCCCATGACATATTCTTATTATATTTTACACCAAGATATTTGAAATCATTTACCATTTCAATAATTGAATTCTTGTAGGAGAGGGTAAAATGACTAAATCTATCTAAAATGTAAGTGGTACCAAAATTCATTACTTTAATTTTGTTAACATTTAGTGTTAGCTTGTTAGCCTTCAACCAGTTAGCTATCAGATTCAAATTTGTAGTTTGGTCATTTGAAAGATTTTCAGGGATTTTGGCTCAACATAATATAATAAAGAGGTATCATCTGCATACGTAATAGTTGTATAATGTACTGCATTAGGTATACAATTTACACATATAATAACAAGTAATGGTCCTAATATAGAGCCTTGCGGTACACAATAGTCATGTGCTCAAAATCTGAAAGGCTACAGTAAATACAACATGAATGTCAAATATTACATATTATAATAATATCTGTAGGAGGGTATCACTGCATTTAAATTGCTAACTTTACAGTTACAATTGGATATAATTCATCTAGGCAATTGCCGATCAGTATGTAATAAATTATAGCAGCATTTTGACTGAAATATATATGCATGTCGCGTATCAATCCATTGCATTCAGTGTTCTGTTTATCAATTTACACTTTTTTGCAACCTAACAGTTCAAATCTCATACTCGAGGTGGAGCCTGTTGATGTCAGTGGATATATGCGCACGATTTGAGCTGTGACAGGTTCGTCGAAGTAGTTAGTGACAGCTGTGTTAATGTCAGCGTTGGCGCTAAATGTCTGAGAAAAAGAAAGCGAAAAAGAGAATGATGAGAGACATTTGACCCAGATATTAAAGATATTGCAATTTTCTTATATTGATAGCCATTTCGTTGAAAGTATTATAATATGCAATCAGTTAGACTTGATCAGGCTTCTAAAATTATTTAAACTAAGGCAGTCACAGATTGTCCGTATCCATCTGCCGTTACTAACACCGAAATCCCACCCTTCCACAATAAAGTTGAATACAGTGTGCTATGACAAGTGACATAGGATTTACGAGTTAAGAGCTGTGGAACACAAAGCCTTGAGCAACTTGCATCGCCGATCTAATGTTTCATTTTTTAAAACCGCTGGAAATCCAACGGTTCTTCGCGGGAGGGGGGTGATATTGCCAAATATGGCCAATAGGAATGATTCATGATAAGGTATAACATCCAATCAGAAGAGACAAGCAACCTTAGACCGGTAAACATCGTAAATATTCATCAACTTGCGTTATTATTGATTTCTATACAGCTTTTACTTCAGAGATGTAATATTTTACATCGTTTTTTCTTACATATTTATTTTTTACATAACGTTTTCTGTGTATACATACCTTGTATTCTACCCCTTTAGCATCTGTAATAAATGTTTCTGGGTCTGATGTGCTAGAAAAGAATGTAGACACTTTCAGCGTTTTCACCCAGTGGTCAACAGTCCCATATCCCCCATCACCTTGTATCACCACACCAGTCACATTGGTTTGATACCCGATATCTGCCTGAATCCACTCTCCTTTCGTTTGCACTGACCACGCCTTATTGCCATTAAGTCTTGCATAGTATGCATAGTGAGAACCACTCACAGGACTATACACAGATGAGGCTTTAATGTTACCAGCAGGTATAGATTTATCTTCCATACCAAGTGGAACAGAGCATTCTAGAAAAATAAATTAAAAAGATAAAACAAATAATCTCATAAGATATACATATTTTATTATTCATCAACAAATTAGATATATTGAACAAAGGCCCTCACGGGATCTTCAATATCGTCAGCTTAATAACATAATTGCCTAAGTCATTTTGACTAATTTTTAGATAAATAAAAAAAAACCCAATCTAGTTTTGTTACTTTACTTTGATTAACCATTTAAAGCATAATGACATGATGATACAAGAAGACAAACAAAACATTATGGCTATGCTGTCATGTCTCAATAGTATTACGTAACCAATTAAAATGACTTTGGCTACATTTACCGTTGTGACTTAGGCAGATTGTTTATTTTAGTTAGCACTTTTACATCATCAAACTAATTTATGCAATTTGACTAAAAGTTCTTAGAAATTCACTATAGTACTTTTTTACATCCAGACTCTGGCACTACAATTACCTTTCTAAACTTATAAAACACTTTCACTGTCTAAATAGTTAGTCTCAAAACTGCCTAAGTCACACTATTTGATTTAGGCAATTCAATGATTATGCCTAAGTCACACACGTGACAATGAATAGGCAATAATCCTTTTTGATTTGGTAGCACGAGTTGAATATTTACCTAGGCACTTAACCCTAACTCCCACGGCTATGTGTTTGCGTGTATCGGGGGAGGGGGAAAAAGTACAATTTTTTTAAACCCGAAAATCACCGAGCACCCCCCGGGATTCGATCCCGGGACCATTCACACCCCAGTCTGTACCCCTATCAACTGAGCTACAATCAAGGAAAAAAAGGTTGGCACACTTTGTCCCAATTAAGGAAAAAAGTGCCCCTCTCCCCCGAGGCAATGTTGATCCGAGCCACATGTCATCAGAAGCTTTGGCAGCTCTCTCAACATTGATTGATGGGGGTGGGGAAGCATGAGAGAGAGGGGGGAGACCTCTGCGTGCTATTAAAGAGTGCTATGTCCCAAGTCGGTTCTCTGTTGTGAGCACAGGGATAGTTGTATTAAATTGTATCAAGTGTGCCAACTATTATTTTCCTTGATTGTAGCTCCCCAGCGCATATGCAGCCACAAACTTCGTGGCCACATATGCCTGCGGTAGGTGACGTAATCGAGCCAATGCAGCAGCACGCGCGTGGAGATAGTTTTATTTTGGATAATTTTGTATGGTCTAGTGGGGTTGACTTAGGCAATTATTGTATGCTTAATTCCAACAGCCTCAAAGAGTTGTTGAATGAGTTCAACGGACAATTAGGCATGAGTTTATTGTTTGTCCATGTTATTGTGCTCAAACACCACACGTACTTACTTCAGAAGGTAATTGTAGTGTGCTTGTAATGAAAGAAAGAATGATTATCACCTTTATAAAGGGATTATACAGCATGAATTACACAGCTCCTTCACCCAACTGAAAACAACTTGAAGTTTTTCAAATTTGTTTTTGTTAACTTTTCTTTTTGATGGGGTTTTCAGGAGCTTGTGGATTTCAAGCTGTAACCCTAGTATAGCACGATTATCATTCATCTTTCCTATACAGGCACATTATAAGTACCTTCTGAAGATGGCAATTGCGTGTCACTGTAGACGCATTAAGTGATTGAGCACCCAACAATAGGGTATTATTTCAAACTGGATGTTGAAAAGTCCACTTTTTCAAGTCATCTGTGGTTCCCCTTATAAGAACGATAGTCATTATACTTCTAGTGTTGCTAGTCCATATTGGAGCGTTGACGTTTTGCCAAATTCTGACTTAGTAGCACAATTGGGCAATACAAATGCAATCAGCTGTACGTGCTGACGTCATCGGTCCAAATAAAGTTTGGTGGTGCAATGTACGCGTTCTTGTCTCCGGGACGCGCAAGATTTTGCGTTTTGTTCCAATGCATCAAGTCAATTGGATTGCACAGTACATGTAGGGCCTACCAGTTATCCCCTTTTGGATTAAACGTTTGACCAGGGAGGTGTTGACACCTCACTGGTTTGACAGCATTCCCTTTATCCACCTAAATTTCATGATCCGATCACAGCGGATGTGTGAGTGCTGAACATCAGAGAGCAAATAGAGCGTGCTAAGTGCGCATCGGTCCACTTTGGTACACTTCATCATTCGTGTTACCCTGTGAAGCCTGCGACAACATAGAGTAACGTTGTAGGCACATAGAACATTGTAAATGATCTAATACCAGTATTACATAGCTGTCTGTTTTAAGTAAGGCAGACTGCACAGGGATTATATAATAATGGAATAAGTATCTCCTCAGACAAAACCCCGATTCTCTTGACCTTAAACTTTGTCGCAACTGGTATAGGTGTCGCTCTATCATTGCCAAAGTAATCAGAGAATAATTAGACATGTTTGCCTAAATTTAGTGGTTTCTAACGTGATCACGAAATACCTTGATGCGAAAATGGAATCGAAGGGCGTTAAATTGATAACAGGTGATAGGTGATGGGCATAATGATCGATTTACCCTTTCTAGGCAAAGCGGCAGGAGATAATTTAAAGCTTTGGAATAATATTGAACACGTGATTTGAAATGTGGTGCAGTCACCTCAGCGGAGAATCACTGCTGCTTGTTCATTACGATCAGATTATTATGTAATTGCTGAGGATCGGATTGAATAAATAGATAAATAAATACCACTGACACGGTTAGCGCTAACTCGGTATTGTTATAAAATATGTTGTAAATTGTTTTCTTATGATTCTAATAAATGTCATCTATTTTATCATAAACAGCAACACTCTTATCATATAGTGCTCGATACCACCTAAGTGTGTGTGTTAGTTTCCAAATGTAGATGCTCATTAAAAAGAAACAATCAGACATTCGACTAGATATACAATTGGAAATTGTAAAACAAATCCAACACGATACACGAATAGACGGCAATATCAGGTTCATGTAATCTGTGTTTAGAGGAGAAAGTTGATATCTTGCACATGGTCGGTAAATCGACCAACAACAACAAAATATCAACGTATTGACACATATCAACGTATCGACACATATATCTACACCGGCCGACTGCAAAAAGGAAAGATAAAGACAAATGCTGCAATTGTATGACCTAATATTTATAATTAGTCTTGTAATTAAATACCCGTAAACAATTAGGCTCGTATCGCAAGTCTTGATATCAGATGCCAGATTGAAAAAAGGTGCCACCACCATCTGAGGGCAAAAAAGATGGCGCGGGACCATGTACTCTCAGAACAGGTATTAAAAAAACATGGGTTAAAAGAATGTTGGTTAAAAAGTATACTACATTGGTTAAAAATTACTTTTAATACTGCGTTGGTTAAAGAGTAAAAATATAATTCATTTTTAGTTTATTCAACGTTGGTTAAGGCATCATAATTTTAACCAACAATAGGTCATAACAAAATGCCCGCCAAAGAATTTCATGGGCGGGAAATATTTTGCGCATATTATTTAGACCACGTCAGAATTTGTATATGAAATCAATCGTGTTATTTTCCGCCCCTGGTATATTGTGCCCAATATTGGACCAATATTGGTTTTGCATTGGCGCTCTTCAATTGGCTTCATGTTGCCAAGCCAATATTGGTCCAATAATGGGCATAATATACCAGGGGCGGAAAATAACACGATTGATTTCCTATACAAATTCTGACGTGGTCTAAAATTGCGGCCGCTGTTTGTAAGTTATCGCTTCCCGGCCTCTTGGCTAGGATCTTGTGCCGTTGTCCTGTGATTTGGATTGGTAGAGAAATTGTGTACGCGCGCTGCTGGCTGTGGTTCTGTATTGTACAGAACAGCTTCAATTGAACGATATCAACGGACCTCAATGCAAGCCTCCAAATAAGCGGGCATCCAGGGGTTTAAGTCTCCTGCCAAGTTTTGGCTCCTGGTGGGTTTTTTTAAATTGTACATAGTCAAATGTTGTCATCGCATTGTCATCGTAGTTGGTTGTAATTTGTATATGTACACTATAATTCCAGCGGTACTGTACAATGGCGTAGTTTATAGTGAGTACTCTTGGGCCCACCCAAATTTCAGATTTGAACACACTATAGTTCAATCAGTTCCAATATTGGCGAGAAATATTCGGTATTTATCTATCCGCGCGCAAAGGTAATACAAGTGTATAAGCGAGATTTTCGCATACGCAAGCGTCACGCATACAATGGCATGCGCCATTCGAGCGTTCTGCGTGCGACGCTCTTCTGAATTCATTCGCTGCTACAAACAGGTTTCGCCAATTTGGAACTGACTGACATGAAGTACTTAGATCACTACTTGAGCCGAACTTGAGTATTTTGCTGGACTCAGGAGTCGGACCGACCGATCGATCGATCGACTCAACTGTTCTACTACCTATCATGACGTTACTTCAGATTTAGACCAGATTTAGAACAAACAGAAACAAGCTTATTACTCGAATGTGGCAATGTCTGGATTATAATTACAATGCATGTAATGCATGCAATCGGTAATTTAACATAGATTTTGTAAACAAAACCAATGTTATTCTTTTTCCAAGATTAGTTCCCATCTTATTTCAAGTCTCGCCGAAATGTACAGACTATTAGTCTGAATCCTTCCCATCTTTACAATGTTATGCCTCTGTGAAGTGCTCAAAACATAGCGATCATATAGAGGGATGCAGGACTCAGTCTAACTGTTTTACTGTAAAAAAGAGGTCATATAGTTCATATTTCGGCCTTTACTCGACACAAATCTACTTCAAATATCATTCCCATCTGGGAATAGAGATAAATATTAGCTTTATTTGGTACTATTTTCATGTCTCAACTCGGGTTATTAGCCGAGATATGGTTCAAAGACAAATGCGCATTTACATGTATACATGAAGTTGTGAAACATTGTGACGTGCCAGACAGTATGGCAAAATTCATGACTTAATTCTGTCAATTTATTCCTTGCATATAATAATTTATTTTTCTCTATTTAAATTCATGACACTGAGATTGGGCATGCATTGAAGGCCCACCCTCCCCCACTTCCCACATACACACACCAGTGTTTCTTCTGTTACGGGGAAAGACGGGGGAGGGGGACCAAACCAGCATGACTCCTTTCTTTCCCTTTTTTCTCTTTCTAGCTCCTCTCAAGTGTTCTTATTTTTTCTTTAATGTTCAAAAAAACTTAATTTCCGACATTATTTGGGAATTATGAAAGAAAACCGACGAGAGCCTCTTCACATCACTACACTGCAAAAAGGTTGCTTAAATATTTACTTAAAGGTATATTATGTGATCTTTCCAGGGAACGCCCTCAACATCGAAAAAAAAATAGAAAGCAGATTTTCTTGCAGATTTACATTTCTGATCATAAATCATGCATACATTCCAAGTTACAGGGCGATACGATTCTTAATTACTTCAAAATCATGGTTTTAGAGTGAAAATAAACCGTCCGAATCCGGACACTTTATATTTTTCACTCTAAATTCACTCTAAAACCATGATTTTGAGGTAATTAGGAATCGTATCGCTCTGTAACTTGGAATGTATGTATGATTTATGATCGGAAATGTAAATCTGCAAGAAAATCTACTTTCTAAAAAAAATAATGAATAGAGGGCGCCCTCTGGAAAAGATCACATAATATGCCTTTAACATTTCCGTTGGATAACATGTTTTCACCAACAGTTGAACAATTCCAGTTACTCAACAGTTGCACAATTTGAATTACACAACAGTCGGGCATTTTAATACCAACTGTTGCTTAATTTGTGAATTGTAGCCATATGTTGGGTGTTTTAATGCAAATCGTTGCTTATTTGTGACATGTTTTTATTATATATTGGGCATTTTTGTATAGAAACACGGGGTAGGCAAATAATGTGAATTCTGGGCGATGCAGCAGAGCTACATACATCACTTCCTCCCGGTAGTGAACCGGTATTTTGTAAAGGAAATTCTTGGCGATGCAGCAGAGCTACATACACCATTCCCTCTCGGTAGTGAATCTGTAATTTATTTTAACATGTTAGGGAAGACGTCAAAACTCGACCGCCCGTTGACCGCCGGTTACGGGCGGTTCCGCCCGGTTCTTTAAGGTCAAATGTTTTACTTGTATATGAATATTCGCGCATGCAACACTGAACAACCGCCGGTTGACTTAATGCTGTAACCGGACCAATTTACACTATCAATCTGTTACTTTGCGGTCGTAATAGCTCTCTCTATAATCGTTCTATAAAAAAAAACCTTTCATAGACTTTCGGTATTGATTTTAAAAAGTTAATTAAGCTATAAACAGATTGAAAAAGCCAACCCCAGCGAAAATCAATAGCTGTATTGTACAGTTTGTCAACTGAGCCCATTACTTCACGATTTTATTGCTCACGCGTGTGACGAGGCACTATCAACCGGTCGTATTCACCAGAGTGTAACTATTTGACCTCATTATGTGTGTATATTATAACAGACGACACGTTTTGTGAGAACCGGGCGGAACCGGCCGTAACCGGCGGTTGCCTGGCGGTCGAGTTTTGACGTGATCCCTTATTTAACTATATGTCTTGCTATCTGGGTAGGGCGGTATAAATAGTCAATTTTATATAATACATGAACATATTTATGTCATTCTTTTGGTAGAAAATAGATCACATGACATGAACTATTCAGTATATGTCCATGTCTTGTATTTTTTTGGCTATACAAATCGACTATTCAATATTCATCGCTAAGTGACGTCGCTATAACACCGCTGAAATGATATTCATGAACAAATATATGTCAAACAAGGATGGCAACTTTAAACTATTTTGTCAGTGTTTGCGCTTTATTCCGTTTGGATGCCAAGACAGAATAAATCTAATTGTGGTCCTGGGGCACAAGTTGCGGACGGGATAAGATGCGTATACAACCATTCCCAAAATTCTGAGAAGATCCATCACACGGACGCCATTAGAATTGAGAATTTAAGCAACAATTGGTCAATTTAAACCACATGGGTAAATCTTAACATAAGTTGCGCGATTGCCTGAGACAAATACTCAACAGTTGCCCAATTGAAACAATTAACGCAACATTTTAGCAACAAAACAAGTTTTGCCCGGGGGTTTCCCCAACTTGTTATTGTTTTGCTCAACGTTGGGTAGTTTTTACTTTTATACAATACCTAGATTTCTACATATGTTGACTGAATTTTAATCAACACGTCAACCAACGGATGATAAAAGTACTTTTAGCAACGTATTTTAAGCAACCTTTTTGCATTTATATAACCACTAGGACTCCTAAACCTAAACCATTTTCCGTGGTTTAACCCCACCCGACGGTACTTATACCGCATTAATTAAATAACCGTAGGCCTATCCTAAACCATTTCCCGTGATTTAACCCCCGTCCGACGGTACTTACACCACATCACTATACATTATAACCCTATCCTACACTATTTCCCGTGTGGTTTATATCATTTTTCTGCCCGTACGGGACCGTGTGGGTTGTGTGCGTATAGTGTCGTGGCAGCTCGCCCTTGCGCAAACATTCACGCTACGCGTTACCACGGTATTGTTTTATTTAAAGAGCAACCGTGAACAATAGCCCAACAGACATTAACAAGATTAACTAGATCTTGCTCCGGTCTAAGACCAGGCTACCTTGATTTTTCTTTGAGAAAATGATCCCTAGTGACCCCTTCTTGACCTTTGACCTGATTAAAATGATTGACTTATTTTCTTGGCTCATCAATCCAAACAAGATGCAACAAATCCGGTCCAAATCGGATCATGTCTTAAATTTTACCCCTTTAAAGTTCAATGACCCCTTTTGACCCCTTCTTGACCTTTGACCTGGTCAATATAATTGAATTATTTTATTGGCTCATCAAATCAAACAAGATGCAACAAACCCGATCAAAATCGAACCATGTCTTTACTTTTACCCCTGTAAAGTTCAATGACCCCTATTGACCCTTCGTGACCTTTGACCTGGTCAATATGATTTATTTATTTTCTTTGCTCATCAATCCAAACAAGATGCAACAAACCCCGTCCAAATCGGAGCATGTCTTAACTTTTACCTCTGTAATGTTCAATGACCCCTAGTGACCCCTTCTTGACCTTTGACCTGGTCAATATAATTGACTTATTTTCTTGGCTCATCAATCCAAACAAGATGCAATAAACCCGGTCCAAATCGGAGCATGTCTAAACTTTTACCCCTGTAAAGTTCAATGACCCCTAGTGACCCGGTATGACATGTCACTTTTAATCGCAGAACACCCTATATATGCATGGACCCAAGGAATCTTTTGACCAATTCTGATAATCATGGGTCATTTCCTCTTGAAAAAATAGCATTTTAAGTGACTGGAGTGAAAATTGACATTTTGACCCCTAGTGACCCCAAATGATTTTTAATTTAAAAAAACCGTTCTTTTCTACATGCGTACGGTCAAAAGGAATATGTGGACCAATTTTGACGATTGTAGATCATTTCACTGAATTGGAAATGCGTTTTAAGTGAAAATCACCTTTTGACCCCTAGTGACCACTTTTTGACCTTTGACCTGGTTAATATCATTAACTTATTTTCTTGCCTCATCAAACCAAACAAGATGCAACAAACCGGGTCCAAATCGGAGCATGTCTTAACTTTTACCCTTTGTAAAGTTCAATGACCCCTAGTGACCCCGTATGACATGTCACTTTTAATCGCTGAACACCCTATATGTGCATGGACCCACGGAATCTTTTGACCAATTGTGAAGGTCATGAGTCATTTCCTCTGAGACAAGATGCATTTTAAGCGATCGAATTGAAAATTTACGTTTTGACCCCTAGTGACCCTTTCTTGACCTTTGACCTGGTCAATATGATTGACTTATATTCTTGGCTCATCAAACTAAACAAGATGCAACAAACCCGGTCCAAATCGGAGCATGTCTTAACTTTTACCTCTGTAAAGTTCCATGACCCCTAGTGACCCCATATGACATGTCACTTTTAATCGCTGAACACCCTATATGTGTATGGACCCAATGAATCTTTTGACCAATTGTGAAGGTCATGAGTCATTTCCTCTGAGACAAGATGCATTTTAAGTGATCGAATTGAAAATTTACATTTTGACCCCTAGTGACCCCAAATGATTTTTAATTTTAAAAACCGTTCTTTTGTATATGCGTACGGTCATAAGGAATATGTGGACCAATTTTGACGATCCTAGGTCATTTCACTAAATTGGAAATGCGTTTTAAGTGAAAATCACCTTTTGACCCCTAGTGACCCCTGTGTGACCTTTGACCCCAAATCGTGAACACCCTATATGAAGATCTGGTGGGGGGTCCTACTGACCAAGTCTAGTGATTGTAGCATGTAAACTGTAGGAGGAGATGCATTTTGTAGGTGGGTTTGAGGAAAGAAGATGAAGATGAAGATGAAGAAGAAAGAAACGGCACAGATACAGAACCTCGATTTTTGGAAAAAATCAAGGTAATGAATTGTAAGTGATTAGAAATAAAACTGGTTCTACAAAGATCTCTGTAAGGCCAATCATTTGGTTCACTGCATCTCAGAAAACATGCATAATACAAGAAACACAAATGGGCAGGGGTTTTAAAAATGCCAATTAAAGTGACATAAGAATAAGATAAAAGCCCGAACATGGAGAACAACATCAAAATATAAATAAAATAAAATAATAATATCTGGAGGTCATGGGCATCAAGAGAACCTACGCAACAAACTAAGGAACTAAATCTACCAGGAGCTGCCTGTCGTAACCTGTTGGGGCGTGACCGTAACATGCTTTACAGGACCACCCACCAATAATTAACCTATATATAATACACACTTAACCCATGACCACCATGTTAATGTAACAGTCAGGTATTGAAAGGACTTGTATGAAGAGTGTCAAGAAAGAGAATGAAGGATATGCAAAGTTAAGAGTTGTAGAGAAGCTGCCATGAAAGCCTGGATTCCTGCCTCTGAGTTGCTGCCAGCAACGTCGACTGGAAGACTGTTCCATAAGGGAATGGCTGTGTGCGTGAAGGAAGCTTCTTACTAAGCAGCGAATTCTGGCAGTCGGCAGTGAAAGAGTATGGGGTGGCATTGATACACTCGAACGGACAGCACGACAATGAACATGTCGGAAGCAACGCTGCCAAATCCCTTGGGCAGTGGTTGGAGTACATTTTGTACACTACCGTAGCTGATGCGACCAGTCGAGTGTAAAGCAGGCTGGTGATGTTGAGCTTTGACAGAGCAGTAGCATCGTGAACTCCAATAATTTTGAATGCCTTCTTTTTGATGTTGTCAAGCTGGCTTAGGATAGCAGGTGAAACGTTCGCCCAACTTAGTGAAGCATACTCCATACTACGCGACACTACACGCACAAAATAGTGGACAATTCTAGTGACAATTTTGAGCCAAATTCGAGCGTTTTCTGCTGTTCTGGAGCTAATTCTTAGCCAATTATACTGGAATACACCTATAATACTTTTCGTGTTTTCCTCTATCTTCCATGCAAATTAGGCGACACTTTGATCAAAACTAACGGAGTACTAAGGTTAACACAAAACACATAACCCCCCTCCCACACACACACCCCAACATACCCCGTTTCCAGATTATTAGTAAGATTATCTTTCAATTAATCTGTTTGTTCATCTCTGACCTAACCTAATACTGTCAGATTAACAGATTAGAGTGTAATCAGTTCAAAAATGACGAAAAATAGTGCGCATTCATATCTCTCCACGCACAAAAGTAGTCAACGTATGTGCGCAACTTTGCGTACACACGCGTCACGCATATAATGCCCAGTGCGCCCTGTTGCGTTTTGCGAGCCTCGTGTGCGCTTACGCTATCAATTCGCTCATGTAGACGGCTCGGCAATGGAACTAATTATAGTCACTGTTATAATGCTATGGACGAAATTCAATCTATTTCACACGTCCGTATTTAACTGTTAAAACCAATCATTTGTTTACATGCAATCAGGCAAATCAATCGTACTTAAATCAAACACAATTGTTGTACACAATTCTGTCGCTACAAGATTCTTCCCAGGTGCAACTACTTAACGAGAAGAGACAGGGCCGTAAGACACTTTTTTCAACGGGGGGGGGGGGGGGGGGGGGGGGGGGGGGGGGGGGGGGGGGGCGTTTTCAAACCCCAACAAATTGTGAGCGCGCGAAAATTTTCGAATTTGCACCTATTTTTTGCACGATCGAGGTACATTTTGGCTCTAAACAAGCTTGTAACAAAGAATATTGCATTTTGGGAAGACAAATGCGCGCATAGCGCGCGAAATGTTTTCATCTGTGTACACATTTTCCGGGGCACCATCGCCCCCCCCCCCCCTTCTTACGGGCCTGAGAGATATCCATTAACCTCTATCCCACGAAGAGTTGGCTAATAAGTTAGGAATTCTAATCTTATATAAACTTTACTGAATGAGTCCTATTTGTATCCATCGGTGTGGTATTACATAGTGACATGTGGTTAATATTTGTCAATTTTGTAATATTTGGCTTATTTGATTAAACTGTCGTTTCCTTTAATCTCATCAAGTCCAAACGCCTAAAATTGTTCAATTATTAGAAGTCTATTATATAATCAGTGTATCTCATGACGCCATCTGAAGCGATATCATATGCGCAGGAAAATCGTAAGACTTTTTAAGCTGACTCAGTGGCTCAATGAGATTGAACCCGGACTGCCACGCAGGCAAATCCGGCGCCCAACCCACCTTGACTTTCCTATCCAATAACCACTACACCACAATGAGTTGGCTAATAAGTTAGGAATTATAATCTTATATATACGAGGGGTATCATAAAGTTTTAGAAAACACCCAGAAGTGAAGGAGCCAGAAACTTCATTTTGTTACGTGATCCTTCAGACATCTTTACTAAGTCCCTGTGCAAAGTTACACATTTTCCCTACTATTTATTACCTGTCCACAGACCGCCATTGTAGAGGTCCTCAGATTGACCGCCATTGATAGATTCTCAGATTGCCTCAGATTGTGTTATTCCCAAAACAGCAATAAATAGTTTAAAGTGTTGACAGAAAGGGTCAAAGGTCATGTAGGGGTCATTAGAGGTCAATCTGTGTATACCCCATATTACCCATAAGTTTATTGTCACCAAGCTTGTTTGTAATGACCTTTGACCCCTTTCTGTCAAAACTTTAAACTATTTATTGTTGTTTTGGGAATAACACAATCTGAGGCAATCTGAGAATTCTATCAATGGTGGTCAATCTGAGGATCTCTACAATGGCGGTCTGTGGACAGGTACTAAATAGTAGGAAAAATGTGTAACTTTGCACAGGGACTTAGTAAAGATGTCTGAAGGATCACATATCAAAATAAAGTTTCTGGCTCCTTCACTTCTGGGTGTTTTCTAAAACTTTATGATACCCCCTCGTATATATATATACGAGGGGGTATCAAAAAGTTCTTGACATCACCCAGAAGTGAAGGAGCTATATCGATGAAATTTTGTCAGTGTAATCACTGGTCCTTAAAAACATTATGGTGCAAAAATGGTCTCATAAGTTTGTTTACTTTTTATACAGGTGGCGCTAGATGCCAAGGCCATGTAAATCAATGACGTCTTCCAACGGTGATGTGTATATGGTAAATTATAATGGTCCAATAATTGTTTCTTGTAGGACGCCTTCCAGAAGAGTATTAGGCTCAGATTGTTTTTTAAATGTTGTCATTTGTCACTCGTAGGTCTCAATTTATCTCTGTAAATGACAAAATGTCTAAACCTCATACTCCTCTGGAAGGCTACCCACAAGGATCCGTTTTTGGACCATTATCGTTTACCCTGTACACAGCACCGTTGGGAGACGTCATTTATTTACATGGCCTTGGCATCTAGCGCCACCTGTATAAAAAGTAAACATACGTAATAGACCATTGTTGCACCATAATGTTTTTAAGGACCAGTGATTACACAGACAAAATTTCATCGATATAGCTCCTTCACTTCTGGGTGATGTCAAGAACTTTTTGATACCCCCTCGTATATACACTTTTACTGAATAAGTCTCATTTGTATCCATCGGTATGGTATTACATAGTGACTTGTGGTTAATATTTGTCAATTTTGTGATTTTTGGCTCATTGAATTGAACTGTCGTTTTCTTTAATCTGAGCAAGTCCAAACGCCTAAAATTACTCAATTAATTATAATTCTATTATATAATCAGTGTAACTCATGACGCCATATGATGCGATATCATATGCGCAGGAAAATCGTAAGACTTTTTAAGCTGACTCAGTGGCTCAATGAGATTGGAGCCGGACTGTCATGCAGGCAAACCCGGCGCCCTGCCCAACTGGGCTTTCCCGCTAATTTGAAAAAAAAAGTTTCTCCCCTGTTAAGTTTGATTCCCCAAAACAACAAGCCTTGAGAGTTAAGGTTAATACACGAAATTCTGGAAATGATACGTACGCAATTATTTAACTTGAAACAAGAATAATTGTGCCTTCTACCAGCTGGAATGGTTTAATTACAGAATATGCGCTGCTTTTATTTGTCTAAATAGACGGTCTTCAAATTGCTTATAATTATTTTAAAACAAACCATCTACGTCAATGATTATTCAAATGTATGTTAAAATGTGTAGCATGCTTAAAAATGTGCAGATTAATCAAAACTCGTTTTATGAGGACATATTGCTTTTTATTGGTGCAAAACACTTACCACATGTAGCGCCCGACAAAACAGGATTAAATGTTGGACTTGTACCATCACTTGGATCTTGGCATGTTCCCGTTGTGGCACCTGCTGCGGTACCTACTAATGCGTAACCCAAATCGCAGCTCAATGTCAGGTTCGAACCGACAGCGATAGTTGCCATATCAGGTGCCCGCATACCGTTCCCTGGTGCCGTTTCAGCTGTACATTGTGCTGTGAAAGAACAAAATATACATTATGCTTATAACATTTGTTTGTAAGAATAGCTGACTCAGAGGCTCAAATCAAAGAGATTGGAGCCGGACTGCCACGCAGACAAACTTGGCGCCCTGCCCAACTGGACTTTCCTGCTAATTTGACAAGTGTTTCTCCCCTGATAAGTGTGCTTCCCCAAAACTACAAGCCTTGAGAGTTAAGGTTAAATTAATAAACGAAATTCTCGAAATGATACGTACGCAATTCCTTAACTTGATACAAGAATAATGGGGCCTTCTGCCAGCTGGAATGGTCTAATTACAAAATAGCTTACAGAATTATATAACAAAGATGAATTAGAGTCTCAAGAAAAACACTCCAATTCAAAGGATATAATGAAGGTTACTCTATGAGTTTAAATGTTCTTACGATTCATGCGCTGCTTTCATTTGTCTAAATATACGGTCTTCAAATTGCTAATATTTAAAAACAAACCATCTACGTCAATGATTATTCAAATGTATGTTAACATGTTTAGCAGGCTTAAAAATGTGCAGATGAATAAAAACTCGTTTTATGAGGACATATTGCTTTTTATTGGTGCATAACACTTACCACATGTAGCGCCCGACAAAACGGGATTAAATGTTGGACTTGTACCATCTCCTGGATCTTGGCAAGTTCCCGTTGTGGCACCTGCTGCGGTACCTACTAATGCGTAACCCAAATCGCAGCTCAATGTCAGGTTCGAACCGACAGCAATAGTTGCCATATCAGGTGCCCGCATACCGTTCCCTGGTGCCGTTTCAGCTGTACATTGTGCTATGAAAGAACAAAATATTACATTGTGCTTATAACATATATGAGACCTGTCATCACGAAATGAGAGTTATGTTGGAAAATTTAATTTTGAGGTCTGTCCAGATTCAGAATGCTCAGAAAACAAGCTTTAAACTGATATGCAACATGTCATAATTTCTCAAGGTTTTCCTGTTCAAAAACAAACAAATTGAAATTGAAAAATTCCCTTTTTCTATTGATTTTTTTGCATGTTCATTGAACAATATCTCCTAATGCTCACTGGCGACTTAACGCTCATTTTGAGGTGACAGGTCTTATATTTCTAAAAATAGTCCAAATGTAATGATAACCTGGGCCTCATTTTTGTATCTACTCGTATCAATACCGGTATTTTACGTCGTGCATATTGGTTGGAACCAATCATTTGTTTCAATGCAATCATGCAAATGTTGTACAATTGTTGTACACAATTCTGTCGCTACAAGATTCTTCCCAGGTGCAACTACTGTATGACAAGAGCTATCCAATAGCAACTACACCACGAGGAGTTGGCTAATAAGTTAAGAATTCTAAGCTTATATACACTGTTACTGAATAAGTCCCATTTGTGTCCATCGGTGTGGTACTACATAGTGACTTGTGGTTAATATTTGTCATTTTGTGATATTTGGCTTATTGGATTGAAGTGTGGTTTTCTTTAATCTCACCAAGTCCAAACGACTAAAGTTACTCAATTAATTAGAATTCTATTATATAATCAGTGTATCTCATAACGCCATCTGATGCGATATCATATGCGCAGGAAAATCGTAAGAATGTTAAAGCTGACTCAGTGGCTCAAAGAGATTAAAGCCGGACTGCCACGCAGGCAAACTTGCCGGTTGCCGCCCTACCCAGCTGGACGTTCCAGCTAATTTGACAAGTGTTTCTCCCCTGATAAGTTTGATTCCCCAAAACAACAAGCCTTGAGAGTTAAGGTTAATACACGAAATTCTGGAAATGATACGTACGCAATTCTTTAACTTTATACAAGAATAATTGTGCCTTCTACCAGCTGGAATGGTTTAATTACAGAATATGCGCTGATTTCATTTGTCTAAATAGACGGTCTTCAAATTGCTTATAATTATTTTAAAACAAACCATCTACGTCAATGATTATTCAAATGTATGTTAAAATGTGTAGCATGCTTAGAAATTTGCAGATTAATCAAAACTCGTTTTATGGGGACATAATATTATTGCTTTTTATTGGTGCATAACACTTACCACATGTAGCGCCCGACAAAACAGGATTAAATGTTGGACTTGTACCATCTCCTGGATCTTGGCATGTTCCCGTAGTGGCACCTGCTGCGGTACCTACTAATGCATAACCCGAATCGCAGCTCAATGTCAGGGTCGAACCGACAGCGATAGTTGCCATGTCAGGTGCCCGCATACCGTTCCCTGGTGCCGTTTTAGTTGTACATTGTGCTATGATAGAACAAAATATACATTATGCTTATAACATATGTTTCTAAGATAGTCAAAATTGAATGATGACCTGGGCCTCATTTTTGTATCTACTCGTATCGATATTAGTATTTTACGGTGTGCATATTGGTTGGAACCAATCATTTGTTTCAATGCAAATCATGCAAATAACTCGGACTTAAATCAAACAAAATAGTTGTACACAATTCTGTTGCTACACGATTCTCTTCCTAGGTGAAACTACATTATGAGAAGAGCTATCCATTTACCACTATACCACGAGGAGTTGGTTAATAAGTTTGGAATTATAATATTATATAAACTTTTACTGAATAAGTCCCATTTGTATCCATCGGTGTGGTATAATGTGGTTAATATTTGTCAATGTTGATATATGTCATGTATGTGGCTCATTTGATTGACTGTCGTTTTCTTCAATTTTTTTCTTCTTTTACGGTGTGCATATTGGTTGGAACCAATCATTTCGTATTTAGACAAATTAGTTAAATTACAAAAATGGGCAGTAATAACTGTTTCTAAGAGTCATTACCGAAGTCATACCGGACCTTTATTTGCCAAAAATAATTTTCTCACTGTAACTGATATGCACACACTTGAACTTGGGGTCTTTATGTACACATTTTCAATAAATGAACTCCCCACGTCATTTAAAAATTACTTCAAAAAACACTCTGATGTTCACGACTATCCAACAAGACACGTTAATGATTTTAATTTGACAAACAATAAGAAATCATTTTCCGACCATGCTATTCGAACGCGTGGTCCCATTCTTTGGAATTCACTTTCAAAATTAATAAAAGAATCAACATCTGTGAACCATTTTCGAAACAAACCTAAGAAAAACATCATCCAAAAATATGAATAATTCGCTTTTTGAGCTCGTCCTTGTTTGTCTTGTCTTGTTTAAGTCGCTGTCCGATTTTTTTTTATTCATGTATTAAATATGTAACATGTACTGTATTGTATTGTATTAAAGGGGTAGGCTATTTACAGGCCTAATTGGCTTTTCAGCCTACTCCTCCATACGCTTTTGTTGTTTTTAAGTTTTACATTTTTTTATATAGTGTTGTTTTTATGGAAATAAATGTGATTTGATTTGATTTGTTTCAATGCAATCATGCAAATAACTCGGACTTAAATCAAACACAATTTCTGTACACCATTCTGTCGCTACAAGATTCATCCCAGGTGAAACTACATTATGAGAAGAGCTATCCAATAGCCACTACACCACGCGGAGTTGGCTAATAAGATAGGAATTTTAATCGTATATAAACTTTTACTGAATAAGTCCCTTTTGCAGCGTTTAAAATAACGGTTATCCGGTCATCCAAAATGACCAAATTTACCGACGGATAACCAGTTTTTCCTTGTCGATTATCCGGCGGATAACCACAATGTTGTTGACACCAAAAATGTTTATCTAAAATGATTAAATACTACTGCTAATTCGAGCTAAAAATTTCATTATGTCACAAATGTATACTTCAAATGTAATTTGTAAACGAATCTCTGACAGATTCAATTCAATTCAATTTAATTCAATTAATTCAGCAATATGTATACAGAAAATATAACGATAACACAATTTGAGAAGGAGGCTATTAGCCCTAAATATAACCAATTTTCTTAATCCTTTTAGCACCCCCCCCCCCCCCACCATAGACTAATGCAAATATCTTATACAAGTCTATTGTAATGATTAAGGAAGTCATCCACGTACTTGAGCGATTTTCTTAATCTCTTTTAGCAAATATCTTTTACAAGTCTATTGTAACGAACCGCTTTTCAAATCAGAAGAGTCAGACTTTTTACGCTCTTGCGGGCTCAAAAATATAATGTGCAAGTGAATCAAAACTCGTTTTAAGGGGGCTGTGGACTCTCAGGTACAGCCTCCGTAAAACAGCCGTAACTTCTTCAATATTCATTTAATCTTTATAAATGTATACAGTTTTTTGCAGAAAAGGGTTCAATGAATCCAACCATGATAATGAAATTGACCATTGTGGAAAAAATTATAAAAAACATGTTTTTTGACCCATTTTAGGTTTGGAAAAGATAACTCAAAATATATTTTGTTAAATTTTGTCATACTAGTTTTATGATAATCCTGATAACATTCCCCAGGAGCATTTTTTTTGTTGATATCTTATTTTTTATTTTTTGAGTTACAGACCAAAAAGTGCCAACAAAAATGTGATTTTTTCCCCAAAAGTAGTGATTTTCATGATTTGGGCGGTACAAAATCACATTTTTGGCACTTTTTGGTCTGTAACTCAAAAAATAAAAAAATAAGATATTAAATATAAAAAAACGCTCCTGGGGGAATGTTATCAGGATTATCATTAAACTAGTATGACAACATTTAACAAAATATATTTTGAGTTATCTTTTCCGAACCTAAAATGGGTTAAAAAAAAGGTGTTTTTTATACTTTTTTTTCCAAAATGGTCAATTTCATTATCATGGTTGGATTCATTGAACCCTTTTCTGCCAAAAACTGTATACGTTTATAAAGATTAATTGAATATTGATGAAGTTACCGCAGTTTTACGGAGGCTGTACCTGAGAGTCCACCCCCCCCCCCCCCCCCCCCCCCCCCCTTAAGGGGACCTGTTGCTTTGTATTGATGCATAACACTTACCACATGTAGCGCCCGACAAAACAGGATTAAATGTTGGACTTGTGCCATCTCCTGGATCTTGGCATGTTCCCGTAGTGGCACCTGCTGCGGTACCTACTAATGCATAACCCGAATCGCAGCTCAATGTCAGGGTCGAACCGACAGCGATAGTTGCCATGTCAGGTGCCCGCATACCGTTCCCTGGTGCCGTTTCAGCTGTACATTGTGCTATGATAGAACAAAATATACATTATGCTTATAACATATGTTTCTAAGATAGTCAAAATTGAATGATGACCTGAGCCTCATTTTTGTATCTACTCGTATCAATATCAGTATTTTACGGTGTGCATATTGGTTGGAACCAATCATTTGTTTCAATGCAATCATGCAAATAACTCGGACTTAAATCAAACAAAATAGTTGTACACAATTCTGTTGCTACACGGTTCTCTTCCTAGGTGAAACTACATTATGAGAAGAGCTATCCATTTACCACTATACCACGAGGAGTTGGCTAATAAGTTAGGAATTATAATCTTATATAAACTTTTACTGAATAAGTCCCATTTGTATCCATCGGTGTGGTATATTGTGGTTAATATTTGTCAATTTTGATATATGTGCCTCATTTGATTGACTGTCGTTTTCTTCAATCACACCAAGTCCAAACGCCTTAAATTACTCAATTAATTGGAATTCTATTATATAATCCGTGTATCTCATGACGCCATCTGAAGCGATAGCATAAGCGCAGGAAAATCGTAAGACTTTTTGAGCTGACTCAGTGGCTCAAAGAGATTGGAGCCGGACTGCCACGCAGGCAAACTTGGCGCCCTGCCCAACTGGACTTTCCCGCTAATTTGACAAGTGTTTCTCCCTTAATAAATTTGATTCCCCAAAACAACAAGCTTTGAGAGTTAAGGTTAATAATCGAAATTCTCGAAATGATACGTACGCAATTGCTTAACTTGATACAAGAATAATTGGGCCTTCAACATCAGCTGGAATGGTCTTTTTACATAATAGCTTATAGAATTATATGAACAAGTCCTTTACTATGAAATATATTCTCATGAAAAACAACCCTCTAATATAAAAGATAGTTAAGAATGATGGTCACTCTAGGAGTTTATAATGCTCTTACGATTCATGCGCTGTGTTCATTTGTCTAAATAGACGGTCTTCAAATTGCTAATATTTAAAAACAAACCATCTACGTCAATGATAATTTAAATGTATGCTAAAATGTGTAGCAGGCTTAAAATATAATGTGTAAGTGAATCAAAACCCGTTTTAAGGGGACATATTGCTTTGTATTGATGCCTACCACTTACCACATGTAGCGCCCGACAAAACAGGATTAAATGTTGGACTTGTACCATCTCCTGGATCTTGGCATGTTCCCGTAGTGGCACCTGCTGCTGTACCTACTAATGCATAACCCGAATCGCAGCTCAATGTCAGGGTCGAACCGACAGCGATAGTTGCCATGTCAGGTGCCCGCATACCGTTCCCTGGTGCCGTTTCAGCTGTACATTGTGCTATGATAGAACAAAATAGTAAGGTAAAGGTAAAGGCGGTCGATCCTGTAATACCAGGAGCGGAGTGCCCATCTCTCTTTCAAAGCAATAGGGCCAGACTCACTCCTTTTTATAATGTTACTGTGTGGGGCTCGCTACACCTCCTCCACAGCGAGTATGTTACCTTCCCAGCACTAAAGAATGCCGGTACCCATTTAAATACACCTTGGTAGAGAGGAGTAATTGCGGTAAAGTGCCTTACTCAAGAGCACAACATGTTGACCACAGCGGGACTCGAACCCACAACCTTTAGATCAATATAGTACATTGTGCTTACAACATATATTTCTAAGAATAGTTCAAATTTAATGATGACCTGGGCCTCATTTTTGTATCTACTCGTATCAGTACAGGTATTTTTATAATAGAGCACGTGTGGTCTAGGGGATAGCATGCAGGCTTCACGATGCAAAGGTTGTGAGTTCTAGCCCCACTATAGCCAACATGTTTGTATTCTTGGGCAAGTTACTTAGTCTCAATTGCTTTGTCGACCCAAGCGATATTTGGGGAGCTGTTAGAATGGTGTTAACGGTTAATAAATTCGAGGCCAGTCCCCGGCCGAGCTGAGGGAGCCGGGGCATCCCCTGCTAGGCTTTTCACCCTGTCCCCATCACTGAAATGAAATGAAATGACAGTCTCTGATATGACTGTACAGTCGGTTATGACCACCCCGGCCCTTGATCACAGGCCTCCCATCCAAAAACACAAAAGAACATAAAGACACATTGATAGTTGTATATATATATACGTTTATGTGCCTGCCTTTTGGGGTGCCTTTTCTTGAAATTTAGTATATTGATGGGTGGTATTGATTAAATCAGAGTGTTTTTGGTATTTTTAAAAGCCCCCTTAATTCTTTTCTGGTATATATAGAAGGCGTAATTTCCAATATCCGAAGTTCAAATGTTTTAATACACTTTCGAGAACCCAATTTTGGTTAAAATACACGTTCGAGAACCCAATTTTCTACTTACCTCCGTTTATTTTATTGTAAATAGGCCTACATGTATAACAAAGGGTGAAGGAGGCCCCTGCCCCCCCCCCCCCTCCCCCCACCACACACACACACACACCCTGATTACGCCACTGAACGGGTCAAGGCAGAATGGGAAATGTCTCGAAATTGTTTCAGGGATCCTCATCCTGACGTTTATAATAATCAGTTAAATATTTTATGAATTTTAGACCAGCCAGACATTATTGTGCATATCAAAGTTCTCCTCTTGGTTCCGTCCAGGTCCCCCTGGTCCGGGGTCTATATTCGAGGGACCAGAAATGACAACATCGAATAAGGGCAGATCCGCCGTGAATCAAAAGTAGTTTCATTTTCAGTCGTCATCGTGTTTTATCCAGTTTAGTCAACGATATCTGACGACGGGGTGCGTCGTCATGGTCCATCAAAATCCACCAATGGTGCGTCCAAAAATTGACTGAGGGTGCGTATTTGGATGACAAAGGTCCGTCGTTGTTTTTTTGACAAAGGGTGCGTCATGGTACATGGAAAGTTGACGCACCTCGGTAAAGGTACGCACCACTCCCGGGGTCGTAAAGTGCGTCTTACAACTGATAGGTGTATAACTCGGACGCAAATCACACAAAATTATTGTATTCTGTCGCTACAAGATTCTATTCCCAGGTGAAACTACTTTGAGAGAAGAGCTATCCATTAACCACTACACCACGAGGAGTTGGTTAATAAGTTAGGAATTATAATGTTATATACACTGAATAAGTCCCATTTGTATCCATCGGTGTGGTATTACATAGTGACATTTGGTTAATATTTGTCAATTTTGTGATATTTGGCTTATTGGATTGAACTGTCGTTTTCTTTAATCTCACCAAGTCCAAACGCCTAAAATTATTCAATTATTAGAATTCTATTATATAATCAGTGTATATCATGACGCCATCTGATGCGATATCATATGCGCAGGAAAATCGTATGACTTTTTTTAGCTGACTCATTGGCTCAATGATATTGGAGCCGGACTGCCACGCAGACAAACCCGGCGCCCTTCTCACTTTGACTTTCCCGCTAATTTGAGAGTTAAGGTTAATAAACGAAATTCTCGAAATATGCGAACTTCAAGAGGTAGAAAAGGGAAAGAGGAGGGAATGAAAATGAAGGATACACGCATAGAAATGAGTGTCAAATTTTGTTGGGTACAAATACAAATGCATAGTTTTTGCTAAACATCGATTTCGTAAAATAATTTTTTAAACATGCAACAGTTTACTATTGAATTCCGAGTTTTACACTCTGGAAGTGTAGAAAAGTGTCCGTAATTGAGTAAAACATGATTTGACACCATAAAAGTGTAAGATTGTTGGGTAAAAATGTACACAACAGTGGTTCTGAGAGTCTTACACAACATAGTGAACATTTTACCCATCAAATAGTTAAATGTTACCTAACAAAGTTTAAAACTACAATATTGTTGGGTAAATGCGTACCCCAAAGCGACCTTGTTCCCTATTTTGACCAAATTATGTGTAACACTTTACACAACCGGGGTTGCTATTGACCAAATTATATTCCCTGCTAATGTTCCATTGTAACTTTTATATCTATCACTGCAAAATATGAACCACGGAAACGTTGACAACATAACTTGCTAATGGCATTGGTAGAGACATGATGCAAAATCACTAAGACAACCATGCCTAGATTATGAAACGCTTGTTATGATGGTGGCGGTGTATTAATGTTTTAGAGCGTAAAAAGGAATATATTTATGATATTACTACATAAAAACATGGTGCAATTAACCATGGCAACCATCCTATCACATAAATCGATCATGTTTGATTAATTTGAAGTATATCTGAAAAAGGGGACAATGACTGTTTTTAATAAATCAATATATGAGTGCTAAATTACGACCAGCAATACAAATAGGACTTAATGCGTAGCGATGGAAATTACCAATAATTAATTAAATTCGACGGGTGTGTACAGTAGTCTAGATCAACTTTTGAAGGATATCGTCCACACTCATCCTTAACGACCACCCGATAACGTGCGTTTCCCTGTTCCAGTATTCCCTTCTTATTAAATAACGCATGCTACCAAATTCTAGCCCTTTGGGACTTTTTAACAACAATTAAAGGGGCATAAAGAGATGTGGTGGAGGCAGAGCCCTCAATAACAGAAATGTATGAACTTACACCAATAAGGATTAAGAAAAATAAGCCCTTTTTGTACAACAAAACGTCGATTCAAAAATGCTGGTAGAACCGCAACCAGCATTTTACATGGTTAAGGGTGGTATTCCAACATACTTAAAACAAATTTTTTTCTAGTGTTTTCTGGGTTTTTTTATAGTAGAAACAACAATAATGGCAAAGTAAATTAATTAAAATAAAAAAGTCAACATGACATTGTGTCCCTTTAAGAATGATATTTCAGAGCAATAGGCCAACATCAACAAATCGAAAAAATGTATCGTAAGTCACTATCCCTATGTAATATCACCGAACATACGTTAGGGAGCACATCAACACTGAACCGCATATCATTGTTTAGAACAATAGAAACCGGCTGCAACCGCACGGAACCCCACGGAACCCCACGGAACCGGCGGTTGCCGGGCGGTCGAGTTTTGATGTGCTCCCTTACTATGTATTGTCACTGATGAAATAGTACATAATCGTTTCTTTAATATTTCATTCTTCATAATTCTTAGAGCCAACATCAAGGGAGGAATCAACTGGATCTGTAACCAGTGAGCAAGATAATACCACTACCGTAACAACCGACAGTGAAGGTAAGCTACGGGGTCTGGTCATACAAAAGTGTAACATGTAAAATCCTAAATAGATGGCTATTTGGTTTAAACAACTGCAATAGTGTCTAACATTTTAGATTCTCTTTTAACATTTGAATGCAACTATGGATCTTTGAGCGTAATGGTTTAAATTTTCAAATCCTTCGGATCTTTGGGTGACATATAAGGATATTTTTTGAGAAACCATTGCTCATTTGGACAGCCACTTTGAATTGTTTGCTAATATGCGGAGGAAGGTCAGATATGAGCCCTTCTTATGAAAATATATAATCATTGTAGTTGGGCCAGTGCAATCTCTTTTACAATGTTATCTGTTATCATTATTTTTTTCAAATTCCAAGCAAGATGATTTGATGCAGCTCGTTTTATCTCATAACATGACAATTATAATGTATGGGGAAAGTATAGTTTTAATAGTGGGATGTATGTGTTAGGCCACTAGAAACTCAGATCTAGTATTTTTGTTTGTTAACTTACTTTTAAACCAAAATGGCCGTCAAATGAATGGCCAACATCCCATACAACAGCATTAATATCAACCGAAATGTATGGGGTGAATATATAATTTTAACGATGGAATGTATACGTTAGACCACTAGTTTCTCATATTCAGTATTTTTAGACCACTAGTTTCTCATATTCAGTTTTTTTTGCTTTGTTAGCATAGTTACAAAATCCCAATTGGTTGCCAAAATGGCCCCCAATTGGTCCCAAAATAACCGTAAACATTGTCAAATTGCATAAAATGGGATAAATATTAACCTAAATGTATATATGATGAAAGTTAACATTGGTATGTATGTATTAGACCACTACTAACTCATATCCAGTATATTTGCATTGTAATAACATACTTTAAATCCAAGATGGCCACAAAAATGACCGCTGTAAATGTAAAAATAGTCCACATGAGTGTATGATAATCCAAAATAGATATTGTAAGAGTGTACACCAAATAGTATGTTCTAAACTGCTAAGCTACTGCTTTTAGATATAAGGCCTACCTCTGTGACAATTTTGATTCCGTATCACTTTCCAAAATAGCTGCCAGAATGGATTAGTTGATGTTAAATGACCTCAAAAACAATTGTTTTGTATTGTAAATGATACTATGTAATACCAATACCCCAAAATATAATAGGACAGCATTCAATACATGTACATCGTAAAGCCTAGGGGCTGTAGATCTAGTTTGAGTATTTTAAAATATCCAAGATAGCTGTAAAAGTTTAAAATAACTGAAAAAAACAGTTTTAGTTTATGTTTAGTGTTACAGTAGATATGACCAAATTATTTCAAACTTGATCTACAGCCTCTAAGGCTTTATCATAGGCATAATACAGTTCTTGAATGATACCTTATGAAATACATTGATACATTGCAGAATAAACTAAAATATACATTCCGTAATACGGAGTGAATAGGAAAATGGGGTGAAAGGGATAAAATGGGGAACAATTTGTGGTCTTGGGTGAGTGTAAAGACATTATAGTGCGAACTAGCCAAAATACCCAAACAGGTCAGTAAGTGTCTTTTGGTGTAAAATTGCCTTGTTTTGGTAATTTGAAACTTAAACAGTAAACGCTGGAAACAGGTACTTTTATCACAACCTACCGACGTCTATAATATATACGATTGTACAAATGAAGTCTTTATGTGTAATATTTTAAGAGCATCTTCAAAAGCGTAGAAGAAAAATTTAGATACACATATTTTCAATTGAAAAAAATAATCTCAAATCTGAAGACTATGGATTAGTTGTGAGCCCTGGGACAATGGTTACAGGGTGAGTCCGTTTCCACGTGGGCTTTATATAAAGAGCTATTGTTCAAATAGGGATCAACTCCATACAAGGTCACAGGTCACTAATAGGTATATCAAATAAGGTGGGATCGTTTCAAAAAATCCTTAAAATCGTGTTACGTGTCTCTATTTTAAATAGAAGTTGTCAAAAAACATAACATATTTGGTATCATATTAAAGACAATTTATCCAGCTACCGAATAAAAAAAGAATTAAAGCCACATGTTTAGCAACAGTGAAGTTATCAATCTAAACGTCGAGTGAGTCAAGGGTGGGATCGGTGGATGAGGAGCCGGTGGATGAGGCGCCCATAGGTTTGTACACAAAATAGCGGAAAACTAGAACTTTTCAAATTGATGCCATTTTAAAAGTATACATAGGAAAGTTTTCAAACTTCTCATATGTGTTAATAACATGTGCCTGCTACTATGAATACTAATATTGAATTGTTATCTAGACATTCTCTACTAGAATATGATGTTCAATTCAGGGAGTGTTTTGATGTAAAAAATACACAGTTTTATTCATTTTATTAATTAAACAATGGCCAAAACGCAGTCTCTCTATTTCATTTGTGTGACTCTTCAGTCCTTTTCTACCCTGGGTAGTAAAACATTTAACTAAAAAAGCCAGAAGTGTTTCTTCACAGAATTGTTCATAGATTCATGAATAATTTGCTATTTAGACCTATTTTGGACCACCCTGTATTCAAAATAAAAGGAACTTTAACGATATTCATGTAGTTCATTTTGATAACCATTTCTTTTAAATTAAATGGTCCATGCTAACTAAATTTCATAGAATATTATATACAAACATTCATTTTATGCATTATTTCATCATAATTTTAGACACCCTGTACTTTTCCTGTGTACATTTTGGGCAAATGATTCTTAGCAAATTTGGTAGCACCTTCTGCGGTTGTTCTGATTTTGGTGACTTTTTTCGGCTAAACCCTAATTGTACAAACTATCAAACTATTTTGTGAGGAGCAAAAACGATCAAATTTGTTATGTTCGACCCTGTAAAAATTGTACACACCCTGTATAATTTGATTCTCTTTTGCAAAAATAAAAAAAACCTTGAATCTTAAGCTTTCCAACAATATATAGTTTGTGGGTCATTAAGTATGTAAAACTTAAGTTTTGTCCCGTTTAATCAGAATTGGTGCATTTCTCAACATTATTAGAAGTGAAACTTTTTTTTGGACCAGTTTGTGACTTCTGACCACAAGTGAAATAGGAGAAAAGCAACGGTTTTTTTTTTCAATTAAGGATGTTGCACTTCTTTAATTATGCTAATTTTCTGCCATATGAGAGATACTATACGTGTAAGCTTAAAAACAGGTTTGATTTCATTTTTTATTTTCACTGTATTTCCTACATGTATGTCATTCTTTATTTTCGGAAACTAGTGGAGTTGATCCCTTTTGGAACATGAATGTTTCGACCGATTTCCAAAAAACACTTTACTAAACAATATTTATTTTCAATAAAGGTACACCTGAAAGACATTATAAAATCACATTGAAAACAGAAAACCGCTTTCAAATACCTCTTCAATTTCTTTTTTCTTCTTGCTGGAAATCACCGAGGGCCATAACTGTTGCCCCGAACATGCTAAATATGTAGAACAAAGTGTAAACAATGTATTTTGTAACTCTCTTTCATGTTCGGCACCTAATTCAATTTCGACAAAAGTGGAGTTGACCCCTTTTGGAATAGAGCTCTTCATAATATGTGGTTTACCTACCTTCCTGACATGTTTTCCCCACGTAGCCCGCTCGGCAAAAGCACATAAATGATCCAATGTCGTCACGACACGTAGCCCCGTTCTGGCATGGATTGGAATCGCACTCGTTTTTAGCTGTAAAGACAATCATTAATAATGATTTGATTTTAGCATTTTAAAGTCTATGCTTTCAACAGTTATCAATTGGTAAGTTTCATTCATAGAGATGATCTGTTTGATTTTTGAAATGTATTCATAATTAATGTCCTATAAAGTGCTAAAATGAAGTACGCCGTATCTTCCAACCGAGGATAAGCAAAACAACCAAAACGTTGTCGTAAGTCTCAATTTCATTGAAATCTAGTGAAACATAAGCTACATTACAAAGAAGAAAGTCTGTCTCAGAAACATTTTGCACGTAAGCTAAGTGCTGTGCGATTTTTTTATTTTTAGAAAATAGGCTATGAGGTAGACCTACATGAGCGCGCCGTATAGCTCATTTCAAATAACAATGCGGGCGGGCTTCTGAGACAGACATTCTTCTTTGTTTGGCCTTACATGTAGTAACTATTATTACTTTTGCATCATTTACAGAAGTTGGCATTTATACTGGTGGCACTGGTAATTACACTCTGTCTTTGGCTATAATACATTTATTATAGAATACGTGCAATCTATGGTGTTAATTTTATGTCGACGTATAATTACATGTTTACAATCCGGAGTAAAATTACTTTACTCGATATGACAACGCCCTCTTTTGCGGTGGCGTGCGAAATTAGGGGCCCTTGGGTGAGTAGGGGGTGGGGGGGGGGGGGGGTATGTCAGTGGTTGAGCTGAAGTTGCAAGAACTTCAGGGAGCTCCGCTTCAGCTTGGTGAACGCCACGACGCCACGACGCCCCCCCCCCCCCCCCCCCCCCCCCCCCCCCCCCCCCCCCCTCGGTTGCTAGTTTATCACTCGTCGGCTGAGATATGGCACTGTCGGTTATGGAACTCGATTTTTCGCGTCGGAACGTCACTCCACCACAAACCCCTGTTGGTCACTCAGCGGCAAGGGTTTGATCCCAGTTAACATGGTTAAAAAATTTCAGACGGGTAATTAAGCCACGTGAACAGATGCACCTTTAAATTATTCTATAAGAATTTGATCGTTAATTGGTTACATCAATATTACTTACTGCAGAAATCGACTCTATCCAGCAGTTGATTGAGCTTTTCTGGGGTCCAATTTTAAAGTCTATGATTTCAACAGTTGGTAAGCTTTATTCATAGAGATGATCTGTTTGATTTTGGAAATGTATTCCTAATTAATGTCCTATAAAGTGCTCATATGAAGTACGCCGTATCTTCCAACCGAGGAAAATCAAAACAACCAAATCGTTGTCGAAAGTCTCAATTTCATTGAAATCTAGTGAAACATAGGCTACATTACAAAGAAGAAAGTCTGTGTCAGAAACATTTTGCACGTAAGCTAAGTGCTGTGCGATTTTATTTTATTTTTTAGAAAATAGGCTATGAGGTATGCGATTTTTTTCTCGATATTTGTTTTTGTTGTTTATCCAAGCTTACAGAGAACTGTTTGTAACTTCTTTTTTTTAATCAAACAAATATATATTAATTTTTATTTTTTTAATTAAAAAAAAATAATGCTTTTTAGCCCTCAGCGTATTTCACATACCAATGCGGACGGGCTTCTGAGACAGACGTTCTTTTTTGTTTGGCCTTACATGTAGTAACTATTATTACTTTTGCATCATTAACAGAAGTTTGCATCTACTGGTAGCACTGGTAATCACACTCTGTCTTTGGCTATATAATACATTTATTATAGAATACGTGCAATTCATGGTGTTAATTTTATGTCGACATACAATTACATGTTTACAATCCTGGAAATGATTTATGACAACGCCCTCTATTGCGGTGGCGTGCGAAAAGAGGGATCGGGGGGGGGGGGGGGGGGGGCGGTATGTCAGTGGATGAGCTGGAATGGTCAATTAGAAGAAAAAAACCATTTGCGGGAGCTTCAGGGAGCTCCGCCTCAGCTTGGTGAACGCCATGACCCCAACCCTCCCCCCCACCCCCCCCCCCCCCCCCAAAAAAAATGCCGTGCACGCAAACTTTTCAGACGGGTATACCTGGCTAAATTAAGCTACGTGACCAGATGCACCTTTAAAATTATTCTACAAGAATTGATCGTTAATTGGTTACAGCAATATTACTTACTGCAGAAATCGACTCTATCCAGCAGTTGATTGAGCTTTTCTGGGGTCCAATTTTCCATCAAGGTGAGGGGATCTGGATTGTCAGTATACCACAGCTTAGATTCGTCTTGTGTAGCTAGTGGACAGCCAGCGTGACCTCTCTTTTCAGGGGCGATTACCATTCGACAAAAACATATATTGTTTTTGGGCATCGCCCACCTGTCTCTTCTAGTCGCCGGGTCATAGCGGTGCTTCAGTTTGCATAAGTGATGTGATTCTGCGGTAGGTGACCAACAAGCTACTGTATAAATGAAATATACATACGTTTCATATTATTAACATGATTAATTGTAAAAGTAATCCAAAATGTGCAAACCGAACATCAACCTATCACAGTTAGTATTGCTATTAATTGTTGAAACATCGGGTAACATGGCTGTTAGTAGACAATAAATTTTGTAACGGGACGATGCTGATTAATGTGGATATTTACCTCTCTAGTTACTATTCTGGTGTTACTCGCAAAAAGGGCTACGTACAATTGATTGGTATTTGATTATAAATCCGCAAACACCGGGCGATATTGTTATAATTGCGCGCCAATACACCTGTATTCTGTATGGCGTGACCAGTCGACCATCACTTAGTCGGTCATCATTTAATTTAAAAAAAAGGAAAACAACAAGGCTGTGGAATAGCTTGAACATTACACCTACTACGGCTTTAATTTGTTAACAGACTTAGGCCTATAATGAAATATACTAACACAAATACTCGTGAACTAAAACGCATTTAATGTAACAGGAACGAAAGGTGGTCCTATATTGTTTTAAACCGAGTTTTTCCAATAAGATATGAAAATATTACTGTTTTATTAGTAGTATATATAATATTGTATTTTACAATTTCCAAAAACCTGATTTGTTAGCTAACATATTCAGAAAAACCGAGTCTCGTAGTCATTTTTGATTGCGGTCTATAGCCAATAATCTAGCCGCCGGTAAATATCAAATTGTTAATTAAATTGTATGTTAATGAGGCTGCAACTTTCAAACTGTTTAAGTAGAATTTTGTAAAAATGGTGTGGATAAGCCTCAAAGGGTTGACCTTGACTTGAAACAAAAAATCAAACATATACACTAAAAGATGTGTCTTTTCGGTTTGATCTGCAGCCCTGTAGCAGTCTTCATGGTCTTGCACCAAACAACTTATCGTAGGAGATTAAAGGTCCCGGTTCAATTCAGCTATAGATTACGCTAGTATTGAACTTACCCATTGCAGACATCAGTAAAATGATTCCTTTCATCGTGACATTTCTTTACAGCATCTTTGCAGCATCCACACCATTCCTTTTAACTGTTAGTTCTTCTAATAATTATGAGCGGCAAAACGGAATGTCTTTCCTTTATTAGAGAAAAAACGTGTAATGAGTTGCGATATGAATGAGGCAATTTGGCTATTCCACAGATACCTGTCAGCATAATGACATATTATCCCTTTTGTAATATCTAATCCATTCGAGGAAAACTGCTCGCAATGACTATAATGGATTGATGGATTGGTTCTATTCCATGGTTCTATCAGAAAAAAAAAGGTTTATGCAACGACTTAATACCGTTATCGACTATCACATATGGTCACGCGTTATGAACTCGCCTCCCAATAGGGTGGTGCTGTTACAATTTTTAGCTTCATGCTGTCATTTTTCTCAAATATTTAAAACCACGAAAGCTATCTCAACAAATTGGTATCATTTTAAAGCCCTAATGACAAGCTACCTGTCTGCCAAATGGCAATGGTATAGCTAATACAGAAAGGGAGATACAGTTGTTTGATGTTTGGGGACTAGGGGTGGTGCTGGAAGGGGTGCCGCCGGAAGGGGTGCCGCCTGTACAAACTCACTGGGGATAATCCCATGCTTTGTTCTTTTTACAATAACTAGTCATCCCCTAATGTTACAAACACCAATTTGGTCCCATTTCAAAGGATATTTAGTAGTCTTTAAGTATGTGGTTCAACAGACTTGTCAACTATTTGTAACAACTAATTAATTATGGATAAGACAATGATCATCACCTTTTTTCCTATTCGCTACACAGTCAACATGAATAATCAGCCTCAATTTACTGGATTTATAAAAATGACTATAACAGGAAAAGTTTTCAACCTATGATAGCAAAAGTATACCTTTTTGGAAAGCTTGTAAAAGAGGAATCCAGAAATGCAGTTTATATCAGGGAAGGGTTCATCGTTAAAAATATTTCTGAAAATTCTAAAAATATATAAAAGAAAAATTCGAGATATTCACTAGCCGGTATAATTACCATACCGAAGTAGAATATTTGACAATTATATATCATCTAATGGGTAATTTCATGAGGAATTCAAATATTTAAAAACTATAATGATGTGGGTAGGTATAAAAAATATATGGATCTCAAATTAAAAATTAAAAAACTCTGATATTTTTCCGAACATTTCCGATCATACCATTTTAGTTCTTGGTCGTACTATAATTTGAATGGCATATTTGGTTTCCTCGTGCAATTTTCCTTCAGAAAATGTATACTTTTACTACCTCAGGGGGTATACAAGCAAACATAAATGTGTAAAGTTAAAATCATGTCGCGAAAGCCAAAATCCGTGTGTAACGCGAAAGGAGGCGAGCTTAAAACACATGACCATGACTTAGCGATATACATAACTATGGCAAACCGTTTGGTTCAAAATTAACATTGTTTTGTATATTAATTTGTGTTTTACATGCACAGTCCTCAAAATAAGTAACTGATCAGGTAATAAATATACTCTTTAACTCCAAAACTATGGCTCCTACATAAACATAGTAAACAATAAAGTTGTAAAGAAATGTCTCCTCTTTAACTTGATACAATATTTATTAAGATCTGTTAATAATTAAGAACGCGACATTGAAAAGGATAGAACAAAGTGCAGTTTACATTTTAACACTTGGGATTTGAATACGCGGGACAGTGTGACAGGGTGTGATTTCACCTTGTTGACAAAGTGCAAACAAATGTCTGTGTTACACAGCTTGTTTGAAAGAAACCAACATATTCTCTTAATCTCTTGTCAACCAATATAATCTTTTGTTCCTTTTTAGTTTAACTGTTATTAGTTATCATTGTTCATATAGTTAATAATTCTTCATTTTAATTTAATTTGAAGGGTAAGAGAAGTTCGTCACACTTAAGTGACACAATGCTTCGTTTTATTTTACAAGTGTTTAGGGTTTTTTAAATAGCTGATTAAGTCTGGGAATTAGGAGTGAGTTACATTTCACGTTTACATTGAAGGATGGAGTTTATAACGTAAGGGACTATTTTATTTTTACCAAATTGCAAGAAAGCTCCATCCCCGATATTATCATTACCAGGGTGTTCAGCTGTTAAAAGTGACATGTCATATGGGTTCATTGATAAGGGTTCGTTGAACTATACAAAAGAATAAAATATAATAATCATGACCTTGGGGTGAAATGTCAGGAACGATAGAAAAAAATAAAGGTTGCTTTGTCTTTGACCAGAGCAATATCTAGTTTATATATTTTTCTATTTTATATAGTTTCGTTGGCTGTAATTTTATTTTCAGTATCATTTTGTGTTTGTTTATGTTATTTACGTCAACACGCAAAACACTAATTGATCTACAAGAAACAACATGTAAAACAAAAATTGATATACAAAAACAGTGTTAATTTTGAACCAAGCGGCGTGACAAAGACAAGCCGTTTGGTTCAAAATTGTATAAAAAAGACACGTAACAACACATTGATATTCAAAAAAATTACATGTAAAACACAAATTGATAGAAAAAAAAAGTTTTAATTTTAAACCCAGCGGCGTGCCATACATAACTGTTACTATTGTTGGCCAACTTCTTACGCCTAAACACGACTATTTTACAAAAGCCACCACTCGGAACGTTGTTTAAATATAATTTTGAATGTTGCTATGGAAAATTATCACAAAAAAAAAAAAAGCAATTGTTTTCGTAATGATATTAATTTCATTATACATTTATTATTAAGTGAATGAGCAACCCAAATATTATCATTTAAATGAGAAAGTCATTCCTATAATTCATTATAGTAATTTTAAAGACATTGATGAGTTTTATAAGTCTGCTGATGTGACCGGCCTAAATATAGCCAGTGAGTAAAAATAAAGAAATACATAAGAAAAGGGTTGCCCTTCAATTATGCTGACTATTGATGCGCATTAAATATGATTCAAAACAATTATCAAAAGTTACATTTGTTTCATTACAAAAAAATTATTATAAGTGAATATGATACAAATCGCAGGGTAACCGTTTCTACACACAAATGTATACACAATTCCTCCGATTTTCGATACTTTCTAATTTTAATTAACCATTCAATCAGAACCGAAGATCCAATTTGACTCAAACAAAAAGCATTTCAAAGCTGACACAGGTTTCTTTTGTGCTTTTATTTCATTTTTGGAAAAATAACAACAGTTTTGAAATCTGCTAATCCCATATACCCTTTTAAGTTTTTGACACAGATAAACGAATCGCTCCCCGGATATTCAATTTGACGGTTATATTATTCGTCGATGTAGTTAAATTCCCTCAACTCAAGAATATAATGGAAGTATTATATAAGTATACAAATATGGAAATAATAGATGAAAATAGAGACTATTTCATTATACTTTAGTGTAACTTTTTACCGACAAATATGTATTTATTATAATTTCTCTAAGAGTTTAGTTCAGAGTTATCAAACTTGTTAAAGTCACGTCCCAAATGTGTGGCAAATTATCAAAACGATTGAGATATTGAACGTTCAAATTGATCCGTTTGAACCTGTTCCCATTCACCATGTTCATTATACACGGCTGTTTGATCGCGTGTACATTGTCAGATTTATAAGCGCATCTACAACAACAGAGGGCAGCAGATATTTCTGTAAAACCCTAATTGTTAAAAGTCATTAAACAGTATCCATATTACGACGAAAATTAGTCTGCTACACAATGTAACAATATTATTAAAAAAAACCTTAGTAATTTATCAACGTCCATTTGAACAATGGAATGAATAGCTTTGAAACTATACATAAAATGTATAGATCATTACAGCAAATGTCAAAACAGACAAATCAATCACCAGGATATTTTACAAAAAAATTGTCCAATTTACAAATTGCTTCATTCAAAATTCAGGGCTTCCAAACTTGGCACTATACCAAACCAATACCAAACTTGTGACACTATTTGTAAGCTGACCATTTTGCAAAATATTGTATTGTCCTGAATATTACAGTTTATGTGAGAAAAATTATTCCCCTCACTTATAAGCAACAATAGGAAACAATTCCGATATTTGGAACTTTTTAGCGATATTTTTTATTTATTTATTAACATTTTTGGTTTGCAACATATTACATCAAAATACATATTAAGTTAACTTAAAAGATACCTGTAATGATATATTACAAATTTATATTAACACTAAAGACGATGTACATATAACCATTGAAAAATAGCAAGACAATACATGACATGACCCGACACGATACAACACGACACGACACTGCACGACACGGCACGGCACGGCACGGCATGGCACTACATGACGCAACACCATGACATGACATGACATGACATGACATGACACGACACGACATGACACAACACGACACGACACGACACGACATGCCACGACATGACATGCCACGCGACATGACACGCCACGATACAACATGCCACGACATGACCCGCCACAACATGACCTACCACACGACACGACAAGACAAGACAAGACACGACAAGAAAAATGGGACAGAGATAGTTTCTTATGTCACTTGTTTAGAATTATACATGTATGCACTTTTAACATGAGCACTTTCAATGTACAATCATACTATCTTATATGTTAATATTTAGAAGTACAATTTCATCATTAAATAAATCCTTTCCATTTGTTTTCAAAATTGCTTTATACTTGATTTTTTGTTTTGTAGCTTTTTTCATCTTTGATCTTTTTACTTACGTATTTTTTATAATTTTTTCCAAAATGGTCAATTTCATTATCATGGTTGGATTCATTGAACCCTTTTCTGCAAAAAACTGTATACGTTTATAAAGATTAAATTTACGGAGGCTGTACCTTAGAGTCCACACCCTCCTTAACTGGGCTGTGGAGTCGGCGTTGAGTGAAGTATTGACGTATGAGGCCACGACCCAACCCCCACCCGGCAGACGGACGTCGGTCGGTCGGGAGTTATATTCCACAAAATAATGTTGGGAAGCATGCCGCCGAATCAGAAATGGAAGAGCGGGGGAGGGGAAATTAAATAAAATCAAGTTTATTGTTAGGTTATTTGGGTATTTTAACACAGTTTTCACAAATTTGACACAATTTCAAAATGTACGTGGCCTAATAAATAATTAAACGATAAGTAATTTATTGTCATCATATTATGATCAATTGTGTTCGCTAGTTTGTATTCGCTAGTTCATTAAGCTCTTTGTTATAGCGCGTGGCCGCCGCCACGGCCCATTACACGCGATATAATATTTCCCGTAGCCCGAGGGGATTTTTCATAATAGAAAATCGAATTAACTTCGTACGAGTTGAATTCAATAAATGTGAATGGAAATTGGTAGACGATGTCCTTACATGCTATGATTATTTGTCTAAAATTAGAATGTTAAGACATGTTTATATTCATAATATTGTCCTGGTTTCGTGAGAATACACCGATCACGGGAACACTTCGGATTGTCCGATAAAAAGAGATCCGCCGTGTTTCTTATTGAAAAAGCCGTATATTCTCTTCTATAATAATAATAATAATAATAATAATAAAATTGCGGTGCATACTATGACATTTCGAGCTATACACGAGACTAATTTAAGGTTACCGGACTTGTTCAAGATCTGTTTTTAACTTGCAAAAATGAAAATAAAGGACACTTAGACATTGGTTTTAGTTGTACCTAGGATTGTGCTATTTCGAATTTGTCGATTGTGTCCAGCGTCGTCTGGATCTGCAACACTTTTATACTAGCGCCCCTTGCGTTGGCTGGGGTGTGTGCACAAGCTCAAAATGAGTGTGGTCTAACCTGAGATGCGTGCAACGCATCGTTCACTCGATCCACATTATAAAAGTTGTAAAACATGAAAATGAAATATCAATACTGGTGTGTGACTATACATAATAATGTTCGACAAGCATGATATCAATCATTACACATTACAACATACTATATTATAGGATCATCGTTATTTACCGAGGATAGCAGTTTATTGAAATTTGTATAGGGCCTGTTGGCTATTTCATGTCAATTCATCAGCAAATTCCTACCATATAAACTATTGCCCGATATCAAACCACATCCGTAGAGATACAGCCTGAATCATGTCGTAAAGAGGTACTCAGAGGTGAATTGCTCTCTTAATTCCAAAGATTGAAAATTCAATCTTAAGTATTGACTTTTCAATCTTTCATAGATTGCCGTGACGGAACATTTTTTTAAGGTTGACATTCAATATGTTTTTTTTTTGATTGAAAAGTTTCAATTTAAACAAGATTGAAAATATCGATCTATTAGATTGATTACTATTCAATCTATTGGATTGACAATTTCAATCGTTTTTCGATTGAAAACATTTCAATATGTAGTAAAAGACCTTTTTTTTCAAACCTACAGATTGATATTTTCGTACGCACGAATAAATGACTGGCAATTGGAAGAACAATATCATTGGGCTTTTTATTAACATTCTCCAAAAAGAAATGTTCATGTGTACAGTTTTGTTTGTGAATTGCCATTTGATTATAAAACAGTTTATGTTGCAGATCGAAACATTTGTTGAAATGTATAAATATACAATCCAAAGTGATACGAAACCAATATGACCTACATTACTGTGCATGTGTTGAATTCAATCATTTTCTAGATTGACACTTTAGTCGAGTTTGACGGTACAAACACACGTGTAGAGCGCAGTAATATGTATCATTTTTTTTCCAGATTGACTCAAAGCTACTCATTGTCACGATTTTTTTATAATTTTTTCAATCTAAAATCAATCTAAAAGATTGAGAAAAGTAAATCTGTAAAAGACGGACATTTCAATCTTTTGATTTAAGAGAGTGGAGGCTGCGCCCTCAGTTTTGATCAGAACAGAGATTTCTACAATTGTGCTATTGCATTTTATTGTAATTATATGTATGAACTAATACACCTGGGATTCGGAAAAATCAGCCCTTTTTGTACAACCAAACATTGATTGAACTAGTCCAGTAGCGTAGCCAGCGGAGGGCAGGGGGGCAAACTGCCCCCGGAGTAGAGTCTTTCTTTGTCGGCCTCCATGGAGAACTCTCATGTGCAATGTCTGCTGGAGTGTCTGTCATGATATCTTCGTCCAAGAATTGCCCAGGTTGTTCAGGATATCATTGATCTGGTGATCTGTGGATTGTTGTTGGCCTTTCGGAATACTTTTCTTGCCAAACAAGGGGACACGGTTGGCTTCCGACTGCGTCCTTCAATGTTTTTAATTAGTTGAACTTGAACTTCCTAAATATGCTTTATATGGTGGATTCTGGCACTTGAATTATTTCAAAATAGCTCTGTAGCCTTTCTTTTTTGTGAGCATTCACAAAATGGTCCTCACTGAGTTATTTGATTTTCTTCGCCATGCTGACAAAGAGCTAGAGTGTTGTCCTACATGTATAACATCCTTCACTGTACATTCAATAGGACACATTTGTATTGCATCCACATTGTATGCACACATCATGGAATAATTGCATAACAATATAAAAGCCTATCAAAAAATATAAAGAATGTTTGGAATGTCAAAAACATGTGTTTTATCACAAAAAATGGCCTCAATCCTAAGACTTGGTGTGGGGTATGAATAATTTTGGACAGGCATAAAAACCCAATTTTTGTTCAATTCTATTGTTATGCAAAAAAACCCCGTTAAACCCAAATAAACTGATTTGCACTTGCAAACTAATTGTCTTTAGTGTAAAGCGAAAGTTTCACCACTCCAGCTGGTATAAAAAACTCATATTCTCAAACGGTATGAATAATTGTGGGCTTAACTGTATATTGTAGTGTATAATTGCATAAGGTAAGTTCCGAAAGTATTTCTGAAATCTGTACATGTAGTTACAAAACTAATTATAAGTCGACTTGAAGGGGTGATAGTTGACTAAAAGAACGGAATAGTATCGGCCTATTTCATATATATCCTCGCGTGTATTACATAGTGACGTATTGTAAGTTGTGATGCACATGATGACGTAACGCATATGTGATCAATGAGTGATGTTCGGTCTTTTTCTTTAGAGATATATTTTCTTCATCATTTTACTAAGACCCTAAATTACAACATGAATTAGCATAAGTAATTAATTTGGCGTATCAGTAAAAGACAATCTTGTTTTACATACTGACGTATACATTATACGCTGCTCTGAATATACCATCGACATACATGTCATACCTTAATTGCAAACTGCTAATTTTGAATCCGCAGTACGTCCATATAGGGAATAATCTTATTGTGTGCTGCATGTAATTGTCTGTTTTTATACCGACATGTGTTTGCTTTATAATGTATATTATGCTCAGTTTTGGTTTTAGTTTTATATATCTCATTGTACTTTTTATTCCTATAAGCACACTTGTATAATTTGTGTGTGCTTTTTAAAAATGCTTTTTATGTTTTTATTGTACAGCGCATCGAAACTTTTGTATTATGCGCTTAACAAATGTAATTTATTATTATTATTATTATTATTGTTCATTGTATCCGTATTTAGTGTCTATTTACCCACATGAATTCTAAGCATCACTCGTTGTACCGCCAAATTAGATTCACCTAAAGACATGTAATCACTGGTTTCCCGCCTTAACTGATGCTCCAATTTTTCATATAAGGCATCGTGTGTTCTGCTACCCGATCTAGGTCGTGACATAGATTCGCCATGCTGACTCGATCTTCTTCTCCTAGTGTTTTTAAAATGGATAAAAGGCGTTACAGTTCCGATGAAAAGTAAGGTAGCTATAGTTCCTGCAATGGTGGTGCAGACTATCCAAAATAATGACTCGTGTGCACATTGATTGTAGCATCTCTGCCGTAATGTGTTGATCTGATCCGCGTAGGCTGTTGTTATTGATACTACTTGATCCATAGCTGATCTTTGGGATTTAGCCGAAATAGCAGTCCCTTTTGGAGTAATTAGTAACGGGTCATATTTGACGACTAAAGGTCCTATGTGGCAAGTCCTTTGCACACCAGGGAAAGCAGCACTGGTGAGTCTACAGATAAAGAGTGCCTTGTTATGACCCCTTGTCAACTGGAATTTTATAGTAGACACTATAAAGGAATTGTCTTCGTCCTGTGTCAACGCATGTGGAGCTATGTTTTTACCTTTTCGTTCCCAGGTTAAATCAACCGACGGGTTACCAGGCTCAGATGAACAGTTAAAGGATACCACATCTCCTTCGAGCAGACTGTGTAAATCACTACTCATGGAGCAAGTTGGATGGTTAGTCGATGGGAAGTACTGCACAACGACGTCTACCGTATCCATATCAATCAATATCTCTTCGGTATTTGATATCACCTTGCAGGCGTAGGTACCTTCGTCTTCTTGAGAGATCTTGGTAATCGTCATGAAATATACAACTGCACCGTTGCCAATTTGCCGCACGGCAAGAAAGAAACGATCATCGACGGAATTCAGGACATCGTTGTCCCACGAGAGTCTCTCACTACCTCGGGAGAAGCTCACTCCTTGGTCCGTTCCCAATCCCCCGATGTGACAATGAAGAGATATCATGCCGGATTCCCTTACAGGGTTGACCATTGCTCTGGTTAATATTCTCAAACAAGCAACATCTGTTGTAAATATTGTGAAATTAATCCACATCAGAATTACATTAATCATAACATGCGCGTTCTTCATCTTCAAAATGTCCAAGGAAACGAGCTATAGAAAATCATGCGCCTGTGGATTGGAAGAATGTCTAATTTCCAGGGGATTGTTTTTCTTCTTCATACACGTTTATGACATATATGCACATCTAAGGTCCAATGAGTAAATAATATGGGATCCAGCTACATCTCGTAGCTACTTCGACCTCGTATCTGTGCAGATGGATGTCGATCATGTAATGTTGAATCCCTCAGATCAGGAACCGCGATTGCGTCCAACACAACAAAGGTTTCAAAGTGAACTTCATCAACGTCGTCATCAAAATTGGGTTTCTATCGGTATAGTCTTGTCAAACTCTAAAATTCAAATGTGTGTTTTATAGAAGAACACTCTACTTCTACATATCGGCTCGGTACAAGTAATGGTTGCTTTCATCATCAAGAACACAAACGAGTTCGCTCTCGCTTCTAATTTGCTCTCAAAATATTAGGGTGGTGGTTGTTTTCAAGCACGGAGCATATTGTTGATAAAGTCAACAGGAGTTCCAACGTCATATCACCGACACGAACTAAACGCACACAACGTCAAATTCACAATCATACACAAATGACAGCTCATGCACCCAGTCGCTTGGTTTAATATCTTTCAGCGCGTTGGATCTTGTCACGCTCTATGATCGATGAAAAACGTTCTATTTTCTCAAAACAAGCACTTTAATCAACTGCGTAATGTCAATAGCGAATACTTCTGAACAGAATCGACCCGTTTATTCAAGCTTCTTGTCTCATATCTGGGCGATATTTATGACTTTCTGAGACATTTCAAAGCTGTCATCGACTGAAACTGCTCTATTATGCCATATTTATCATCGTATGGCTTCAAATCAAACAATAGAAATGCCAGTAATTCATGAACTTAAAGCAAATAACAACAACAAAAGTCAAACAAAAGTCTAATAATATTGCATTTCGCGGGAAGGAAAGTGAAGTCAGACCATGCAGAAATTGATTGTGCGTTATTACAATCGAGTTGTGGCGCGGATTCCCTCGCTGTCGACGTTATTTGGTGGAAAGCAGTGAGGAGTAAATTTCACGTCATATAAAGTGTACTTGTTGGTGGTTTAATAAACCTTGAGTTGTACGCTCCATTGGATAGCAGCAATCAGGTGTTTTGCAGTTTTCAAATACCAGATATTAGTCTCCGGTTAAATGAATTGCAATCACCGAGTTCAAAACTGTCCTGAGTAACTTGCTCGTATGAACCTTGTGTACTTTTTGAATTTTTAATAGTGTATGGTTAAGCAGAAAAATGTCCTCTATTTAACCCTTGACACCTGAAGAATTCAGATTTAGATGCTAAACGCAATCTCCATTTTGACCGCTAATATAGAGATTAACAAATAAAATGTTATCGATCATATATAGC
>CM069459.1:51327214-51386176 GCA_035610835.1 Ophiura sarsii | reverse complement strand
TCTTAGTTTTGTACTCGGGTCTTAGTTTTGTACCTGGTCAGGTCTTAGTTTTGTACTTGGGTCTTAGTTTTGTACCTGGTTGGGTCTTAGTTTTGTACTCGGGTCTTAGTTTTGTACCTGGTCAGGTCTTAGTTTTGTACTCGGGTCTTAGTTTTGTACCTGGTCAGGTCTTAGTTTTGTACTTGGGTCTTAGTTTTGTACCTGGTTGGGTCTTAGTTTTGTACTCGGGTCTTAGTTTTGTACCTAGTCAGGTCTTAGTTTTGTAGGTCTTAGGTCTTAGGTCTTAGGTCTTAGGTCTTAGGTCTTAGTTTTGTAGACTACCGTCCGTTTGTTGTTGTTGTGTTGCAGTCCGACCGTGTACCGGTATGCAGTCAAACAAGGTAAGTTTTTAAAACGATATTTAGCCTATGTATATTTCATAAAACATACTTGTGTGATATTCAACCAGCCAGGTGTAGCCTTGCATGACATGGTCCATGGTGCTGTAGAGGATTTAAAATCAAAACCTGCACATCAAATTCAAGTCCGGCGATCATTCCTAGCAGGTGTCCAAATTTGGCCACCGATTTAGTGGCCAAATTCTCCCACCAAGACAAAATGCGTAATAAATTCACTATTTTTCATGTTTGAAACCCAAAATAATTGTTCCAATGGAGTAAAAATCTGTTGAGGTTAGGTTTATGTTTAATTTCCTGTTTGAATTTAAAGCAACTTCTGATACTTGTTGAAGAGATGAAGAACATTCTGTGATTTTGGGTCAAGCAAAAGTTTTGTCTTGTGATGGGCGGCGCAACTATAATCGATACCATGGGATTTTTGTAATAGGGGGGTTTGGTGTGAGGTGGGGTATAGGGAGGGTGTTTGTGATTGGGAAGGGGTTAGTGATGGGGGATTGTGGTTGGGAGGGGGTTAGTGGTGGGGAGGGGTTGTGGCAGTGACGTACCGACCGGGGGGGGGGGGGCAATTCCCCCCCCCCCCCCCTGCTTCAATTACCGGGATGCTAAATTCCCAATACCGGGACGCTAAATTTGCATAAGGAAAAAAAATGACATAAAACACTGAGGACTTGGCATTATTTGTTGACTGTTGTGCTTTTTGGACTGCGAAATTTTGTGACCGTGCGAAAATTTGTGAGCGTGCGAAAATTTGTGACTGTGCGAAAGTTGGGGACCGTGCGAATTTTTTTGACCGTGCGAATTTTTTTGACCCTAACCCCCCCCCCCCCCCCCCCCCCCCCCACACTTACGTGAAATTCACGAGGTGACTGACTGGGAAAAAATTTGGGGCAACCTTTTACGAAAATTTACGCCACTACCGGGACGATACGCCACTACCGGGACGACATACTTCTGCCCCCCCCCCCCCCCCCCCCCGGCTCACATGCCGCGGTACGCGCCTGGGTTGTGGTGGAGGGCAGGGATTTGTGGTGGCAAATGGGATGGCCCTGGGGAGAGGGTGTATGGTGGCGAAGGGGTATGGTGGCGAAGGGGTATGGTGGCGAAGGGGTATGGTGGCGAAGGGGTATTGTGGCGAAGGGGTATGGTGGCGAAGGGGGATGGTGGCGTGGATGCATGGGGTGGGAAGATTGGTCTAGGGGTGGGGTGGGTAGGGTGTCTGTGGTGGGGGAGGGGTTTGTGGTGCGGTGGGGAGGGTAGGCCGTGGGGTGAGGTAGAGTGTTTGTGGTGGGGGAGGGGTTTTGTGAATGAAAGGGGAGGGGTTTGTGGTGGGGTTTGTGGAGGGGAGAGGGTTTGTGGTGGGGATGGGAAGGGGAGGGGGTTTATTGGTGGGGAGGGGGTTTGTAGAAATTGTGAAGGGGAGGGAGTCTGTGGTGGCATGGGGGTGGGTGGGGAGGGGAGGTTGTAGGGGTGGTTTAGATTTATTTTTATTTATGCTTTCTTTATTGAGGGTAATATATATGCTTCAGTGACTTTCACTGCTTTCCAAGCAGGCCCTCATTTCGATACATACATAAATACATGCAAATAGCAAATGTTACAGTGTTTAAATATAATACAAATTATGATTCTTCAATGATAATTTACAGTGGAGATAGAGGATTTGAATTGACTGAGTGACATATTTTCTAAATCAATACGAATAGATGGTGATAAATTGTTCCACTGCGGGAAGGTGGAGTAGGTTTGTGGTTGGGGTTGAGTGGGTTTGTGCATGTGGGTGGGGATTGATGTGTGTACACCAATAAGAACACAATAACGCCCAAAAAAGAGTTGTGTTGCCCTCACCGACCGACCCTAAAATCGTAAAAACTAGGGTCACATTTTTTTACAATTTTTTTTAGATTTAAATTTGATTAAAAGTGTCTAAATGTTACTATTTCTTGCTTGAAATGAATAAGTAAGCTTAAATAAATGTTTATTTAGACTATTGTCACACTAGAAACATTAGTTCAATTGACATGATGGGCCTATACCAATTTTGTCTTGACATTAAAAAGCATAATATTTCAGCCAAAAAAGTTAATAAAATAAAATAATTGAAAAATATTTTCAAACAAACAAAAATATCCGACCGACCGACCGATCCGATTTTAAATTTTTGGCACTTGAGGGCAACCGGCAACACAACTTTTTTTCTTCTCCTAAGCGTAGAGGATTCCCTGTTTGTTAATGTAATAGTGCACTTTCAATGAAAGCTTGAAAATGAAATTTCAAAAATAGTTTTTGCAAAAATTGACTGAAATTGCATCTTTTTTCTAGTAAAACGTACCGGTAACCATGAATTGTTTTGAAGCCGCGCAAAATATTTTGGTATCAAGTTCAGCTATCAATATATGAAGGATAGAAGATGTAATTTTGTGTGTGGAAGCGCTACTTTTGGATTAACTGTAAATACTGGCAAATGTCCACTTGCCACAAAATGACTGAAATGTCATCATTTTTCTGGCAAAACGCAACCAAGAATTTTTTTGAAGCGACACAAAATATTTAGGTAAGTTAAACAATTGATATATGAAGGGTAGAATATGCCATTTTTTGAGTAGAAGCGCTACTTTTGGATTAACTGTAAATACTGGCAAATATGCCCACTTAGCGGGCATATTTGCCATGCCAGTCCACTGGCAAATTTGCCAGGGCTGGACAATTCGGACACCTGCTAGGAATGGGATCAAGTCATTTTCATGAATTTTGCTTCTGATTCAGAATTTGGAAGCTTTGCATTGGTTGATTGAAGGTAGCGCTGTGTTCCAACCATACACCGGAACATTACATATTATTTATAAAGACGAAATAAATGTCAAATTCATGAAGTAGACTATACGGTTTATTCCGTCATATATTGTGATTCACAAGGAAATATACACTGTTTTCTCTGCCGGACTAGACAGTATAGTTAGAGATGTTCATATCATTGACTATCATGACTATAATAGAGGGCGACATTTAATTTTTTTTTTGGTGCAGACGACGATGGACACGCGAAAACCTAAATTTTGAATTCGTATGGGAATAACACGTAATCGCGAATGTTGATCTAATCATTTTGAAAAATTTATCATAGGTTAGAAGAAAAATTTTCCAATCCAAAACCGTTGTGGGTGGCTAACCACCCGCAGTGTCAGTACCTTTTTTTAAAAATGTAAACCGTTGTCAAGCGTTCGTCCCATTCACTTGATCACGTAACCTCGTTCGCATGTTAACCTGAATACTCGTGATTCGTGAATACACCCGTGTCCAGCGTCGTCTGAATTTGTGGAAAACTCTGATAGTGATTACCTCTTTTAAATCCAGCCAAAAAGGAAGAAGCGGGCTGGGATGTATTCACTGATGTCTAAACTAACCACACACAAGCAACTAGACAACATGAAAGTAAAGCCGATTTAAGCTAAAATGGTTTAAAATGTGCATGACTTGACCAGTTTTTTGGTTATAACTTTTTGATTATTCAGCCTGCAGACATGGTTGAACCAGGGAGGTGTTGAACCATCATTTTGTATTGTAAAGTACTTTGTTTCCATGTAGCCCTATTCCATTTTCAAAGACATCTTTTTATTTTCAACATTTTATGATCATGCCTATACTAGTACTACTGGACTACTAATAATAGGCGGATTTATAATTGAACGAACATATTGAAGCAGTGTTTTGCATACATTGCGTGAAGCGCGGATAACCATGAGCGTGACATTTTCGGGCGCGATCATCTTTGTGCTGCATGCGTGATGTTCGTTCAATTTTTAATCACACTATAGGTAGGAATGTTCATATCATGGCCTATAGAGGGTGCCCTTTGTTTGATGATTTTGTAGCAAAAATATGGGGAAAACTCCTGTTTACCTCTTTTAAATCCAGCAAAGTAGTACGAATTGGGCTGGGATGTATTCACTGATGCCTATAAATAACCAAACACAAGCAACTGGACATCATGAAAGTAAACCTTTTTTTACCTAAAATTTGCATGACTTGACCAGTTTTTAGCATTATTATGCATTGAGATTCTTCCGTCTTATTCTTTCAATGCATTTGTAATAAACCTATTATTCTGCACATTATGTCACTAGAGGTCTCTTTAACACATTAAAGCTTACAGTACACTGCACGAATACACTTAAAGTGTTATTAATATGCTGATTGTATGTGTAAAGCAGTCACAAAATGCAGTAGAGACTTTTTTTTTTAAATGTTGTCCTCTTTATTTTGAGAATTTTTGTAAATATTTTTGTTGTATTTTTGTTAATTTTTTGTTGCAATTTTTTGGATTTGTTTTGGATTTGTTTTTATAACAAAATTGAACTTTTTGAGAATTTAAAAAATAAATAAATAGCCTACATTATGAGTTCCCGGTATTTTTTTCTTCTTTCTGTATTCCATTCAGCCCCATCAGAGCCCCAGACCGTAAATATTTGTCCATATTTTGTGAACAAGCAGGGGGAAACTAAAAGTGTTCGTGAATAACTAATAGTATGGAGCAGAGCATCAAATGGTTGATTTTGAGAGTGTTGATGTTGATACCATGTTCTGAAGCATTTTTCTCTCTACATTTCAGGACTACATGTACTGTTGCAAGTAAGAGAAAGGTTTCTTTAAGTCGGTGGCCAGTTCCCTTCCGCATTCCAAAATTCAATTGATTGAATCCTTATATGATGAAATGACCAAGTACACTTTGTAAGTATTTGTTTGTTTAAAGTTTTAAACGTTAGTTTATTCGGTTGGTTCATGCAGACACCATGTATTTACATCCATTATGAACTGTTCTCCAATATTGTAGTTCTGCACAATTTAATTACAAATCTGAATTTGAAGAAATATAAAAAGCTCAAATTTTGTAAGAGTGACCTAGCAATAAGCATACAGAATATCATTCATTAACCCTAACTCTACCCCCCACTTTTTTCAGAATTTTTTCTTCAACTTGGAAAATCGACAAAAATATCCCCCCCCCCCCCCCCCCCCACCCCCGGATTTGATCCAGGGACCTCTCGCACCAGAGGCGAAGAATTTCCCACTACACCACGGCTGTCAAGGCTAGTTTGCACAGTATATTGCGCAAACTATATGGGCTGGGTCCATTTTTTCATCAAAAAACTTCCACGCCGGGTGGTACCAACGTGCCCAGTCGTGGTATTTTGGGGTATATGGTAGAGTTAGGCCAACAACAACAAAAGTTGACTTGCCCTTTCAGAGCCAGAGTCTGGGTCGGACGGTCGGATTTTTTGTATTTTTTTTAATTTTAATTTTTAAACAAGCAGATACTACTCAAAAACACGTTTTCATTTTTCTTTATTGTTATGTACTTCTTTCAATTTTTTTTTTTTTAATTTTAAATTTGGAAGAAAAAAAATAGCGACCCTAGATTTCCGAAAATTCGGGTCGGTCGGAAAGGGCAAGTCATTTTTTTTTTTTGCCTTAGGGTTAAATATATGGTAGGGTTCTAGCCTTAACACCACACCCGTGGTGTAGTGGGGAATCGTTCGCCAGGTCCTGGAGGTTCCTGGATCAAATCCCGGGTGATCGGGGCAATATTTGGGGTCAATTTTCCACATTGAAAAAGTTGGGGGTAGAGTTTATGGTTAAGATTTCAACCAACATTTCCCCCATTGTTTAGGTGAAAAAAGTGTGTGTTACTGTTTTGAGCAGTTTTATTGGCAAATACAAGTTTTGAAGCCATCCAAATCCTATGTAAAACCTGTGAAAATTAACAGTAAATGAGTTCAGCAACATTCGGTAGCGATTATAGCCGATCATGTAGGACTATATTTGGCTTGTTGCAGTATTGAATCGCACACGTAAAGTTGATTACACAAGTGTAGATGCTTGTACACAGTTGATATCTAGTCACTGAGGTAAAGGTAGTATGTTTTTGTCACTTAAAGGGGCACAGAGAGATTTCTCAAAAAATTAAATTAAATTTTGTTAACCTTGTTTAGATTGATGGTATACATGGAAACCCTCTGTCAGATTACTTCAAAAGAAATCAGTAAAAATGAAAACTAAACGCATTTCCGATGGTATATTAGGGCTTTTCACTTTTTTGTATTTTGGTTAAAAATCACCACCAATTGAATCAGGGAGGTCATAACTATGCATCAAGCAGCAAGCCATGGGTGGTATTCAAGGTTATTTTGAATAAACATGAAACAAATAAGTAAGAAGCCATCTGTGATCTCATCGAAACTCGAAACGCTATCAAATGCATGAATTTCACATTAGGATTGTCTTATAAGTTATAATGATTCGTTTAACTGGAGATGAATGGAAGATACTAGGGCAAAATTAAATTAAAATGTGTTTTACATTGCATTTTTATTTCAGAACTATTTGAAAAATACCTTGTCACAAAAATGCAGAAATGAACAAAAGCGGCATGAGAACGATAATGGCCATGCAAAGCCACCAGCCAAGTTAGCCAAACCTTCTAAAAGTACATCAAAACCTACAGATACTGCAAAGAATAGGCCGAGTAACCAGTGGGGGAGTTACGCACTACTTACTAAGCGGCCGGCGGGCGAAGATGATACAACAATAGAGAAGCACATTCAACTGATGCAGGTTGAAAATCGAAAGTTGAGGCAAGATACTACTAAGATTAGCATGCTTATGGACCTCACATTGCTGACAGACCTCACATTGCTGACAGACGAGATGGGATAGTGAACAAACTGTGGAAGGTTGACAAAATATCGACTACCTACCCTGCTTGTTTGATAAGGATGAGGTAAATTATGTGCATGTTAAATGGTTTCACAACATTTACATTCAAATATTTAGATAAGATTTAATACCGCATTATATTATAATAGGATAAATGTAATTTGATACCAATTTTTTCTATTGTTAATCCTTTTGTTAAATTCCACAGTGAGCGAACACGGGAAGGATAATTGTGCCCCATTGCATACCTAAGGCAAAGGATGCCCGAAAGCACAATTGCTCTAACAATCATGCCCATAGTTGTCACTATGCTGGTCGGCACTGGTCGGTACTAATTACCATCACTCAGCCAAATTAACTGGCACTCAAGGGAATTTAAACCTTGCCGAATAGCACTAGAATATGCCAAATTGAAAGTATTTGTCTTAAAAACAGCTACAAAATGCCTCTATTGCAACATGATTCATTATTTTGATTCAAATCTCGTCAAATTTAGGCAGCATTGAATTTTGGCTGGTGACAACCCTGATCATGCACCAAAACTCAATGCCAGCTATAGGTGGCATGCAATGCAAATGCAACAAACAACAGCTAATGCAACAAAGGGAGTTTAAATTCTTATTGTTATAATACATGCAGATACTGACAGAGTTCCACCGCTTGACAGAACAAGACATTTGCAAGGCCCAACAGAAGGGTATTGATAAGTATGCAGATGCCATCATCAAATGTGCACGTGTGCATAAGGGGACGAGAGACCAGATATTTTCTGCAATTGGAAAAGCAAAGAGTGCCAAGGCCAAGAAACGTAAGTTTTTGTGTTTTATCACAGTTTTCTTTTCCTCAATTTTCAGTAAATATCTTCCCAACGTGTATTATAGTTCAACAATGTGAGGAGACATACATGATTTCTTCTTGACTGATAGCATTGATAGCCCAGTGCTAGAACTTTTCAAAAATACTGAGAAACTGTATGTTATGAATACGTAGAAGTCATTTTTTTCCTTATAATATAACCCTTGTCAACAATCATCAAACAGACCCAGGTTTTGAAAAATGTCATCTCTGTATGATATTGCCACTCATCTTTTAATCTCTATTTTCCCCGTTGTCATTGTTCTTTCGAGATTACTCTAAATTCATGTAAAGTAAATCAGTGTTCATTCTGTCAATGATGGGCATCTTTCCCTTGATGTTTAATTGAACCAAACACCAGGCACACCCCTCCAACTGGTGTCACTGCTAACATTTCAAAAGACAAAATGAACTTGGTTAATTTCATCATTCTTTTCAAGCTGATCCTTACAATTATTAAAACTTATCAAGCCTATGTGTGATTAAAGGCCTTATTTATAAATCTGATTTCAGATGCTGCAGAAGTTGGTGAAGTTTTGCTGATCTTTCACTTGCTGCATGAAAATGTTGAGTTTGCATTTTGTTCAAAGGCCAAGGTAAGTTGTGATTTAAGGGGTACAACAACTTTCCTGATTGTTCAGCTGCATACAAAATAATAAATTTGTCATGATCTAGATTTACAGAATAAATGAGGGATTTTTGTTTGGAGTGTCTTCTACGTGTCATAAGGGATAGGCGAGTCCAATATTTAAGTAGTGAGCCGGCATCCACTACGATGAAAATATTGAACATCTATCCCATGTGACATGACAGGGGTTCCCATTTACTGTGGAAAACAGGACAAAAAAAATGTATTGATTTTTTTCAGAAAGGGAAAACTCAGGGAATCTGAAAACTAGCAAAAATATCAGGGAAAACATGGAATTTGAGTGGCAAGGGGAAAATGCATAATTTGGCACATGAGTGTGGACATGTCTTGTGTTTTTTCAACAACTTTTAACCAAGACAAATGGTAAGTATTTCTCAGGGATTATTTTGAAATTTAGTTTCCTAAAATGATGGGAACTCTGCCCAATAGAAGACACCACAAACTCAAGTCAGTATCTGTGTTTTTCATATTAATACAATCAGTAGTATTCCAATCTAAAAATACAAATATTTTCAGCAACTATGAAACCAAACACAGGTCATACCGCTTTTGCATACACGAATGACGTGTGCAATATGTGAAAACTTGCTTTGAATCTGTAGAATATAATCTGACACAGTATGATACTTATAGTTCCAGAACAAATTATTTACTGCGGGTGGGTCACTTTCTGCAGTTTGCCAAAAAGGTTTTTCTTATAGTTCCAGAACAAATTATTTACTACCTCGATCCTGCCAGCTTGTAGTCTTCATGGTCGCAACCTGTGTGCTGCTGACAAATTGTCGCAGCTCTTTTCTTTAATACAATGTACCAGGCGCGTACCGCGGCATGTGAGACAGGGGGGGGGGGGGCAGAAGTATATATGTCGTCCCGACAGTGGCGTACATTTTCGTAAAAGGTTGCCCCATTTTTTTTACCAGTCAGTCACCTCGTGAATTTCACGTAAGTGGGGGGGGGGGGGGGGTAGGGTAAAAAAAATTGCACGGTCAAAAAATTTGGCATAATTCTGTAATACCCTCCACACCCTACATTAGTAGTATGCGTCGTTCTTAAAAATCATGCACTGTGAATACCCCTGTGAAGGGTATAACAGAATTACTCCAAACATTTCGCACAGTCAAAAAAATTCGCACGGACGGCACGGTAACAAAAAAATTCGGAATCCTAAAAGCAAAACAGTCGACAAATAATGCCCAATCCTCAGTTTTTTCGGCCTAGGCCCTATTTTTTTTTCTTATGCGAATTTAGCGTTCCGGTATTGCGAATTTAGCGTCCCGGTATTTGGAGCCGGGGGGGGGGGGGGGGTGGGGGCAACTTGCCCTTCCCCCGGTCGGTACGCCACTGCAATGTACTTGTTACAAAGGTTTATGTTTGGTTTGTTATTTAAAAATAAATGAATAATAATAGTTGTTTGTTTTCTTTCAACTTTTTAATAGGTAGATGAAGATTCCTTCCCGTCACACATACACATTCAGTATAACGGCTCAATTGCTGCCATAGTAGATGAAACCGTCAAGGATTACATCCTGATAGCTGAAGGTGAAGAAGTGTGTTCCACGGCCGACTTCATGAAAGCAGTAGGCATACTCATGGCTACACATTATGTTTTCAACGTCGCATATAAGTTTTCTGCAGAAGATTATCCTGAACTTGTTCAAATACCACACCCACAGAAAGGTATTGCATCTCCTTTACAACATCAACTCTAAGTTGAAATGAAATAACCAATGGGTAAGGATGTTAGTAGTTTCAAGGTTTTGTAGTTACCAGTGTGTAATGAAAATTAGTGATCTCAAATTTGGAGGATCCAGAGAGACACCCACCCTGTACATGTGACTGGTTTGTTGCTATACCGTAGTGAAAAGTGGTAAATTGCTCATTATTTTTCCAGTAAATGTTAACTTGTTGATGATATCTCAAATTGTTCGTCTGATTGCAAGGATTCCAGAAATGATAGTTTTTACCACCTAAAGTGTCTGTTGTACCTTACAAAGGGGTCAAAAGGTCAGATTCTATATAGGTCAGTATACCTTGACCTTTTGACCTACACAAAATAATCCTGGTGGTAAAAAAAACCCTATTTCTGGAATCATTGTGATCATACGAACAATATGAGATATTGTTTTTCAAAATCGGAGCAAGTTTAAATTTTGACCCATATGTAAAGGTCAACGACCTTTTTACGTTTTACCCGATAACTCGTTAACCAAACATCGGAAGTAGCGCAAACTATAATTTTTCGGAATCCTTGTGCTCAGCCGAACAATTTGGTGTGCTTTTTAGCTTAATTAAAGCCATTTGAATTTGTGGGCCCCTGTATGGTGGCCATTTTGGAATTGCGCTATAAAACAACGTTCCCGTAACTTTTGAGAAATGCATGGGAGCTCATTTTCTTTTAAAATGGTTCTAGTTGACAAATTCACAAAGAAACTAAGGTAGGAAGAAAATGATCACGGAATCCAAGATAATGACTCTACTAATACGTTCTATTTCCAAATTTTAGTCGTTATATTTTGAATCTTTTTGGATTGAATACTACTGATGACTTTTCGACATATTTAATTCCAAATTGATTTAGTGGATATGTTGCCTAATTTTACACACATTTTGTCATTCCAATTTATCTTTATGGTTTGGTTTTAGCATATCCACATTACCCAAATTATATTAGAGGTTCTGATTAATATTATTGTATGTAAATTAATTATTATCATTATTATAATTGTCATGACTAGTGTTGATTCGCATCCGGTCAAGTTGTCAAAATTGATATCAAAGTTAAAGATAAACCACCTACTTATGGCGAGACTCAAGAAGTCACTTTTTGCATTTTTCGAGTGCTGTAATTTTTGAACTATGAGATTGAGTTACTTGAATATAAAAGTATACATTTTTGTAAAGAAAATGGGTCAGAGAATCAATTTTTGGCATCAATTTTTAACCAAAAATTCTTATTTTTTTACATTGCCCAAAAAAACCAAACAGTTACTGACATTTTTAGTAAAATATGCCCAAATGGCATGTAAAGACACAAACTTGGGGTAGGTTTTCTCATTATTTAACCTTTTGGGCACTTTTGGTCAAAATTTCAATAACAAAAAGTTTAGGTGAAAAAATTAAGAAAACCGACCCTAAGTTAGAGTGTCTTTACTTTTTCCCAAGAAAAAATGGATTCTCTGACCCAAATCCCATCCAAAAATGTATACTTTTATATGCATTAATAGTTCAATAATTACAGCACTCACAAAATTCCAAAAAACTTTCCTTAGTCCTGCCAATGTAATACTAAAGAGTACCATAACTCATCTTTGGCATTTGAATTTGTGTATGAAAATATTAATGATGGAGTCAATAAATTCACTGACATCAAATCTCATTGTTTTGTAATGTGTGTATCATTTGGAATTATCTGTCCGAGTCATTTGACTCGCTTTAAAGTGTGTCCATTGACTCGCTTGAATTGTTAAACGGATTTGACTCACTTTCAGTATGAAGTGTGTCGATTGACTCACTTGAATTGTTAAACAGATCCGAGTCATTTGACTTACTTTGAGTTTGAAGTGTGTCCATTGACTCAATGGAATTGTTAAACAGATGTGAGTCATTAGACTCACTTTGAGTTTGAAGTGTGTCCATTGACTCACTGGAATTGTTAAACAGATCCGAGTCATTTGACTCGCTTAGACTTTGAAGTGTGTCCATTGACTCACTGGAATTGTTTAACAGATCCGAGTCATTTGACTCACTTTGAGTTGGAAGTGTGTCCATTGACTCACTCGATTGTTGAACGGGTCGCCTCACGGACAAAAATGAATACCCACCTACGTGAGTAATGTGACCCACGTAGGCAGGTCAATTGACCTATTTAAATAAGTCACTTGAGACATTTGTACTTTCAGTGAGTAATGTGACTCGCACAAGTGGGTCAATCAATTACCAATGACCCACTTTCATACCAATTATACCTACTTACATGGGTCATTTGACTCGCTTAAAGTGTGTAATATGACTCGCATACATTCTGAAGGCGGGTCGCCTCACGGACAAAATGAATACTCACGTAAGCGAGTCGCTCGACTCAGAAAAGTTTTCTGTGTAGGTATATAATGACAACGGTGGTCCAGGAATTTGTATACTAATTAAAATGACATTTCGCGATCATGGTTAATCCATATTGACATTTAATTAAACCGACCCAGGAATTAGTATTATATATAACCCGAAACTCAAACATCCACAACTAACTACTTATTAGACAACCCCACAACAATTGGGAGATTTCTCCTAGTAGTCAAACAAGATGAGCTATTACATATCTCTGTGGGGAGTCCAATAAACATCTCTCTGAATGAATCATCAACCGTCTATGCATCAACTAAACTTGACTCCAACACAGACTGCAGGACTGTTAAAATAAACTGCATAGGTACATGTTATTTACAAAGACTACAAACATGGCTGCCCCCACTTATGTCTTGAAAGACCTAAATGTGTAAGTTTTTGCAATCACATGCTAAAAAAGCGCAAGTTTATATCGCACTTCAGTAAAAAAACGAAGAAATTACCAAACTTCGTCATTATTAATACTTCGCCGGCGTAGTAAAAAAACCGCGTGCTGCAAAATGGCGTCGGTTCTTCGGTAAATTTGGAATTTATTTCCAAATTTGAAGGTAAGGAAGAAGTTTGTTTTTCCCTCTTTTTTGTGTTTTGACTGTTATTTTGGTACAACTCTTGGTTTTACTTCAGGACTGACTTAAGTTCCTGCAGCAGCGATTGCTATCTTGATGTTAAGCTTACTGGACTGACATGACTTGGAATTGGATAGCTCGATGTAGCATAGTGCCGTTACTCCTAACGAAGATACCAGAGCTGCTGATCGTCCGGGAGCGAGTCTGAACAACCTGGACTAGTAATGGGACGATTGGCGAGACTGGCGCGCAGACAATATTACACACATTCCATTCACGTCGTTGCCATTTTTAGTACAGATCAAAGCAAATCAGAAATGGGGAAAACAAACTTCTTCCTAAAACAGTCAAATTTGGAAATAAATTCCCGCAATCCCGACTTACCAAATAACCATATAATGAAGTTAAATTGTACAAAAGAATGAGGTAACATTTACAAAATAACCAAGTAAAAAGTAACATTATAATGATGTATCATTTTACCAAACCGAGTCAGTAAAAGATTGTGAAACATTTTTACTTGGCAGATGTAAATTCTTACATAACTAATAGTTAAAATGTTTGTTTTACAAAATATGGGTTTAACCTAATAGGTAAAATTGTACACAATAGCTTTGGTGTTCTATACGTACATTGAAATTATGTAAAATGATACAAAGCTTACGTAAACATTTCTCTGTGTGTAGCTTTGTCAACATATTTTATGGACATACACACTTTTGACATACCTTGTACACCCTCTTGTATTCACAATGCACCATTGTCACTGCGTTTGATAGCAACATAAAAAATGAGAATACAAAACATTTAGTGAGCTGAACTTTTCCTCTTCAAAATGGACATGTATATGGCGTGTATGGCAACTATGTTGCACAATAGATGAGATACACCTGGTTTTCGATCGATAAACCTGTTCTTTACGGCAAAAAGCTGGTTTATCGGACGATAAATCAGGTTTATCAAATACTTTGCTTCTCATAAAAAAACCAGGTTTATCAAATTCCATGAGCAAAGTTTTTTTGAAAAACATGGTTTTTCGACTCCAGGTTTATCGTCCGATAAACCTTCGATTGTAAATCACAGAACCCGGTTCGATCCCCACGCACAGAACGTTATGCTTTCTTTTTGTTGCTCTTCTACCCTTAATATACTGACATTATTGTTGAAACTTTGGCTTTATCAGTTTTTAATTAATAAAACAATAATAAGTTTGTTTATTTATTTATTAAGTCATTATTTAAAATCCTTAGACAATTGCTACATGTCAGGCAAAATAGGACCCACAATCGGTGTGATTAGTGTTTGAATGGCAAAAGGAGTTGATCTCAATTTTTACTAAAAGTATTCACCAACTTGCATGAATTGAGTTTCAAAAATACAAATTGTTTTAGCTTAGTAGGGGTAATATCCCACCTCAGATATACACCAAAGACTATATAACTATGGGACAAGTATCTCGAGGGCAAAGTCCCCCGTTTACTATGCTTAAATTGACGGGGGACGGTTTTAGAGGGGGCGCACTATTATAGTCGTAGCAAACCAGATGACCTAAGACGTGGACGCGTGGTGGATTTTATCGGCTCAAAACATGATTCGTGGCACAGAAATAATACATCAATGGTAAATAAAAAGCTGATTGTGATTTAGAGTACTTATTTGCTTTGATGATAGCAGAATTTAGTTCTTATATGACACGAAACATTCAGAATTGGTTGTTTGAAATTAATTTGTACGTGGAACAAAATACGAATTTTAAATTATGGATGGCTTCGTCTTTTAACCTTATCCAATATATTTTGATATTTTGATCAAAAAGTGCCAAAAAAGTAATTATTCCAAGTTTTTAAACTTTTACCATAATCAAGCGATGTGGGCGTTTTTTACTCAAACTATATTTGTTAGATTTTTTTCAAAAATAATGGGTCAAAAAAGGGATTTTGTGTGTGATTTTCTCAAAAAATCAAAATGTTTGGTTAAAATCGACGCCAAATTTGGATTTTCTTATCCATTTCATTCCCAAAAATGCAAAAATCACTTTTTGGCACTTTTTGGTCAAAATTTCAAAAAAAATATTGGATAAGGTTAAAAAATAAGAATATTTTAGATTCCCTGATCCATTCCTTTCTAAAACTGTCTACTTTTATATACATTTGAGTCAGCATTCACAACATTCAAACAGTGATTTTCTTGAGTCACCCTACCCTTTAAATAGGGTGTGGACCCTCAGCATCCGCAATACTGCTGTAACTCCTTCATTATTTATTTAAAAGGGTTCAATTAATCCAACCATGAACATGAAAAAACCCGGTATTTGACCAATTTTAGTTTTTTTTCAATATAAGTGCCAACAGTTTGATTTTCATGATTTAGGAGGTAAACAAATCACATTTTCAAGACGTCAATTGGGGAATCGAACAGCAAATTAGTATAAAAAACAGTGGCGGCGCTAGTCCCAATAGGTACCGCGTATAGTCAGGGCCACTATGTAATTTCGTTGGATTTTTGTGGGGAGTTGCTAATTTTTGCATCTAATTAATGTTTATAGACCACTGATACCAGAAAACAATGTTTACACATTTTTAAAATGTCTAATGGCGGCCATATTGGATTTTTAAAATGGCGGCCAAATTTTGACATATTTAAACTATTTTTAAACAAAACATGACATGTGGTCACTTTTTAAAGCTTATTTTTTGGTATAACTGTCATGTCTGTTGCCCCTAAAGCAGAACTAACTAGCCCTGATCTTAATTTCAAAATGGTGGCCATGACTAAGGGGTTATTCAAGATGGCGTCCAAAATGGCCGCTCAAACTGGTCAAATCTCATAATATGACATAGCAATCAAAATGTATGGTTTAAGTATAGTTTTAATAGTGGGATGTATGTATTACATCACTAGACACTCATATCCAGAATTGTTGCTTTGTTAACACACCTTAAACCAAGATGGCCACCAAAATGGCCGCCAAATTTGGTAAAATTCCATAAATTGGCATAAATGAACCCATCCTGTATGATCAGAGTATAGCTTTAACAATGGGATGTATGTATTAGATCACTAGAACGTCATATCTAGTATTCTTGATTTGTTAACATACTTTAAAACCAAAATGGCCGCCAAATTAATGGCCAAAAATGGTCAAATATGGTCAAAATTTAATAAAATAGCATAATTTCAACCGATATGTATGATGAAAATATGATTTTAACAATGGGATGTATGTGTTAGACCACTAGTAACTCATATCCAATGTTTTTGCTTTGTTAACATAGTTAAAAATTCAAAATGGCTGCCAAAATAGCCCCAAAATGGGTCCCAAATGGCTGCAAAAATGGTCAAATTCTATTAAATGTGATAATATCAACCAAAATGTATAATGAAAATATAGTTTTAATAATGGGATGTATGTATTAGACCCCTAGTAATTCATATCCAGTATTTTTTGCTTTGTTAACATACTTATAAATACAAAATGGACCCAAAAATGGGTCCCAAAATGACTGAACAAATTGTCGGAATTCCATAAAATGGGATAATATCAACCAAAATGTCTGATGAAAGTATAGTTTTAACATTGAGATGTATAATTTAGACCACTAGTAACTCATATCCAGTATATTTGCATTGTAATAGCATACTTTAAATCCAAGATGGCCACCAAAATGGCTGCTGTAAATGTAAAAATAGTCTACATAAGTGTAAGATAATCCAGAATAGATATTGTAAGAGTGTATATTACATTACATGCAGCAAATAGTATGTTCTAAACTGTTGAGCATTGCTTTTAGATATAAGGCCTACCTCTGTGACAGTTTTGATTCGGTAAAACTTTCAAAAATGGCTGCCAGAATGGTTAAGTTGATGTTAAATGACCCACAACAATTGTTTTGTATTGTAAATGACCATATTATGTAATGCCAACACCCCCAAATCTAATGGGACAGCATTCACTATATGTCTATGATAAAGCCTAGGGGCTGTACTAGATCTAGTTTGAGTATTTTAAAATATATAAGATGGCTTTAAAAGGTTAAAATAACTGAAAAGCAGTATATAGTTCATTGTTAGTGTTACATTAAATATGACCAAATTATTATATGTATAGCTTTTAATCCACCTAGTAGACATATTGTATGTGACAATGTATGATATAATGTTATTGAGTCCATTTCTTTCCATTCTGACCATATTTTAATCAATTGTAGTAATTGTTTTGACCATTTGAAGGTAATTGTATTGACCATTTAGAGGTAATTTTAATGAAATGGTCATTATAATGGCCATCGTAATAACATTACATTGTCAAAATGGAGTCTATACCATTCAATCATACCTTGTCACATACAAATACGTTTACTGGATGGATTAAAAGCTGTAGATATAATAACTTGGTCATATCTAATGTAAGCCTAACAATAAACTAATACTGTTTTCGGTTATTTTACCCCTTTGCCGCCATCTTGGATATTTTAAAATGCTCAAACTAGATCTAGGCTTTATCATAATAATATAGTGAATGCTGTCCCATTAGATTCGGGGTGTTGGTATCACATAGTATGGTCATTTACAATACAACACAATATTGTTAGGTCATTTAACATCAACTTAATAATAGTAGGGACTGCTCAGGAATATAGCTACAAGAAAAACCGAAGTCAATCGAATAAATAGACAACGCAACACGTAGACGCAACACCTTGAGCAAATCATGATTAGGGGATACACAAGCCATGCCCGGTTGAAATAATGAAATGTCACGGTACAAAGTATATTGATGATACTTTTAGGTTTATTAGTTGCTAAATAGGAGTGCTATAGTAAGATATATTTATTTCGTAAACATGTAGGCCTAACTCTAATTAATTGGCAGAAATCGGTGTTTCAACTTGATAGTTAAGCCAATAAAGCTAGAGTAATATATGCTCAAATGAGCATGAAATATTATACACGTTTTACAGATAAAATCTTATAGCAACAGGCGATACCATGGTTTCATTGGGCGGATAGGGCCTCAAATCATCAGTCGCCGACCATTTGGTCAGTTCAGGGCATGTATTGAATAAAGGAAACATGAAATATTCACAGTTCAGGGCATGTATTGAATAAAGGAAACATGCAATATTCACTGATTGAGCATTGTAGGCTTATATATAAATATATAGGGCATGCGTCGTTCTTAAAAGCACGCACTTATGAATTAATGGCAGTGATGGCAGCCATTTTAGAAAGTGATACAGAATCAAAATTGTCACAGAGGTGGGCCTTATATCTAAAAGCAATAGCTTAACAGTTTAGAACATACTATGTGGTGTATGTGATGTAATATTCTTACAATATCTATTCTGGATTGTCAGACACTCATGTAGACTATTTTTACATTTACAGCTGCCATTTTGGTGGCCATCTTGGATTTAAAGTATGTTATTACAATTCAAATATACTAAATATGAGTTACCAGTGGTCTAATACATACATCCCAATGTTAAAACTATACTTTCATCTTACATTTTGGTTGATACTATCCCATTTTATGGAATTCCGACAATTTGTTCAGTCACTTTGGGACCCATTTTGGGGGCCATTTTGGATTTTTAAGTATATTAACAAAGCAAAAACACTCGGATATGAGTTACATGTGGTCTAATACATACATACTTTCATTAAAACTATATTTTTATCATATATTTTGGTTGATATTATCCCATTTTATGGAATTTGACAATTTTTGAAGCCATTTTGAGACCCATTTTGGGGCTATTTTGGCAGCCATTTTGGATTTTTAACTATGTCAACAAAGCAACAGTACTTGATATGAGTTACTAGTGGTCTGATACATACATCCCATCATTAAAATCATATTTTCATCATACATTTCAGTTGATATTATGCTATTCTATTGAATTTTTTATAATATTTGACAATTTTTGGCCATCAATTTGGCGGCCATTTTGGTTTTAAAGTATGTTAACAAAACAAGAATACTAGATATGAGTTTCCAGTGGTCTGTATCATACATCCCATTGTTAAAGCTATACTCTAAACATACATGTTGGATCATATATGCCAATTTATGAAATTTTACCATTTTTGGCGGCCATTTTGGCGGCCATCTTGTTTACGGTGTGTTAATAAAACAAAAGTTCTGGATATGAGTGTGTAGTGGTCTAATACATACATCCCACTATTAAAACTATACTTTCACGGTTTTCACCATACATTTTGATTGCTATACGTCATTTAATGAGATGAAGATTGGCGGCCATTTTGAAATTCCAAAATGGCTGCTATAACGGATTTTAAAAATGTGTAAACATTGGTTTTCACTTTCTGTAGACCTTTACCTTCATGAAAATGCAAAAATTAGCAACTCCCCACAAAAATCCAACGAATCTACTGCAAAGCACATAGTGGCCCTGACTAGTAGTGCAAGTGTGTGATGAGGCATGAATCATAGTAAAGCCACCATTTGATTTGGGTCTATGGCGGCCCCAGCAAAACTGCTGGTGTTGTTGGGGAGGGTCAATCGGGGGTGGAGTCAAACTGACACGGGAGGGGGGGGGGGCGAGAGTGGGGGGGGGCAAGAATGCCTAAATTAACTGAAATTAAACTATTTAAACTAAATGTATGCAATTTTAATATTAAAAGTAAACTTTTCAATTGGTTGGGATCCAAATGCGTAGGGCTTGTTGGTGAGCTAACTGGGAGGGCAAAGATTGTGACTGGGGTTAATTACATTATACGTAGCGGTCATGATATATTTATTTTATTTTTCGTATAAATCTATACGCAACTGAGAAGACGCTGAAATCTAAAATATGTGTAATATAATACTTTAGTAGAATATTATCAAAATCATAGATAACTCACATAGTTTTCTTGTCAAGTCTCATGAACATGTACTGTAAAAAATAGGATTTTTTCAAGATATCCAAACATATAAATGCGCAGTCCGTGTTATCGGCGATGGTATAACATTGGATCATCAGACGATGAACCAATGTCACGTTATCCTGGTGAAAGCTGATGGCAAACTGATACACCTGACCGATCAGTTAAAAGAACTGCAGAATATGCTAATTCCTTTATATCAACTATTAAGTTTGTGTTGTACCACATTATATAACTAAATTAGCTCATGGGTCAAATATTAAGCCAGAGAACAAATCATTTTATTGAACCAAATCTAATGTTTATATAACACCTTCTGCTGATAGTAGTTTGTGATCACCCTTGGAAGGTTCATCAAAGATAGTCAACCATTTGTAGATATTTAAAACGCTCACTCGTGCATTCAAGTATAACTCTTAATCAGACGATCTTTTTTATTCCTCAACACGATCCCTTGCACTCAGTAATATTGAAATCGTTATATCAGTGTTTGTAACTAGTTCATGGATAGTTAACTTGAAGCTGGGTCTGAAGGTGATTGTATTATGTTAGTGCGTCATGGGGGACTAAGCACCAGGCCAACTTTATTTGATAGTCTCTTGCAATATCTAGCGATGTCAACATTATAACAAACGATTCCAAGATCCATTGCCTAATTTGTATTAGGTAAAATACGAATTATCATTATCATCTTTATGTGTATAGGATACGGTGTTTCGACGTGTATGAAATATAAACCCCTCATAGTTGACCATCAACAATAATAATGGTCGCCGGCGCGTCCCTTTTGCAGGCTTGGCCGGCGGCCTCGCCAGCAAAACAGGCTAGCCGGGCGCCAATAATTATTGCTGATGGTCTGCTATTCGTCCTTTATCTAATACATAACAGGTAATTAAATCCGTCACAAAACATTGTTATCACCATGCTTACTTTGTACCAGTTATAATTGGAATGTGGATGAAATAATTTGCCACTGGTAATGCCTTGCTATGCCATTTGGAGTCGTGCGAACAAACGGGATAAGATGCCTGTAATTTAGGGGGGGGGGGGGGGGGGGGGGGATATTACTATGACATTTTATCAGCGCTGTCACTTTTACATTGTAAAGGAAATGTGTCAGAAAATCAATTGTTGGTATCATATTTCAATAAATATGCTGAACTGTGTCTTAACCATTATCCGATAACGTAGCAACATCAAGACCCTTAATTTGTTTGAATAACATACAGGGTGTATCAGAAAAATGAGGACACTTTTTGATGATGGTTTAAATCCTTGTTAAATCACTGAAGCATGACCAATTTTTTATTGCAATGTAAAGTACAATCGATAAAGATAAAATCCTGTAAAGATGAGACAAATCCATCATTAATTAAGGAAATTGTGACCTTTAGGCAAAGCAATCTATTTTGTAGTTTGTACAATGGTCATTCACACAGTATCAGTATAGTAACATGAACGCGCACACTATTTATGCCAATTCTACTTCATATCGTACTAATGAACCATCTACAGTGGGTTCGAGAACTTTTTGATTTGCACAGAATATGCATGCATTGCATCTGATTTGTGGATTATTTAGCCAGTATTGATTTGTGCTACAATTAAATGGATTACCAAACTAATCTTTGCTATTGACTGATAGACTATCTTCTACGTTCATAATTATTGTAACGTATTTAAACGTAAACCATGTTATTTACTGGTTTATACATGTAAATCCCATTGTACAAACCAGTAAATGACATGGTTTACGCACATTATGCTAGTTTTCCTATTTTTCATCGGATTGATCTCATATTTTCGGGATATCATAATGATTAATTGGGCTTTACATTAAGACTAAATTAGTCATGGTCCAATGATTATACCAAGTATTACACCTTCATGAAAAAGTGTCCTATTTTTTTGGATACACCCTGTATATGGAAGATTTATTGTTCAGTCCAACATTCTTAGCGCGAGTAGATACTACACAGTTTTCAGGGATTTATTGTTCAGTCCAATTTCTTAGCGCGAGTAGATACTACACAGTTTTCATGTTTTAGCGTATATATAGTCGTTGTATATCTGTTTGTTACAAAGGTGCCCTGAGCAGCAATAGGTAACTGGGTCGTCACCATAACCTAGCCATAGCTCTTCATCAACGCCCTCTGGGCACCGGGCGCCACTTCCATCATGATCGCATCCAAATAAATACGTGGATTTCTCATCATAATCCGCCGCCTAAAATAAGGAAAACAACAAACACAATTGCGTGAAAAGCAGTATTCTATAAATCAATTCCATCATCAAAACATCGCGGAAAAATCCCGCGATCTACCGAGCCAAATTGTATCACCTTATTGTGTCGATATGAGATAAGCCTCCTTCAACATTCATTATATTGTTTCCTGAAGCCTCAAATGGAAGAAGGTTTTGTGAATTACTCACCGCTATGTAACATGCTGTAGAGCACATTACGTGTTGCGTGTCTTTGCAAGCCTCTTCCAACGACGGTGGAGTCTCGAGAGTGAGCTTCTCTGCTGCGCAGTCTAAACAGCGAAGGCCTAAATCAATATAAATATTCCTGGTGAGGTGATTTCTTTAACCAGTAAGGCGTGATATGATATATACAGAATGGTTCAATAAAACGTTGACAGGTTTTTGAAGCTATCTTTTTCAATATGATTATCAACAATATGATCTTGACCATCTATGCTCAAAATATCGATACAAATAACCTTACGGTTGCAAAATAACAGCTATTTAAACAAAGTCTATCCCATTTCACTCTGTCCACGGGTACTGATATCGCGACGTTACATTGAATACAGAATAATGAATAGCATGCAAGTAATCTAAGATTTGAAGATCCCGCCAGGTGAAACCAGTGTAATTGTTAACATCTTAACTATCTATTCAGGTGTGAAATCAATACGTAATAATAATACCACGAGTGACCCTAATTAGAAATATTGAATTTCATAGATTGGAAAGTGTAATTGTCTATACTCTACGCCCTACGACGATGCCATTTAATGTTATTTTGCTGGTCATTTCCGTAGACTTACCCGTGGACAAAGAGAGTTTTGGAGAGATTCTCTTCAAATAGCTATAATTTTGCCGCCATAGCATAATTGCCATTGAGATTTTCAGCATACATGACCAAGATGATATTTTTGAGGAATAGGCCTATGTAAACAAAAATAATAATAAACCAAATCCCACAACTTCGATCGCGTGGATCTGTAACTAACAATTTGTCTATACTCTACGCCCTACGACGATGCCATTTAATGTTATTTTGCTGGTCATTTCCGTAGACTTACCCGTGGACAAAGAGAGTTTTGGAGAGATTCTCTTCAAATAGCTATAATTTTGCCGCCATAGCATAATTGCCATTGAGATTTTCAGCATACATGACCAAGATGATATTTTTGAGGAATAGGCCTATGTAAACAAAAATAATAATAAACCAAATCCCACAACTTCGATCGCGTGGATCTGTAACTAACAATTTGTCTATTTCTGGATTCTCAATCAATACAACCTTTTAATAATAATTGAATGTTATGACTTTTTATAATTCACGGAGTAGTTAAATAATCAAGGACCTAGTTCATTATAAATGTGTCCATAAATGATTTTTTTTGTTTGTTTTTTGAAAATTACTTTTGACCTGTTAGGATAAACCAGCGAACAGCTATTATTTATAGAAACGAGGTAACGTTCAATGCAAGTCGCATTCATAAGATCAAGCCATCAGAAATTGTTGTTTTCAACACAAAATCACTATTTCATCATCAATGTGATGAGAAAGAGAACAACCTGTTTTCAACCCCCCCCCCCCCCCCCGGGGGGGGGGGGGGGGGGGGGGGTACTTAGTGGGTATGAGGTTATTGGGATGTGCCTCTAAATAGGGTCCCAGTTGTCACCCTCTGGACAAGGTATGGGTCTAATATCCTCAATTTGGCTGATTTTCACGGGAATGTTAGTCAAATATAAAGGAAAATTATTGGTGTCCGATAAACGTATGGGCATTTTCCCTCGAAAATTGGTAAATGTATTAGTCATTTTTTTTTCTTCTTTCAATTTGCTGACTGTATATATCAGAGTTCACCACCGGCCCGGGTTTAAAACACCTGCTCAATGTATGTTTATTAATTAACCCATTTTTAAGCAAGCTTACAGTATTCTATTTGTAGTGCCCCAACTGATTCTTTATCGTACCTGTATCAAGATCGGCCGCATCATCACCACTGTCACCTTTATCAAGATCGGCCGCATCATCACCACTATCACCTTTATCAAGATCGGCCGCATCATCACCACTGTCACCTTTATCAAGATCGGCCGCATCATCACCACTGTCACCGTTATCAAGATCGGCCGCATCACCACCACTGTCACCTGTATCAAGATCGGCCGCATCACCACTGAGAGGAGCACCAACATCTGGACAAGGTTCCTCTCCGTGCCCACGCCCACGTCCCCGTCCGCGTCCGGCTCGTTCTTTGAAATAAAATGTAGTTATTGTCAATGATCTTTTGCTACAAATTATATTTGTTTATATTTTATTTATTTATTTTTGATTGTTTGGTCGAATTGTTTTCTTCATATAAACGACAGATCCCCACCATTTAATCGCCAAGCGATGGCGTACCTCGGCCCAGCCAGTAGGGAGGTCACGCTGCATGTCATATTTTGTTATACGCAAGAAAACAATGGAGTATCAGTGACTGCAATATTTGCTAGATATAGCTTCGGAAAATTGTCTATTTGGGCATCTCAAAAACTGAGAAACGTGCTAAAAATCAGGTAGAATTTTAGAGGAGGGTCAATAACATCTGCAGATCGGTAAAATGTATAGTATTAAACACGTTTTGTGACCAAATTTATGTCGTAAAATGTTGGCAAATTCACGTTTTGAAAATCTGTGGTCTTCGAAATTACAGGAATCCTAACTCATTCTAAACCTCACCAAATCATGAAATGAACCCTCGTCTACAAAAAATTCCGTGTACGTATTGCTCTATCTGCTTGGAGATAGCGAAGACCACGGAAACTTCATAGCTTCATACGGCTCAGCCTGACTAGCTTGATTTGTTCTGCTGGACTAGTTTGTGGCTGGACTAGCTTATTAGACAAGCTGACTTGACTAGCTTTAGGTTAGTCAAGCTGGCTAGACTAGCTTTATGTTTGTCAAGGCACTGATATAAAATATCAATGGCGGCATGCAGATAAGACGTACTTCATCGCCGGTCCGATTTTGCTAGCCAATCCAGAGGTAATTTGCCGTAGTTATTTCATTGTGTGGTCATATTGTGTACATCACAGTGTTTGCCAACATCTGTAGACTATTTTATGCTACATTTTGTTTGGAGTGACGATTCGGAGTAGGAAAAAAAACTAACTGTAAAGAACGACGGTAGCGCGGGCATCTCGAACGCTAACGGGTCAGCCATAGCTATTGAATAGACAGCAGAGCAATCACCCGTGGCGAAACCAAGTACTGCTACTCAACGTATAAGGCGGGATCTACTAAAGTGCTCAACAAAAGCAAGTCGTACACTTTGTTTAGTTTAGGTCAATTAAAGTAACTTTCAATTTTTACCAAACAGGCTGGATAGACATTTGAATGAATCTTTTCGGCCCATTTTGATACCAAACACCTAACACCCAACAACAAAGATAAACCATGATTAGCACCATTTTCACATACACTACGCGGAAGAAACACCAATTGTTAACTAGCACATTCGCCGTATCAGTCCCGTGTTGATCGCTGCGCTCACCCCTCAATGGGCGGGCTAATTCAAATGCAAAGTGTCATGCATGGGTGAGGGATATGATTTGTATGGAATGGAGAAACGGCTGCACTGTGTGATCGATTGCCCGCCTGTCAATCCTGGTTATAACAGTGTCACACACGGAGTGAACCTCACACACACCACTTTTCCTCCCGCGTAGTGTATTGAAAATGTGACTTTTGAAAAGTGACTAGTTTTTGATTTGATTTTTTGAATTTTGTGAGTGTTGTTATTATTGAAATATTTATTAAATGCATATAAAAGTATACATTTTTGGAAAGGAAATGGATCAGAGAATCCAAATTTGGGGTCAATTTTGACCAAAAATGTTGATTTTTTTTGACCCAAATTGCTTTTAACAAAGCTAACAAAAATAATTTTGAGTATAATATGACCAAATCGCTTGATTATGATGTTGAGACACAAATGAAGGGACTCATATTTTTTTAACCGAATCTAATATTTTTGGAAATTTTGACCAAAAAGTGCCAACAAATGTGAACAAAATTGATTTTTTTTTCTTTTTCACTTTTTAGTCAAAATTTCAAAAATATTAGATTAGGTTTTTTTTGTAAAAAGTAGTCCATTCATTAGGGTCTTTACATCATCATCAAGCGATTTGGGCATTTTTTTCCTCAAAATTATTTTGTTAGCTTTGTTTAAAAAATGGGTCAAAAAAGTGATTTTGTTTGTGATTTTCTCAAAAAATTGATGCCAAATTTGGATTCTCTGATTCATTTCCTTTCCAAAAGTATACTTTTAGATACATTTGAGTCATAGTTCAATAAGTACAGCACTCAAATTCAACAAAAAACTTCCTTAAGTCCCCTTAAATGGCGATAATCATGGTTTATCTTTGTTGCTATGTGTTATGTTTGGTATCAAAATGTGCCTAAAAGATTCATCCAAATGTCTATCTAGCCTGTTTGGTAAAAACATAATCGAAAGTTACTTTAAATGACCTAAACAAAGTGTACGACTTTCTTTTGTTGAGCACTTTATATGGTTTGAGCTGGACTAACCTTACGTTAGTCGAGTCAAGCCGGACTAACCTTACGTTAGTCGAGTCAAGCCGGACTAACCCTACGTTAGTCACGCTATCTTGACTAACCTTACGTTAGTCAGAATGGACACCATCTGGACTAACTTAAAGCTAGTCGAGCGACTAGCCTAAACTAATCCAGCTTAGGACGGACTAACTTCAAGCTAGTCGAGCTTAAATCTAGTCCAGCTGTGCTGGACTAGGCTAAAGCTAGTCAAAATAAACACCATCTGGACTAGCTTTAAGTTAGTCAGGCAACCTGTTTAGGTTTTTAGTGCAACATTAATATCCACTTGTTAAAACTATACTTCATACATGTTGGGTTAATATATGCTAATTTATGGAATTTTAGCATGTTTTGCGGCCATGTTGGTGGCCATCTTGGATTTAGGTATGTTTACAAAGCTAAAATGTTGGATATTAGTGTATTAGTCTAGTACATACATCCCACTATTAAACTATACTTTCACCATACATTTTCATCCTGATTTTGATTGATATATGTCATTTTACGAACTATGACCTTTTGGCGGCCATTTCGACGCCATTTTGAATAACAAAAGGCATACCAAAATCATGTTTGAGTACCATAAAAGGAAGTACAAAAGTTTGTTTGGGGGAATCCTGGGGGTGCACAGTAACCCCCTGTATATACCCGGATATGCAATTTCCCTTAAATTGGATCGTGTGACTTCAGGTCACATGATACGTAAGTACCGGATTTCCTCATTTTTTTCTTCAATAAACTTAAAGGTATTAGTTCCTTGTTACAAACACCAATCACAAAGAAAAACAAATCACCACGAGGGGAACTGTGGCAACCTCAAGTTGGTATAGTAATATCTGACTTTTTCCACTTGTGGCACAATGTGACATTTGAACATTGCAACAGGGTATCAATCTAGCAACACTGACTTATTTAAATCAGTTCGTTGTTAGACCAGAGATAGGGCAACGTATTTATGAAGTCAGTTTGGGCAATAAATGTACCACCTTGGTGTAGGTTACTGCCAAACTTTGACTTTTGTTGTTGCTGAAATCAGTATAATTAGGAGGATTTTCCCCTAGAATGAGCAAAAACACGAAAGGCTAGTTACCATGGCAACAGATGGTTGCTGAATTTTGTAATACCATATCTTTACATAACTACTTAATGTCTTTAACCTCCCAAACCTTAGGCAAAATCGAAGAGATGCGTGTCCAAAAGTTTGTTAACCTAGAAAAATGCCACTCTTAACTGTTAAAACAACGTAATTTGTTACAACAATAAAGACAAAATAAAATGTGACCCCAGTCAGATTCGAACTCACGGGTCAAAATATTCTTTGATAACAATACAAGCCGACGCCTTTAACCGCTGGGCAACCGAAGCAATAAGCAATATCGTTGGCAACGAATTGATAAAATACCTAATACTTCTTTTACTTTTTGTTATATCCCCAATAATCATAAATAATAATAATGATAAGACCATTTCGCATCAAAGTTCATGTGTATACTATAAAATGTCAAGTAATTAATACTGCACTCATTTAATAAAATACCGGCCATGTGCAGCATCTGTTATTTAACTTGCAAACATGAATATAAAGGACACTTGATTTGGTTATACAACACCATTGGTTTTAGCATTATTTAATTTAATTGTACCCATGAATTAGACGTAATAATACGCCCTCGTCTGTTCCCCTCCAGCCCAACACGTACATATCCCCCACAGATAGTCAAAACCATGTTGACAAGTCAGTGTATATCAAAACCAAAGCTGTTCTATTTAGCGGCATATCCCCGACTCTAAATTTGCCGACTACCAAGCTGTTCCAACCCGCGGGCTACTCCCATCGGAGAGTGACTCTTTTCTTTAAATAGGGCTAATCATGGATAATCCTTGTTGTTTCGTAGCACATTTTGGTATCTACTCTGTTTAGTCAAAACATAATTGGAAGTCACTCCATTAAAGAACTCCTTGCTCTCTAGGACAATAAACAAAGTATGACTGTCTTTTGTTGAGCACTTTACCTACCTTCTAACGACTCATGTGCACTAGCTATATATGCCAGGGTCAAGACTACAACAATCGTGATTACATGGACACTATTCATCGTTGAATGGTCAAATTATATCTGAAAAATAAAACCATAGTTCTTCAATAGGATGAATATCTTATGCACAAATAGCTTCAAAAGAAAATAGCCTCTTGTTCATCCCTGTCGTGGTTATATACAGTCATCAAAAAAAGTAACTATACAGGTAATAAATGTACTTTTAACTTTACAAATATATATCCTACCTAGAAATATCAATCATAAAGTTGTTGAGAAATTTATCTTCTTTAATATGAGATATTGCACGCTAGGATCGGTTGGATATTTAGGAAGCGACAATCCAAAATGTAAGGTAAAGTCACAATTTCAAATTCACATTTTACATTTCAACACGGGGGAGAGAATGACAGGTAGCGTGTGTGTGTGGCGTATTGATCCATCGGAACAATGCGGCCGACTGTCCAACCTGCGCATGCATCCCCCAATTGCACTACCGGTAATCGATAAGATACCCGTAGATTGGCCCGCGTGTAGAAAATAAAAATGTGAAAATGAAAATCGGCCTTCTTCTTATATTTTTGAGTGCCACTTCTTCAAGAATCCCCCGATTCTAGCGTGCAATATCTCATATTAAAGAAGATAAATTTCTCAACAACTTTAAAATTTAATATTTTTAGGTAGGATATATATTTCAAGAGTTAGAAGCCCATTTATTACCTGTATAATTACTTTTTTTGATGACTGTATAGTAAAACTTACATGATCATATGGCCATGTAAAGATAGAGGATGGCGCCATAACCTACTAGATCACAATTCGCCAATGAAGTATAACGTGTAATACAAGTATCACTATGCCAACTGGATCATACTTTTGAATCCCGAATCTTAAAGGGGCATTGAGAGATACGTATGGGAGTGCGCCCTCAATTATCCTGGAAATCAGTTTCTTTGCATCAAAGTAATACTTAGGCATATATATACTAACTACCATCTGAAACAGTTTACCAACATTCGCCGTTTTTCATATAAAATATCATGATTTTCTTAGTTTCGATAGGTGCTGTGCTGAATTCGGAAGTTATGCATCGTTTTACTCACAGACTTTCTCGGTAAATCTCAACCCGGAAGTGCCGTTATTTGCTTATTTTGGCATGAAGGCGATGTCGGAATTCTATGACATTTTGGATTTGGACTATGTTGATGATTATCTTTACGTTATTTGCTCATTTAGTATATCGATACATCTCTCAATGCCCCTTTAATCGAAATGAGCTTCACAATAAGGGGGTAAATAAGGGATACTAAGAGATGTGTTGAAGGCTGTGCCCTCAATTAGGATAAAGACCGGGATTTCTACATTTTTACAATTGAATTACATACAAAAAATGTACAGCTGTAAGGATTAAGAATAAACAGCTGTCTTTGTGCAATAAAACGTCGTTTCAAATTATTCCATCCCCGGCTCGGACAGCATTTTATGGTCATAGGGAAAATAACGACATTCAAATATGAACCTTTTTTTATTGGAACTTTTTAGTCAAAATTTCAAAACATATTAGATAAGGTTAAAAAATGAGAAATTCGTCCCTGAGTTAAATGAGTTTACATCATCATCAAGCGAACAAAATGTAGCTTAACAAATGTTAACAAATGTTGGGTCAAAAAGTGATTTTGTTTGTGATTTTCAGAAAAAAAATCAACATATTTGTTGTGATCAATGATGCAACATTTGGATTCTCTGTCCATTTCCTTTCCAGACATGTATAATGTTTATACATTTGAGTTACAGTTCAAAGATTACAGCACTCACACAATTTAAAAAAAACTTCCTTGAGTCAAACTTTGCATATAATGATGACCTTTTTTATGTAAAATAGAAAAACATACAAATCGGGCGAGCAAATAGAGCATATACCTTTAAGTATTGGATGATAGGGCAACTGGTCCAGTTAAGCATATTTCATGATATAACAGATTAAAGCGCAAGTAAATATTTACCGAATTGTTATGAAAATATCACCCATGTCCTTGTTTACATATAGCATGTAATCAATGTTAAAACATATTTAAATAAAGAGTCAATTACCACTAACAGAAAACTATAATTGGCGTGGACAAGTTGCCCCATCATTGGGGCAACTGGTCCAATATGTTCCAACGGTTAAAATACACAAAATGTACAACACGGACATTACGCAGTATTTTCTTTCCAAACATATTTACACATTATTTAACGTGTAAAAATGGTCCGTGTCTCTTGAAACCCATGTGTTATACAACTTCCGTGGTTAACGTTTAAATAGCAGTAATACTAAGGTGTGTAAAACAACCAAAGTTTTCGACTGCATGTTTTTTAGATAAACGTTATGAACCTAATTAAATGGTTATAGTTGCGATGTTCAGACACCCCACACATTGTCTATATAACACATCTTTTAATGTGTTTAATTACTTCATATAATCATCATATGCATTTAGTGCTTACAATAAGCTATCTTGATAATTAGCAAGCTTGACGTGTATCTGGAGAAGAAATTAAATATGACAATGATGACCCAATGGTTAATATACACAAACAGAAGTGAATATAACACATACATCATGATATTTCCTCATTACAAATATCTTTACAGACACCATTCAATATATTATAAAGATATTAGTTCATAATACCGAGGTTTTAACCATTCTAAAGTCATTTCACGCTATGTAAATACCAAGTCAATTATCAGTGACACTAACAAACCACCAAGTTAGCAACATGTGCCATTTTTTCGATCGTTACAATCACAACCTATGGTTTAATAATATTTCGCAAAGTCTCTGAGCAGATAAACAAAATAACACCAATCAACTGCAATATGCACTTAACACCTTAAAATGACTGTACTGCATGAATATGTTTACTGTTGCATATCTACCAATCATATAAAAGTACATCAAACATGATTTCAACTCATCTAGGGTCACGCGTTATGAATTTGCCTCCCAATAGGATGGTGATGTTATACTTTTTAGTTTCATGCTGTTATATTCCTTCAATATGTTTAAAACCACAAGAGCTATCTCAACAAATTTGTTATCATTCTAAAGCGCTACAAGCTCTGCCTGCAAAATGACATTGGTATAGCTAATACAGAACGGGAGATACAGCTGTTTGAAGTTTGGGGACCAAGGATGGTGCCGGAAGGGGTGCAGCCGGAAGGGGTGCCGCCTGTACCGCGTTGTTCTTTTTACAATAACTAGTCGTCCCCTAATGTTACAAACACCATTTTGGTCCCATTTTAAAGGATATGTAGTAGGCTTTTAAGCATGTGGTTCAACAGACTTGTCAACTATTTATAACAACTAATTAATTATGGATACGACCATGATCATTAGCTTTCTTCCTATTCGCTACACAGTCGACATGAATGATCAGCCTCAATTTACCGGATTTACAAAAAAGACTATAACAGAAAACAAATTCAACCTATGATGGCAAAAGTATACATTTTTGGAAAACTTGTGACTATACTCTATTTTGCTTCCTCGGGACAGTGACGTAACTTAACGGGCGCAGCTTTTACGCACGCGTATGTATCTTCCGTCTTTCAACGCGTGTGTATACGCCAGCGCCTCGAGTTGGCGCGCGCGTTATGTGCTGCAATTAGTAGAATACGCAGTTACGTCACTGTCTCGTGATGGCCAAATAGACTATAGAGGAATTCAGAAATGCAGTTTAGATCAGGGAAGGGTACATCTTGAAAAATATTTCTGAACATTAAATGTAAAATACAAATTGGAGATATTCACTAGCCGGTATTATTACCTTACCGACAAGTATCCTTTGACAATGATATATCATCTGATAGGTAATTTCATGGGGAATTTAAATATGTAAAGTAAATAATGATAGGGGTGGGGATTGATCTCTAACTAAAAATTAAAACAAATCTGATATTTTTCCGAATATGTTGAATCATACCATTTTTGTGTTTGGTACTATAATTTCAATGGCATATTTGCGCGAAAATCAAAATCCGTGTGTAACGCGAAAGGAGGCAAGCTTTTAACACATGACCCTATATAAATCGCCGATACTATCTGTGAATGTTCATCCGTCACTCAAGGAGAATATCACGTGTGAAAACACCCATAAGGGGGCTGTACACATTCAGCATAGCACCGTAAAACTGCCGTAACTTCTTCACTATTCGTTTATTCTATATAAAAGTATACAGTTTTTTTGCAGAAAAGGGTTCAATGATTCCAACCATGATAATGAAATTGTACATTTTGGAGAAAATTATAAAGAACACGTTTTTTGACCCATTTTAGGTTCTGCAAAGATAACTCAAAATGTATTTTGTCAACTTTTGTCATACTAGTTTTATTATATTCCTAATACAATTCCCTATGATTTTGTTTTTGTTTTTGAAATCTTTATTATTTTTTGAATTATGGACCAAAAAGTGCCAACAATGGGTTTTTTAACCTCCAAAATCATGAAAATCACATTTTAAATGAAGAATGAAGAAGTTACGGCAGTTTTACGGAAGCTATGCTGACGATGTACAGCCTCCTTAAGTTGCAAATATGTTGGCATATAGAGGGTAAGGATGTCAAGTGTTCAAAATAAAGCAGTATGCCCAACCATTACAAACACCTTCACTTTGGACCAGTTGCTCCATATTCCCCTATAGTAAGTACGAGCAACATAGACCTAAATAAATAAAAATAAATAAAAAATAAAAAAAAATAAAAAAATAAACACACTAACCTTTTGGCGTATCCAATGCTTACAGTGATCTGGACACTTCCTTCTTCTACTCAGATCTGTCAGATATTGGCGATTCATTTGCTATTTCTTCACAATATATACATTTTAGTCATCTGTAAAAGCTGAGTTATGATTGTATTTGTCAATGCGTATGCGCCATGCACACGTGACTGTAGTACCTTACATGCTATTTGTTCAAGTGATAATCATGCACACGTGACTTTATGTTAGCACCCTAGTATAATAGTTCATGCACACCTGACGATAATATATCCTTACTGTTTGTAGCCCAAACACGACCGACCCATAAAATCTCTGAGAAAACACATACCTTGATTTTTTTAAATATATTTGTTATGGTGAAAATGTATGTTTTAAATAATATTTGTATCTGAAGTTGCCAAATAGATTTTAAAAAACTGTCCTGGACCTTATTTATACTCATATCCCCTTGTAAACACCAAGGAGGTGCAAATTCAAGATTCTAGCTAAAACTTGACATCAAACATGGTCAGAGGGCGTGTACAAACTGGTTGCAAGCCTGTCACACTCGTATTCAACGCTTATTACTTTTCATATTTATTGGTATGGCGCGGATGGCCGGCAAAGTCCCAAGAACGTGTTTAATGAACGGGAAACGGCCCACCGTGCACAGAGAATATAAATTCGTCAACAATTTGGTCTTATTTGACAAATTAAAAACTTGTCATAATGGCAGGTTTTTGATTCAACTAATATTCTGTAATGGTGCACATTTATTTGGGATGCTAAAAGAACAATGTTGAGTATTTCTAGTTAATTTTCATCGTAACACACCTTTTTTAAATAAATATATTTAAATGTTAATGAGAAATTACTGAAAGACAATTTAAATGACTAATTATCAATAAAATGACAAATTAAGAATAGTCATGTCATTGCCCTTTAATGTGTCTTTCATATTAAATGACTAATTATTGCTAACGCTTCACTTCGGGTTTTCTGCATCACGATAGGCACGGAAACCGGGAAATTAACTTGCAACGGTGCCAGTGGCCAAGTTTAATTATTATGCAGGTCTTAGTTAACCTTAAATGTCACTATTGAATCTCATACAAGCGAGTACGTTATCAAATGATTGAAAAACCACTGTGCGGCCCTGGACCGTACAATTTACATTACAGTGATGAGTGTGAACGTAAAGAGAAGTATCGTGTTTTTAGATTTGCTGCCATGTGAACTTTTATATAAATGTATGGAGAGACACAGAAGAATTTCGGGTCATTCAATACAACCGGGTGAATTAATTAATAAATTATCTCAAAATTATTATTACCCGAAATAGGTTTTTTTTCAAAATCAAGCAGCCAGCGAAATTTTGATAAAAGAGCGGCCAAATAGTGAGTGCGTCCGCAACTAAACTCTCTCTATCTGACCAAAGACGGTCACTTTACTGTCTGAGTCTTTGATCTGACTATAGGATCCAACCTTTTAGTAAGAACACGAAAAACGCCGCGCACAACAGCTAATTACGGACAAGTGCGCAAAAAAGTTCGGAATTATTTATAATCGCCATATGATTTATGTTTCAAAATATCATACACACATTCGACTCACTCATCCTGATCATGTAGGCCTATTTCGGTAAGATAAGCTTCAAAAAGGGACTTGATATCATTATCTTTGGTTACTGGATTAAAAGTATATTCTTTATATCATAATTTCGTTGGCCGCTTTTCGTAGGCCTATTTGGGCATCCAGTTACTCAACAGTTGCACAATTTGAATTACTCAACAGTTGAGTATTATTAATTAACCATTTGTCGGGCATTTTATTACCAACTGTTGCTTAATTTGTGAATTGTAGCCATATGTTGGGTGTTTTAATGCAAATCGTTGCTTATTTGTGACAAGTTTTTATTATATATTGAACATTTTGTATAGCAACACGGGGTAGGCAAATAATGTGAATTCTGGGCGATGCAGCAGAGCAACATACATCACTTCCTCCCGGTAGTGAACAGGTAACTTGTAAAGGGAATTCTTGGCGATGCAGCAGAGCTACATAAACCATTCCCTCTCGGTAGTGAATCTGTAATTTCTTTTAACATGTTATTTAACTATGTAATACGGTTTCTCGGGCTGCTTTGGATCGTCAACATTTATACAGCGGCGGTATAGCCTAATTGAAATTAAACTTTTGATTAAAACAGCATCGGACCACTGCTCACCGCCCGTGTAGCGCGGTATTCCCTGGTTCAAATATGGCGTTTTCGGTGTGACGTTCACGATAAATACGCAGTGGTACGCGAAGTAGCCTGGCGTGAAAGCACACGCGACGATTGCGTTTACGCGCACGATGCTGCATTCGTTCTTTTCCGTGCAGTATTTATTATCTTAATGTTGGATTTATACTTTTTTGGGCACATTTTCGGCACATTTATAACCTGGTCAGTTACTTATTTTGTTGATTGCATAATGGTATACTAGTATATATAAGAAAGTCATACACTTTGTAAAGATGAATCTTTTTGGAACAAATTGGTACCAAATACGGCACAAAACAACAAGGATACATCATTTTTAACACCATTTAATAAAAATCCGTGACGTTTTCCAAATCCGCATTTTCAACGCACGCAAGTGGCCAGAAACTGCGGTGCGTGGCACTTGAATGGCCATGAATGATCACGTACTTAAACTGCGTTGCTTCGTGCGAGCGAGTGCGATATTAAATTGCGAACAGGTAGAAATAATCGAAAGTTATTCTACAAAAAGTGAATGACTTTCTTTTGTTGAGCACTTTATAATGGTATACCAGTATTAAACTATACTGGCAAAACCGGTCAGTATCTGTGACCTAAAGTACACCGTTTTCTCTCTCAGTGTTTCAGTTTGCACATAATAATATTATATATTATATGGAATAAAAGAGATCATAGCAGGCAACTTTTAATGCTCGTGTTTATCATCTACGTTTAGAGTATGCCAGGTGCGACAAAAAAAAAATCGTGTTAACGACTTTTTGAAATCGGATCGTTCTGTATTGTATAAACGTCCACACTATACCGAAATATAATGGGACAGCATTCACTGTATTTCTAAAAAAACCTGGGGGCTGTAGATCTAGTTAGCGATTTTAAAATATTCAAGATGGCTGCGCAATAATCTTTGGTAATTTCTAATGTAACACTAATACTAAGCTGACAGGCAGTATCAGCTTATTGTTAGTGATACGTTAGAAATGACCAAAGATTATTATATATGGTCACGCGTTATGAACTCGCCTCCCAATAGGGTGGTGCCGTTACATTTTTTAGCTTCATGCTGTCATTTTCCTCAAATATTTTTAAAACCACAAAAGCTATCTCAACAAATTTGGTATCATTTTAAAGCCCTAATAACAAGCTATCTGTCTGCCAAATGGCATTGGTATAGCTAATACAGAAAGGGAGATACAGCTGTTTGATGTTTGGGGACCAGGGGTGGTGCTGGAAGGGGTGTTTCTGGAAGGGGTGCCGCCTGTACAAACTCAATGGGGATGATCCCATGCTTTGTTCTTTTTACAATAACTAGTCATCCCCTAATGTTAAAAACACAATTTTGGTCCCATTTCAAAGGATATTTAGTAGTCATTAAGTATGTGGTTCAACAGACTTGTCAACTATTATTAACAACTAATTAATTATGGATAAGACAATGATCATCAGCTTTCTTCCTATTCGCTACACAGTCAACATGAATAATCAGCCTCAATTTACCGGATTTATAAAAATGACTATAACAGAAAAAGTTTTCAACCTATGATAGCAAAAGTATACATTTTTGGAAAGCTTGTAAGTAGAGGAATTCAGAAATGCAGTTTATATCAGGGAAGGGTTCATCCTTAAACAAATATTTCTGAAAATGCTAAAAATATATAAAATAAAAATTTGAGATATTCACTAGCCGGTATAATTACCATACCGACGTAGTAACTTTGACAAATATATATCATCTAATGGGTAATTTCATGAGGAATTTAAATATGTAAACAAAATAATGATAGGGATAGGTATACAAATTATATGGATCTCAAATTAAAAATTAAAAAACTTTGATATTTTCCGAACATTTCCGATCATACCATTTTAGTTCTTGGTCGTACTATAATTTCAATGACATATTTGGTTTCCTCATGCAATTTCCCTTCAGAAAATGTATACTTTTACTACCTCAGGGGGGTATACAAGCAAATATAAATGTGTAAAGTTAAATTCATGTCGCGAAAGCCAAAATCCGTGTGTAACGCGAAAGGAGGCGAGCTTAAAACACATGACCATATACATTGACAACATTATCGCACCGCTGGTTGAAAAGTGCAAATGTGGCCTCGAACTTTGCCACCATGGTGTGATATTAAGGATCATTTGTTTGCGAAAACTGGCCAGCAAAATGTTATGCAATAACAGGGCCACATTTGAGTTTGTGACATAATCGATGTAATGTTTTTCAAGGCCATGGGGAAAATTCATAAAACAAGTTTGGGTATAACGCGATATTGAGAGACCCGATGATTAATCTCTATAGTTGTAATCCTTGGTAACACATTCAAGTTTTCCAAGGTCAAAGGTCATCTAGGGTCAAATTACAAAAGTTGCCCGATTGTCCTCAAACATGAAAAAACTCCCTTTTTCGTACACCCAACGGTTATGGGGGCAAAGGTCAAAATAGGTCAAATTTTAAATAAGTTCAAATGACAAAAGCAATATTGCGGAAGTGGTGACCTAGGTCAAATAAAAAAACAATAAAAAAACAACGGTGACCTCTTCGTATATTATGCTGAATTTATGAGCAACAAAGAAAATGGCATGTTTGGACTCATTCACTGCATTGTAGCCTATAACGTCTAAATGGAACATATCTTGCGCCAAACACACAGTACACAAACTTGTTTCATGGATGCTTTTGGACAAAAACATGCATTTTCCCCTTGGCCTTGAAAAACATTACATCAATTACGTCACAAACTAAAATGTAGCCCTTTTATTGCATAACATTTTGTTGGACAGCTTACGCAAACAAATGATCCTTAATATCACGCCATGGTCGCAAAATTCGAGGCGAAATTTGCACTTTTCAGCAAAAAAGCAGTGGTGCAAAACTTATTTCAATGTATATGCAGCAATGGAAATATCCACATGACTTACCACCCGGGGTGAATAGGAACTACACACTTTGTGGACTTAGAATATTTCTAACCATAGACGGTGACCGTTTCTAACCCAACTTTTACAAAAGGTAATAAATAAGTTGAAAAAGTGGTCCTAGTGGGAATCGAACCATGGACCTCTGCATTGTAAAGCATGTAAGTCAACCACTAGACTAGCGAGGGGTGAACTGGCCAAGATATGCTTTGTATCGCTCTTATTATTACGGAATAAAGATATACTACTGTTATGATCAGTACGTATTATTAATAGAGCTGCGACACACTTGATCGTCAACCCCGGGTTGAAAGTAATGTGGGTATTTCCACTACTGCATACTCTTTTAATCCATCCAGTAAAAAGTGTGTATGTGTCAAGGTACAAATGTATGAGTGAATGGTATAGACTCCATTTGTAAATATGTCATTCACTCTCCTATTGCAACTGGTCCTTAAGTTTAGAAAATGTTGCGCACAATAATAGATGTTGGTGTTATTCATGGTGTAGGTATTTGATGTCTATAGGGATGTTCTCATGAAGAGATCAATGTATTTGTGGGTGCTATCTACTGAAGATAGCAATAGCATATTTGTGTTATCTACTAAAGATAGCAATGTAATTCATGGATCCTATCTACTGAAGATAGCAATGTAACATGGGTATCATCTACTGATGAAAGCAATGTAATATATTGATTCTATCTTCTAAAATATGCATTTAATATATTGGGTACATGCCCGAGTAGATTTGCCATATTTTTTTTAAACGGAAGCTTAAAAATGGATAGAAAAAAGATCTTATGACACATTAAAGATTGCTGAACATGGTTAAAGTATAAGTATTTCGCAAACATTGTTTATATTAATTCGCTCTGGTAAGCCTATTGTTATCAATACTACGAGAGGATTACCCAGTGCATATATATAAATTCGGGGCTAACTGCATGGGTAAGTTTCCATTATGTTGCAAATTACATCTACGCTCATGCCGTTAAACTACTCAATACAGCCGGTTGGTTGCACACGAGAATTATGTCATATATAGCAACCAGCTGGGATGGAAGGCAAATATTTAAATTTGTTGACGGTTTTTAGAGCATCAATTTATAGCGCTGCTAAGCGGGCCTTGTAACCTAATGATAAGTTTGGTAAGCTAAGAGGTTATTCAAGATGGCGTCCAAAAATGCCGGCAAAACTGGCCACATTTTATAAAATGACATATAGCAATCAAAATGTATAATAACATCATAGTTTTAATAGTGGGATGTATGAATCAAACCACTAGACACTTATATTCAGTACTTATGATTTGTTAAACCTTTCCACGCTGGGGTATCAACATCCATTGCAACCCCTCACCACTGGGTATATTTCTAGATCCCAAAATGTGTTGACATGGCCAAAGTATAGTCATACTCCAACTCGACTAAACTGGTATTTCCGGCTATCTGATCAAAAAATGTTGTTCACCAAAGTTGTAGGGAATTGATTCTTCTCAATAACCCTACACAAATTGTATATGAATAAAATATTAAATTGTTAAAATTAAATAAAAACTGCACCAATATAAAATAATGTTGACCATTTTTGAAGACTTACACACACAACCCCTATGACCAGTAGGTGTGAAGTAGGTGCTATCGTATTCATGCAGTGATGGTCAAATACACTGTCAAGTACCTATTCAATAAGAGCATGTACTCAGGTACACTACTTAGAAATCAATAACATAACAATAGAGTCTACCCCCAATTCCCACACACAAATTACACATTTCTGTTTTCTGTTCAAGTCTTTTTAAACTCATGATATCTCTAAAATTTCAAATATAACATGTACCTTATTTTCACAAACTCATTAAGATGAAACACTCCTCTTTCTAACCATATCAAATGTTAGTAGTAAATGCAAATAGTGTCTAAATAATTAGCAGTTTATAACAGGGCTAATTTGAATCTATGAATTGGCTGCCACAGCAGCCTGCCGTTATATGTGATGCAATGGATGGGCTGCCACAGCCTTACCTAAATCCAAGATTGCCGCAAAATGGTAAAATACCATGAATTGGCATATATATATATATATATATATATATATATATGATTCAACATATGATCAGAGTATAGTTTTAACAATGGAATGTATGTGTTAGATCACTAGAAACTCATATCTAGTATGTTTAAATACTTTAAATCCAAGATGGCCGCCAAAATAACAGTCTCTCTGAAGGTTGTTATCTTTGAAGTGGCCTGTTACCAGATGTACGTGTTTTGACATGATAGCCCCCTCCACCCCGCTCTCAAATTTCTCACTCGGCTACAATTCGCTTCGCGCCAGGGTTCTGGGGAAAAATACCCAACACCCGATCTTAAGATACTCAATCGGCGTCAAGGGACTACAGGCAATTTTGAACGCCACTTTATATATGGGGTTACAGGTGCCATTGTTCTTTGCCCGACGTGAAGCGCGCGCATCCTGTTTTGTTTAGGACCCGTGCTTTTAAAACTCGCGCCAAAGCATTATAAAGGGCAATAAGGCATAGTGGACAGGGATAAGGTCATATGCTGTAACCGCAAGGATGTATTGATAGGCCAGTCCTTTCGACCGTTGCGTTTGTTGATATACATTGCTGTCACCCCATCTAAAGTGCTCAACAAAAGAATGTTGCATGTCATACACTTTGTTTATGTCCCATATAGTAACTTCCGATTATTTTTTTGACCATGCAGGCGAAATCGACATTTGGATGGATCTTTTAGACACAATCTGGTACCAAACTTGCCACCAAGCAACAAAGATAAGCCATGATTAGCACAGCACCATTCGATGACAATCCGTGACGTTTCCAAAATTCACATTTTCAAGATAATACGTTACTTGTTCACAATCAGATAGCCCGGTCGCTCAGGCACGAACCAACGCAGTGCTACTGTGTGACCAATATCCCTTTCATTCCTGGCCATTCAAGTGCCACATACAGGGTGAGTCAAACAAAAGTTTACTCAACTTCAGCGATTTGTTTTAGAAAAAGGTATTCGTTTGTTTTCAAAACAATTTACTACGGTATAACGACAAATCAATTAGCTTTAATATGAATTTTATCTGGTTTAGATTAGTTGAGGGAAACTTTTTTTACGCTGTTTTGAGTGAAAGTGACCAATTTAACGTCCGAACACGCTTCCAGATCTTGACCATTATATTTCATAAGATACGACCAATCAAAAATTACAATACCGACAGCGAAAGGATCAATTCCTTTGTTATGAAATGATTAAAGTGTGATAATTGTGTCATAAATAGGCCTTAAAGCTGTCTATTGTCCCTCAGTGCAACCACACTCTCAAAGATCAGGAGAAAGACCAAACAAGATGCTGGATTATCAAGTGGGTTTCTATTCATTAACAGGAATACATTTTACATGTAGAGAGAGAAAGAGAGGGATAGACTATTACTTATTATATCATTCATGCATATTTTCGGGTCATTTAATTGGTTGGTTAGTACCACGTGACTAAAAATAGAAGTACCATCCCACGTCCATTCATAAAAAAAGATACTATCCATCGGCGTATAGTAATACTATACGTCGCCTCGTGTCACGCGACACTTTTACAGATACGCTCTCTATCCCGTTATTATTTTGAACTACGACTTGTACAACGATGTAAACTCTGGTTCCCTGCGTATTTTTTTATAAATAAGTCGGTGGGGGAATACTGGGTACCAGCAACAATTATCACAACAACATCAGACGATAATTATCATCACTGAAGTTATCACAACAACAACAATGGCAGCTTTCGAGGAGAAACCGGGCCGTTTCGCTAAAGTTGATGACACTGTTTTGTCTAATTTAGTGAGTTCGGCAACCTCCAAGAACACGCACAAACAAATAAAATACGCGGTGACCATAGTCTGGACATCATTGAAGCTTTCACTTTTCAGTAAAGCTGAACTGGACGAGTTACTTCAGAAATTCTAAGCTACGCGGCTTGTTTGCTGTTCCTGTTTGTGTTTGCTGTTTGATGAACTTGAATTTTTATGAACTACGAGCTAAGCACTCTTGAAAGATGTTTTAACATTCATGCTTTTATGAACACTGTTGACTGATGCTACAACCAGTCACAACTTGACTATCCATTGAAAACTGACGGAAAGGACTAGGCCTAGGCCTATTCCATTATTGCTGTAGGTGAGTACGATATACTATTTGACATCTATCAATTGATTATAAATCTAATTATGAAATAATGTATTAAATGACCCAAAAATATACATGAATGATATAAAACAAATATAATGCGTCTGAAATTCGTGGGATGGTACAAATATGATCACTCGGTGAAAGCTAGATTGTTCCATTTCACTCGCCTATCGGCTCGTGAAATGGAACAATCTAGCTTTCACCTCGTGATCATATTTGTACCATCCCACTCATAGCCACATTATATTTGTATACTAGTCTTACTGCGGACATTGACAATTTTTGATTGGTTCAAGGATAATGTTTACTTAATCGGACATATTTACGAAAAATAAGTGCAATAATTATTATGTCTATTGATTTTATCAAAATACTATCGTTTATTATTCACATTATCAGATAGTCACTGGTGACAATTTTTATTCAATATCCTCATCTAGTTTTATCATGTTTATGAATATCCCTTGCGGACTATTTAATCCTTGCAATTATTATTTATTAACTGACAGTGGTGATACGATTTAATCCATATTTCATGTTTTAATCTATTAGGAGACAATTTTGAACAAGTCTATTGTCTACTTAATTCTTTTAATAAACAAGATGTGTAACGCTTTACATCATGATCCTAGTAAACATTATTAAGCTCGTTAAGCTTGAAATTAAAAACCGTGTTTTGGTGAAAAAACAGCTCCTGTACAGAAATAGTCATATTTACTTAACAGTATCATCAAATAGCGTGATTGTTTTTCCAGAGGATAGCAAAGAAATGGCGCAATCATTCGTACCTAAAGATGCTAAAATATAAAGAAAATAAAGGCACAAGGGAGTACCAACGGGCACTATTCTCAGTTTTATAGTTGTATTTGCCACTTATATTCGCTAGTTGATTAATCTAACTCATGATGCTTGATTAAATCAACAAACTAGTTTGACATGACATGACATGGTCTATGACATTTATAGATAATTTTATGATGACAAATAGGGTAAAATTTAACATTAAAGGGGCATTCAAGGGTTATTTAACATGAGTGTATAGAATAACTAATAGTGAATTAGAGGCGTATCTAGGCGGGGTCTTCCATGAACCCCAGGACCCACTAAACCAACTTTTTGAACTTACTTTCATGGTCCTAAAATATATTAAGCATGTTACCCATGTTACCAACATTCATTTTGGTGTTCTAAAGGGTTATTCAAGATGGCATCCAAAATGGCCGCCAAAATGATCAAATCTCATAAAAGGATCAGCCAACATACATGTATATGATAATATCAAATAAATGAAGTTAAAAGTGGAGAAATGCCGTGATAATATATAATGTATATGATAATGGTATATAGGATATTTATGATGTATATTAGACTACTAGAAACTCATAAACAGCACGTTTGCTTTTTCAACATAATTATTTCAAATCAAAGATGGCGGCCAAAATGGCCGCCTTAATGTAAAATATCCAATAACAGCGTGTATTGCATTACACACACCAACTAATATGTTCTACTGACATACTAATGCTTTTAGATATACAACCCACCTCTCTAACAGTTTTACATGTCATCTGTTCTGTTTTTCTTGCGTATCACTCTCCTTAATGGACCTCATCTAGTAAAATGTTTAGTTAATTACCAGTATCTAACTTTCTAAACAGATAGATTACTGATTTTATGGTGAAAATTAGGGGAAGTTGAAAAAACCTATCTTAGTAGTAGAAACATCACCAAACAGTTACAATCTAAACCAATAAGTAGCTGTACGAATGTATCAATGACACTCAATGAATAGTCACTTCAGTCACTCAATGAATAGTCACTTGGGGTAACTAAATAAACCCCTCCGATTACTAGATGACGGCTTGGGTCATTAAATGATAAGATGGGGGTTATTAAGATATCACTTGAGGTCATGTTATGATCACTCAGGGTCATTAAACGATCACTTTGAGTCATAAAACGGTCAGTTCGGGTCATCGAAGAATCACCTGTGGTTATTACGTGACCGAGCGGGTCATTAATGATTGCTCGAATTCATTACGCTATCAATTAGGGTCCGTAGATGATCGCCTGGGGTCCTTACATGATCACATGGGGTCATTAAATGATCACATGGGGGTCCTTAAATGATCACTTGGAGTAATAATATGATCAATCAGGGTCAATAAATGATCAATCGGGTTCAATAAATGATTGCTCGGGGGTCATTAAACAATCACTTTGAGTCATTAAATGGTTATTTCGGGTCATTGAGAATTCCTGTGGGATTATTTAAGCGACCGATCCGGCCATTAAATGATTGATTTGGGTCATTGCGCTATCACTTGGGGTCATTAAATGACCATTAAAGTACTCAAAGTGATTGTTTTAATGACCCCGAGAAATCATTTATTGACCCGCAGTGATCATTTATTGACCCTGTGTGATCATTTATTAACCCTGTATGATCATCTATTGACCCTGATTGATCATTTTATTACCCCAGGTAATCATTTAATGACCCCCAAGTGATAGCGTAATGATCTCGAGCAATCATTTAATGACCTGATTGGTCACTTAATAGCCACCAGTGATTATTCAATGACCCGAAATGACAATTTAATGGATCAAAGTGATTGTTTAACGACCCTAAGTGATCATAACATGACCGCAAGTGATATCTTAATGAACATTAGCTCATCATTTAATGACCCAAGACATCATCTAGTAATCAGAGGGGATTAGTTAGTGACCCAAGTGACTATTTATTGACTAGATCCAAGTGATAATGTAATAATCAAAAATGACCATTGACACAAAGTGATTGTTTAATGACCCTAAGCAATCTTGAAGGACCGTTTCATTACCCCAAGTGATCATTTAATGACCCTAACTGATAGCGTAGTGACTCCAATCATTCATGACACGAACGGTCACTTGATAACCCTAGGGATCATTCAATTACCCCAAGTGCAATGATCCTCAAGTGACCATTTAATGACTCAAAGTGATCGTGTAATGACCCTGTGTGATCATTTCATCACCCCAGGTGATCAATTAATGACCGCGAGTAATACGGTAATGACCCAAGTAATTGAGTAAGTAACGGATATATGATAATACTAATCGATTAATAAGGTCATTGATATATACATACAGCTAATTAGGTATATTTGGTGTCGACTGTAACTGGTTGATGATCCTTTTGGATATTTCTACTACTAAGATAGGTTTTTCAACTTCCCCTAATTTTCACTATAAAATCAGTAATCTATATATCTGTTTAGAAAGTTAGATACTGGTAGTTAACTAAAAAAATTACTAGATGGGTCCATTAAGTAGAGTGATAAGCAATTAAAACTGTTAGAGAGGTGGGTTGTATATCTAAAAGCATTAGTATATCAGTAGAACATATTAGTTGGTGTATGTAATGCAATACACGCTGTTATAGGATATTTTACATTAAGGCGGCCATTTTGGCCGCCATCTTTGATTTGAAATAATTATGTTGAAAAAGCAAACGTGCTGGATATGAATTTCTAGTAGTCTAGTATACATCATATACATCCTATATAGGCCTACCATCATCATAATGTTGGCTGATCCTTTTATGAGATTTGATCGTTTTGGCGGCCATTTTGGATGCCAGCTTGCATAACCCTTTAGAACACCAACATTAATGTTGGTAACACCCTTAATATATTTTAGGACCATGAAGGTAAGTTCAAAAAGTTGGTTTAGTGAGTCCTGGGGTGCATGTAAGACCCGCCTACATACGCCTCTAATTCACTATTAGTTATTATACACTAATGTAAATAACCCTTGAATGCCCCTTTAATGTTAAATTTTACCCTATTTGTCATCATAAAATTATCTATAAATCTCATAGACCATGTCATGTCATGTCAATCTAGTTTGTTGATTCAATCAAGCATCATGTGATAGATTAATCAACTAGCGAATAAAGTGGCAAATAAAACTATAAAACTGAGAAAAGTGCCCTTTTGTACTCCCTTGTGTCTTTATTTTCTTTATATTTTAGCAGCTTTAGGTACGAATTATTCCTTAAATATACATTAAACGATGTCGAACTGATTATTGGTGGATATTAAATTGTTCAAAGATAAAATTTACACAGAAAACGCAAACACATATTGTTTGCCCAAAAATGTTCTTTTTAGGCTGAAAACGGCCCAAAAATTTATTTCTATTTTTGTCACCCCCTTCAATCGAAAGGTAACTATGTAAGGACTTGAATTAGCCTGGGTGTCAAGCTGTAACAAAAAAAATGCCGTGATAAATTATTTTAAAGCACATTTATTGCCTTTGGCGTGTCTACTGTACACATTGACTAAATTATTGCGCTAAGTGTATCATAGTTGATTCACGCATAAACTGTTAATGAGTCAAATTTCAGGTGACTCAGTAGTATTGCCAGATTGACTCACTTGTCAGGGAAAGATGAGTCAAGATCGACTTTTGACTCATTCATAAAAATAATGAGTCAAATGCGAAATGAAAGCGAGGCCGTTTTTTATTAGCTCTGCCATTTTGTTTTGCACATGGACTGGTGACCTTATAGCGTGTGTTCAGGATGTAAGTGATTGAAGACACAACTTGTGTCATTTCTTTTGGACTTCTTTCTTCATATATATAAGTAATATGTGGAATTTCTGGAGCTGATAGAACAGTAACTTTTTTTGCATTTGGCGGTGTTTTTACCTTCAGTAAGCTTACAGTGTTGGACCTTCGTCGTTACACTGCAGTAAGCTTGTGGATGTATTTAACTTCATTATGTGGGCAAGTTGGACTTTGTGTCTGCTTAATAATGGGCAACATACATAAGTATCTACAGAAACTAACACTTTCGGAGATCACCGCCCATAGTCTTTAATTGTCACAAAACAATGCTATTCTGAGATTCAAACTGAAAATTCCAGTCTGAGTCAGTTGACTCATCCAACCTGAGTCAATTGACTCAGTAAAATGTTTTAAATGTGTCAAATGACCCAATTTGATTCATTATTGAGTCAATTGACATGTTACAAGTGAGTAAGGAGGCTCAATTGACTCATTAGTATTGAGTCAGGTGACCCATTACCGAGTCTGTTGAATCACTAGTGAGTCAATTGACTCATTTTTTGGTGAGTCAGAAGACTCGCTAATTGCATTTGTGAGTCAATTGACTCATTATGGATGAGTCAAATGACTCAGTTTAAATTCAAAGTGTCTCACTACACGGACAAATGAAAGCCTTACCAAAATGAGTCATTTGACTCAGTTATTTTTTTCTGTGTAGCCTTTTTGGACAAACAAAATAATCGAAAGACATAAACAAAGTGTATGAATTTCTTGTGTGGAGCATTCAATATAGCCACTGTTTATAGCCATGGTAACACATCACTGTACACGCCTATGCCGTTTTTATTTTCATCATATAACCAAATAGAACTCGGTTTATAGGATTTAATAGGTGTCCTCGAATAGCTTCATTCAGATTTATCACTGCAGCTGTCAACTTAACAAAACTGTAGCTGGATGATTATCGTTAGTCAGCTAGCTTTCACGCAAATGGTCGCCTTTTCAGCCAGCGCGACTGATCTTGCTCACCAAATGGACGTTGGTGCAAGGATAAAATTGGAAAGAGTTTACAATTTGCTATTTTTTTAAACTAAAATGCAATATTTACATTGATAAGTGTCTTCATAAAAATGTCTCAGTAAATATGGTCACAACCCTTTTGATAATTCAGCAGCAAATAGAGTAGAATCTTCTGGCCATAACATGTTGTATACTAAACGGCTCAAAAAAAGTTTGGAATAATTTGTAAGCACAAGATTTTCAAATATCGCGGGATATGTTTATTAAGTGTTTTATATCCATGTAAAGCTGATGTATTCATCTTTACAATGATTTGCATTTTAAGTGCTCAGCCACATGTTTAAGAACATGAGGAGGTCGCAATCTAAAAGTGCCAAAATCAACACTATTTTGTGCTTAAAATCAATAGATAATCACACTACGTGTACACTGCTGGTCAATGTAACGCTTCGTTAATTGAACAGATGACGAAGATGTTCTTTTGTGCACGAAATGTGTTGATTTTTGGCACATTCAGATTGTGACCTCCCCATGTTCTCAAGAAAGTAGCTGAGCACTGGAGCAATGGATTGCTTCAAATTTGATATCACGTAAAGATAAACACATCAGCTTTACATGGATATAACACCTAATGAACAAATCCCGCGATATTTGAAAATCTTGTGCTTGAAAAAAATATTCCAACCTTTCTTTTATGAGCAGTTTATAAGAACGAGCAGTTTATAAGAACGAGCAATGCAATGTTGGCAAACAGTTATAAAAAATGTTGTAAACGGTCACGTCCAGGGTTTCTAGAACAATATCACACAATTATGAACATTTCACCACGATATTTAAAACAACAACTATACCATTTTATATAGTCATAAAGTAACAATATTTGATATGAGGGGTTGCAGACGATAATAAATCAAACAAGTGTGAATCTTCCTACATACGTTGTCTTTTTTGAAAAACATTATCTAAAGTGAGCTATTCTATTCGGAACATTTCAGATTTATTCGGAGCGGGGTGGGCTTTTTCTTTCATACGGGTTGTCCCAAATATCCGAGGGTGTGGTCAATAAGAGGGAGAGGGGAGTACCACATATCCTTAGAGGGAGGGGGCGTAGGTTATTTTGCTTGGAAAATACCGGGAGATTGATGCCGTTGTAATGTGACACTCCCCTCCCCCTCTCCATACCGAATGATCCCCCTATTTGAGCTCCCCATGATATTTGGGACACCCCCTAGAAAATAGGCTCCAATTCTCCTGTGCAATGCAAAAGAATGCCCTCCCCTCTAAGGATATTTGGTACTCCCCTCCCCCTCCTAGTTGACCCCCCCCCCCCCCCCCCCCCCCACCTTGGATATTTGGGAGACCCTTTACGAAGAAAATTGACAGCCCCCTACAACGGCACTAATCCCTCGCGTTATTTGCCTTGCCAAAGTAGAAATCTTCGCCCAAAAAAGTTGCAAATATCACCCGGTTTTTTGCTCAAGTGAGGGATATGGTGTTTCTAACATAGGCCTATGCTATGCAATTGAAATATTTTTAAAAAGGCGATTTAAAAAAAATTGTACTATCGGACTATCTGGCACCCTCAATTTATTTTCGTCAAGATGAGCGCCCTCCCTTAGGCATGTTAGGAGGATGAGGGTTTTTAATGCTATCTCAGGATTGAAAAAGCCAAACTAGATGAAATAAACGGCATATGAAAGCTAAACGATTAGTCTATCAATACGTTACAATTGTTAAACCAAATGTTAGAAGTTCATGGTCAATAAGTTGGGTAAACACGTGCACGGTTTTTCTAAGACACCCTGTAGTTTTGTTCGGCGTTTCAAGGACAGTAGAAGGGGTTTTATTACTCCAACACCGTAGCCAAGACGGATGTCAAGTTTCACGACATGCAGTTGGACATTACCTTCATGAGAGGATGTGAAACCCCACTCATTAACCCTAACCCACCCGGTGGATTTTCCAACGAATTTTTTTTCAAGCGAAAAAAACACACACAACAAGAGGTGCCACGCCCCGGGGTTTGAACCCACGACCTCTCGGTTGGCGGGCGGACACTCTACCAACTGCGCCACGGGGGAAGCTGTGCTGGGCGAGTGTATTCGCCCAGCTATATAGCCCGGGGCCATCATTTCAGACAAAAACCTCAGCGCCAGGTGGAACAAGGATGCTGGGAAATGGGATTTCATGGGATCTGGGGCTGTAAGGGTTAATCAGGGTAAAATTAGAGAAAAAAAGTGAAAATTAAAAAGAAGAAAAAAAATCGTTCAATAACCCTAACCCACCCGGTGGATTTTCCAACGAATTTTTTTCAAGCGAAAAAAACACACACAACAAGAGGTGCCACGCCCCGGGGTTTGAACCCACGACCTCTCGGTTGGCGGGCGGACACTCTACCAACTGCGCCACGGGGGAAGCTGTGCTGGGCGAGTGTATTCGCCCAGCTATATAGCCCGGGGCCATCATTTCAGACAAAAACCTAAGCGCCAGGTGGAACAAGGATGCTGGGAAATGGGATTTCATGGGATCTGGGGCTGTAAGGGTTAAGGACACAAAAAACCAAGCAGTAGCAAGAGCATGATGTTTTAGGTAAATTGAGGATGTAACAAACTAGTATAGCCTGGTACCATAAGCGTAATATTTTCAATACCTTGTGTGCGTTGCGCTAGTAGGATACCGTATCCACTTCACACTTTATTTGCGTAATATAATACATTCTGCCTTCTGGGCAGCAAACGGCATATCTTTAGTTCATGTCGTGTTTGCTATAGTAGTGTGTCGAGTTCCGGGGGTCGATACAAAAGTAAGTTCTGAGTCCATTGCTTTTTACTCTTTTCCCGCTAAAATAAAGGGTAAGCTTCATTGCAATATTTTAAATATACAGAACTATTAGATAGCGAAATCCTCTATCGATTGGCCACCGTTCTCACTCAGTTTATAGTCACTTGGTCACGCTACATGGAGTTACACATTCGTGTCTGTAAGTAATCTCATTGAAATGGTAAAAAAGGGTCGGCTACAAAACCTGTCACCTTTTGCTTACTTTTTCAGTCGTTTGCTTTCATTTGTTATCAGAGATGAACTAGATTGAATACGCTTTACAGTTTAGGGTGAGACAAAAAGAAAACGGCAATAGTGGAAAGAAGCAATCTTGTTTTCAAATCCAAGTTCATGCTTGCACATTTTAAAATCTTATAAGAATAACATATTTGTTAATTAGGCCTACGTGTTGAAAAATATATTCAATATCATTTTCCGTTCGGTCGGTCGGGTTTTCCCTTGAAAAGCACAACATCACACTACAAATAAGTAAGAATCAAACTTAATGTTATGGCGGTATTCATTTGCACGTGAACATTGCTTTGCCAAACTTCTAACAAAAATGGGTCGATCGGGCCCATAAAACAGGGTGTCTGGTGTCGTCCCCTCTATTAAATCGGTACGTTTTAAAAATCACTATATAAACATGGAGTCATCATCAATATAAACATGTGCTCATTACAGACTTGTTGTAAATAATTTGATCCTAAAACCATTTGAGTAGGTTAGTAGTTACATTATGTTTCAACATAAGTTGTTCGTATGTTGTTGATAACGTTAGCCGGACTATACGCATGCATACACATTGAACGAGAGGGGGTGTGTCCACTATCGTCTGGGCAAAAGAAGTCAGAAATCATCGCCCTCTAGAGTTCAGGCATTCAATCATTCTTTCAAACCTGCAGTAAAATGAGTTGCAAAAGTGTCTTGAATGGCGCTATACCAGTATGTATCAACATATCAGACGACGCTGGACACGGGCGTATACACGAGTATTCAGGTTAAAATATGCGAACGAGGTTACGTGATCAAGTGAATGGGACGAAAGCTTAACAACGGTTTAAATTCAAAACATGATACTGACACTGCGGGTGGTTAGCCACCCACAACGGTTTTGGATTGGAATTTTTTTTCTTGTAACTTATGATGAATTTTTCAAAATAATTAGATCAACATTTGCGATTACGTGTTATTCCAATACGAATTCAAAATTTTGGTTTTCGCGTGTCCATCGTCGTCTGCAACATATCAGATTGTATCATGGATAGCTGTGGTGTATATTCTTGATGTATGCAAACCGCGTATGCCCATCAATTACATCGTCTGTTAGGTATATTCAGTAATGCTAATCTGCTATTGTTTTAACGTATCCCCTGCATTTAGTTTAGTCAAAATGAGAATCATGGGTTCTGAACCAGTAAGGAAACCTATACAATATTATTCTGTCTCATGTCATGAAGAAAATCCGTGTTTCCCATTATAATTGCACATCGATTCCACCAATTTCGAAGGGCTCTGACAACAATGCGCTGATTAATTAATCATTAATCCACCATCAAGTTAAAAAATAAAAATATAAAAGAATAACAAGGAATAAACGGGGATTGAACCGGTGATTGCCGATTGCAAACGATATGGCCAAATATGCACGCCACAGAGATCGACGAGTGTTATTGTAATACTTTTATTATTTAACCATTTATCCATTTATTTATAACGAACGCATTTGTTACCATTTTATGCCATATTTATATGTTACTCTCGCACAAAATGTGTTTGTAATGTGATTATACTCCTTAATTTGGAAAGAACGGTAAATCGTTACATTTTTGAATTGAACACAAAAAATGCGTCATTTATACAGTCCACAATCATTGCTCGACTGAACGTTGTGTGACTTACTGCATTGCATTGAATCTCAATCGCTCATCGCCAACTCTGTACATGAAATAATGCGCTGTCCAACGCTGTCGTTAGAGAACATTAGATAAGTCTCTTCGACTCTCCAGAGGGCGTTATCTGCGACCTTTGACTGGGTTCGCGGGGATAATCATATTAATGAGCAAATATGCAAAAGAGCTAAGTGTCCCCTCCTATTATATACTCCTTGGTAAGGTGTAGAAGTCCCAAGTATGCACACGATCTCACTGAATACAATGTCATGCTCTACCACAAATTTACCCAGTACTCAACAACGGAATAAATCTCACAATCCTCATTTGCAAACTTGGGACTTATACACCATACCCTTACCTACATGTAATTATTGCTCGACTGAAACGTGTTGCATCATTTTACGATCTGTTTTACACAGCGATACTTTACATGGGTAAAGTACAGTGTAATTCTACATTCCCGGCAGACACTCTGTTCAATGGCACAACAAGTGGACTTATTTAAAGCATTTTGTTGCAATTGTGAGGTGTGTGGATCGTGTTTCTTTATAAAATTGGTTAGAAATCCATCCATTTTAAAACATCTGAAATTTAAAATGAACTATACACCACCTGGGAAAGTATGATGCCAAGGGCATATATTTTGCACGTACATCCAATACAAAGGTTCAGAAAATCGACCAAAATATGACGTCATAACCATTGCTTCGGGACAAAATGGCGCGGTACCCACCCCCACTTGAACAAAAAACTGTTTACAGGATACAGTTCAATTATTAGTCTCATCATACCAAGATGTCTGGAAAATGCAAATCCAAGTTCTTCTGATTGTGTTCAAACCAGGACGACATGAGATGTGAAGTGTTATTTCGATAAAAACAGTATAGGGTGAGATAAAAAAGAAAACTGCAATGGTGAAAAGAAGCCATCTTGTTTTCATGCGTAACATTTTCCCATACTCTTTTTTGTGGGTGTATTTGTATATGGTATTAGCGCACCTGGTCTATTCTCCATTCAATTGAATCGGTGCATGGCATCTAATTCATTGTATTGCATGAACCGTGTTACCAAATTGGCTTACATGGTATGAAACAGTTGGGTCATCTTACAGAAAGTCTTAAACACAGTTAAGTATTCCTGACAAGGTGGTAGCCAATCCGTTACAAGGATAACCTCTACTTGGAAACAATAAGATTCTTCCACGGGATATTTCTGCAAATGTCTGTTCCGAATCAAAGAGGTGTGGCTGATAAATCCCCGCTAAAGAAGTTAAACGACTCTGGACTCTGTCAAAAAATAAGACAATTTATTGTAATCAGTTTTAAGAAAAAGATACTTAAAGCGACAGTGGCGGCACCGGAATACTAACTAATTTGTATTTGAGTTTGGGCCCCCTGTTGTTGTTGTTGTTTGTTTGTTTTGGGTGTTTTTTTGGCGGGGCAAATATGCGGTTGGGGGGCAAGAATATATTCGAGTTGGGGGGGGGGGGGATAAATCGAGGGTGGGAGAAACAAGTGACAACAGAGGTTAGCCTAATATGCGCCCCAAACTCGCGGAATATTTAGGATCATTAAATATGCTTGACATTTCTCAAATGTTCCCACCACGTTGCCACCGCTGTAAGACGTGGAGACATCGTCCATTTTTTAATGAAACTTATTGATAACAACTAACTATTATAATACCTACCTTGTTGAAGAACTGTTTACTGGTAGCTGTTGTATCTGCGTATGGACTTAAAACATTGTCCATCGTGCTCGGCATAGAAACTGTCTTTATCAAAATTGGCTCGGAGTTGTCGTGACTGAAAAAGTATAAAAGTAAAAGTAAAATGTATTTTTACAGAGTAGGTTCAAAATGTGAGTTATCGATATGAGTGGAATAATCACCATCATTCATAAACGTCAGTCAATAAAAACATAATGTTCACTGAACATTCCGAGATTTGAATCTCAGGAAGTCTTAACTGGCACATTACGCGCATCAAATGAGATACGGGTCAGATTTACCAGAACCGTGATGTTTTGATCTATAGACTCCAGTTCAATCATATCCTTCAATGTGTGTAATTACTAGCAGTATATTAAATCCTTACAATTTTCACCAACCACTCAGAAATCTCCACACTTCAATCTGTGATTACCGATTGCGTGATTGGTGTTATGGCGTTAGTTGACAAATTCAGTATAATATTAATACTTTCACCCTAACTTAATGTACGTCTCCAATTGCCATTTTCAGCTTTAATGAATATAAAATGTATGGTGTTTTGTATTGTTATCATTCGTAACAGAGAAGATGTTAAGGTCTTCCCACAATGCATTGCGCGAACGCCAGCCAACCTGAGCTTTTATCACACGATGCATTTGTCAAGCTTTTAAAGGGGCATTGAGAGATGTATCGATGTACTTAATGAGCAAATAACGTAAAGATAATCATCAACATAGCCAAAATCCAAAATGACATACAATTCCGACATCGCCTTCATGCCAAATAAGCAAATAACGGCACTTCCGGGTTGAGATTTGCCGCGAAATTTCGCAGGTAAAACGATAGCATAACTTCCAAATTCAGCACCTAGAAAATCATGACATTTTATATGATAAACGGCGAATGTTGGTAAACTGTTTCAGGTGGTAGTTAGTATGCCTAAGAAATACCTTGATGCAAAATGATTTTCAGGATAATTGAGGGCGCACTCCCATACGTATCTCTCAATGCCCCTTTGAGATTAAGAAATAAGACAAATAAGAAATGAGAAAAAGGAACACTGATAACTAATTTATTAATATTGAAGACAAATTGGAGACAAGGAATAGGGCATTTTGAAAAACGCAATGCATTGTGGTGATGTCTTTTAAATATGCTTTGCATTCGTAATTTTTTTTCAGACTTGTCTTCTTGGTTGATTGTGATTTCTGTATTAAAATACATGAACAATTATGTTTTGGAATTATAATCTGAAAAAACAGTCATACCACTAAAATAACCTCTCCTAATCAATTAAGACAATCTCCTAAAGTTCGTTAGGGATCACGTCAAAACTCGACCGCCGGCAACCGCCGGTTACGGCTGGTTCCGTTCGGTTCTCACAAAACGTGTCGTCTGTTATAATATACACACATAATGAGGTCAAATAGTAACACTCTGGTGAACACGACCGGTTGAAAGTGCCTCGTCACACACGTGAGCAATAACATCTTGAAGTAATGGGCTCTTTTAAGACTTAAAAGTCTCCGTTGACAACCAGTACAATACAGCTATTGATTTTCGCTGGGGTTGGCTTTTTCAATCTGTTTATAGCTCAATTAACTTTTTAAAATCAATACCGAAAGTCTATGAATGTTTTTTTTAATAGAACGATTATAGAGAGAGCTATTATGACCGCAAAGTAACAGATTGATAGTGTAAATTGGTCAGATTACAGCATTAAGTCAACCGGCGGTTGTTCAGTGTTGCATGCGCGAATATTCATATACCAGTAAAACATTTGACCTGAAAGAACCGGGCGGAACCGCCCGTAACCGGCAGTCAACGGGCGGTCGAGTTTTGACGTCTCCCCTTAATAGAAGTTCGTCTATTGTTTCGGCTCTAAGAGGCCTTTTTTAACGTTATCTAAAACAAATGATAATCACCATAGCTTTCATATACACACTAAATAGGCTAACATAACGTACGAAGAGGCATTGGAGTACAGCAAACCAAATTTGTAATTCACTATACTAATGATACGATTACAATATGGTACCAAAATTTGACGTGCACGCAATAAGGGAATGTCCCTAAATAAACCATTGAACTTTATACTCCTACTAAATACTCAATAGAATACGTAATCAAACTTGTGCATACTGTTATTTGTACAAATTGTGTGCTTTGTGACGGGAATTTCCCTTAATAAAACCTTGTTTGAAAAGAGAGATAAGGCCACGAAAATCATCAGCCTGTTCTATGGCCAGACCGACCCATTTGTTATGTGGAATTTTCAGCAAAAAATTTTGTTTAGGCATTTGTTTAGATTTATTTTGGTAATAGTTTTAACTTTTTGCAATATTTGAAAAATTAAAATTGCCTTAAAAAAAACCCACAATACAACATTAAACTCGATGGTTGAAGCGCGCGTAGGTTTAGGACTCCCTACAAATTCGCCCCCCCCCCCCCCCCCCCTCCCCCGCTGTCAGATTTCTAACTCAGCGGCAACCTCCCCTACCCCCCGCTAAAACAAACAAAAAAGCCCGACCGACCGACAGTACCTCATTTGCCCGTAGAACATGTTGTTGTTGTTTTCGTGGCCTAATCCATGACTGTTTATAACAGATTTACCTGATATGGTCCACCAGAAGTGAATGCCGCTGCGAGATGTTTCATTTTGTTTTCTGTACTTGGGTCTACGCCCACGTCAATTCCTTCTTCACCGGTGACGTCAAGGCCACCATTGGAAAATGCCCACGAGTATTCCTCTGTTTTAGGTGCACCGTTAAACTGTGACGCGCCCCCATTGTGATGGCTTGTTTTTAAGTTAATCGATGAGGTAGAAGATGAGAGATCGTCGCTATTTTGTTTGTGTTTGTTGCGATAAGCCATCATGCAGACGACAAGTACCAACAGTAACAGTAGAGCTGTAGCGGACGCAACGGCTATTCCAAGTATAACGGTGATGCTACATAAAAATAAGTAAACAGTTTGATTTTATTGATGAATAAAATGATCATAAGATTTGCTCCAATGTGTTTCTTAGAGTAAAACCAAATTATCAACAGATGGGCCGAATTCTCAAGGGTTACTGTCATATGCTGTATAGTAATATGGTAGATAGTTGATCTACAGTGTTTCTAAACTTGGATTCATCAACATTGGGGAACAAAATGGGTAAATATAAAATAGGGAAAAAATATAGAGTGCACTACACTAAATAGGATATCCCCTACCCTAAGAGTGTTGCTAAACTATAATGGCAAATTATGCATGGCAAAATCCTAAATTTAAAAGACTTGAAAGCCTCTATTTAGTGGGTAAGCAGACTGCATGTTACCACGGTGACGCACACCCGTCAATTAGTAGCGCCCTCAAGTGAAACGGGCTTTCGTTCCGTAGCTGACTAGTAAATATAGAAATATCTAAGGCTCTGTTTAATAGTTAGCTTGACTGTTACAAATATTCTGCAACTTAGTTGTTCAAACCGCGGGTTCAAACATAGTGAAATCGTACATGTTATTGTGCGCCCTTTGTAAATATCTATCTGCGTCCTGTTTGCGCGAGTATAGGCCTACTTACTGAAAAACGTGTCGTTGTCGCCACCTGTCTGTCCTGTTGTAGGATTTATCGGTAGGTCGGTGGTGTATGAAGTAAAGGTAGTCGGCGCCGAAGATGTAATCAGTGTTGAATTTTCTTCCGACGTCGTCAGATCGGTGTAGTACGAGACAAGAGTGTAATAGCCGTCCGTACCATTTCCAAAATCATCC
>CM069459.1:51244027-51327114 GCA_035610835.1 Ophiura sarsii | reverse complement strand
CCTCCTACTTACCCATCTCTTATTTATAACATTTGAAACATAAAAAATGAAGGTGATTTCAAGATCCAAAGGCTCTTTTTCAGAGCCACCATTAAGAATATAAAGTAACATAACACAACAGTTACCTTTCTTTGAGATTTACCCTTTTTTGTATATAATAAATCCGTTTTTGAAATATGAAAATGATTTCAAAATCCAAAGGTTCTTTTCAGTTTTCAGCGCCATTCTTGGTATTTAACAAGCTTAAGCTAATCATATGCTCCTCATTCAACCGGTTTAAGTTCAAGTATGCTCCACAAGGTCCAATAAAGTGAAAAATCACTTAGTTATCACCCAAAGGTAGACCATAATAAAGGGAAGGGGACGATATTCCGCGGTCCTAATAATGCCAAATTAAACCAGGCGATTCTGCAAAAGAAATTGAAACGATTATGAAAAGAGAAAACGCTTGGCTACCAATGGAAAGTTTTCCATTTTCGATATCATGTTTACTTTTCCCAAAACAGTCACATTTCCTCAAAATGATGTTTTCAGAAAAGAAAAAAACCTTTTTCAGATATTTTTCGGAGAAATGACCCTTAGGACCAAAAACCTGACGGAGCAATAACCTTTCGGAGAAATGACCTTTCGGATCATATCAATTAACGTTCGGGATAATAACCTATCGGAATAATGACTTTCAGAGAAATGACCCTTAGAAACAGTTACCGTTCGGAATGAAAAAAATCGGATCAAATACACGTCGGAATACTGACCTACCCTCCTCACCGGCCTGGTACCGGGCTACCACCTCCTCACTGGGTCCTCATCGGCCGGAACGCCTTTGTACCGGCCTGCACTCGCATTCTGGACTCTCTGTATTTGTCACATGTATCCGTGTGCGGCCTCTGACCGTGTGAAACATTGGTGCGAACGGTGGCACTTGATGAGGACACACACACACAATAATAATTCGTCAACAATGTGGTCTTATTTGACAAATTAAAGATTTGCCATGGAAGGTTCGTCAGTTAAGAATCGTAATGCTAAACATTGTTTTTAAATAATAAATGACAAATTAGTAGATTTTTAAATTATTTTCTACATAGCAAATATTTTCACGTCTCATAAATATTTGACTTTCAATGACAAACGAACGAATGACAACAACAAAAAGTCTAATAAATAATTAGACATTTGATAATATGAATGACAAATTAAATGGAAATGAAATCTTAATTTGACATTTTATTGATAATTAGTCATATAATTTGTAATTTCAATTGTCATTCATTAAGTTGTCATTAACATTTAAATATATTTCAGTCAAGGAAATGTTTGTATGATGAAAATTAACTAAAACACTCTAAATTGTTCTTTTAGCATCACAAATGAATGTGCACCATTACAGAATATTTCTTGAATCAAAAACCTGACATTATGAAAAGTTTTTATTTAGTCAATTAAGACCACATTGTTGACGAATTGTTATTCGCTGTGCTCGGTGGGCCGTTTCCCGTCCGTTGAACACGTCGAGGGGACTTTGCCGGCCATCCGCGCCATACCCAAAAATATGAACAGTAATATGCGTTGAATGCTAGTGTGACATGCTTGCAGCCAGTAGTACAAACTCCCAGTCTATTATTGATATCCATTTTTTTTGCTAGAATCTTGAATTTGCACATTTTTGGTGTTTACAAGGAAGGTATAGAACAGTTTGTTTAGCTATTTGGCAATTTCAGACACAAATATTATTTAAAACATACATTTTTCACCATAATAAATATATATTAAAAAAACCGGGCTGGTGGTTTTTTTTCTTCCGGGGAATTTATGGGTCGGTTGTGTTTAGTCAAACAACCCTGCGCACACATACAGTCACGTGTGCATGATTAGCATTTGTACCAATAGCATGCTATAGTACAGTCACGTGTGCATATGCATTGCCCAATACAATCATAATTCAGCTTTTACAGATGACTAAAATGTATATATTGTGAAGAAAAAAGCAAATGAATAGCCAATATCTGACAGATCTAAGTAGAAGAAGGAAGTGTCCAAATCACTGTTAGCATTGGATACGCCAAAAGGTTAGTGTATTTAATTGTTTTATTGGGGCCTAAGCCTGTTTTGCTCGTGCTACTACTTAAAGGTAGATGTTCTGATTGCTGGCCCGATTTGCAACTTGATAATTTCTATGTTACATGAAAGTTCATCATTACAATTGTCGCATTCCAAAGTTTGATTTGCATAACTCCAATGGTTCTTTTTTTTAGAAGCACCAGGTGAGAAAAGAATAGTCTTGATCCAATCTTAGTTGCCACACGGGCTTAGTTAAAGAGCCATGAGAGATACGTATGGAAGTGTGCCTTCATTTTTTTCTGGAAATCAGTTTGTTTGCACCTACGAAATACATAGGCATATACCATCTTAAACCGTTTACCTTTAATTCACCGTCTATTATGTAAACTTTAACAATTTGGTAATTTCGATGTCGTTTATTAGTGTTTGTGCATTTTACGCATGTAAAAAAACATGTTAACATATAAATGTCCACATAGATATGTTAGTACTTAAATGGTATAGATAACTCGTATTATTATAAATAACAAAAGTAGAATGTACATTTAGTAATCAAAACAATTACTCAAAATCAGTAGGAAACACCAGGCCCGTAAGACACTTTTTTGAAAGGGGGGGGCGTTTTAAAAATAAAAAAAATTGCGAGTCAAATATGCGCGCGCAGCGCGCGAAAATTTGCGAATTTGCACCTATCTTTTGCACGATCGAGGTACATTTTGGCTCTAAATAAGCTTGTAGCAAAGAATATTGCATTTTGGGAAGACAAATGCGCGCGTAGCGCGCGAAATTTTTTCATCTGTATACAAATTTTCCGGGGAAGATTTTCAAAGGGGGGGCGATCGCAACCGTCGCCCCCCCCCCCCATCTGACGGGCCTGAACACATTAATAAATAGAAAAATCTATATTTTAGCATTTTTTTCTAGATGGCGTCATCGTCATGTTATGCTTATAGTCTGTTAGTACTTCTATTGATGTTTATAAACAGAGGACATCTGTAACTATATACTGATACCGAACAAGACTAACTCTGCATCCTTGTTTGGATTGTATTAGGTATGGTGGTCCACACCCCAACTTAAACTGGACAGAAGCCAACTGTAGTGCTTTACATGAATCCACGCGGTTTTTAGTTTTACCATATTCAAAACAACATTTTTCAGACACTTTTCCCAACTTGTAAAGCCTATCTCAAGAATTACTGAACCAATACTACGAATGTTTGTACTTTTTAAATGCATTTCTCATGGTGATTCCAAATTATAATGACATTTGAATAATGTTGACATTTGCTAAAGTTTTCTGCGATAACGCGCACTTCTGCAGTATTCCACAACAGTTTACCAAATTCAGCGCCTTCATTCAACCCTTTTTCCATAAATTATTACAATGCAGTGTTCCTACATTTAATTCGTTTTTGTTTTCAAATTTCATGGCAATCTCTCAATGCCTCTTTAAGGGGGGACTCAAAAAAGGGTGTTTTTTTAATTTTGTAAGTGCTGTAATTATTGAACTATGATAAAAATGTATATATATAATTATACATATTTGGAAATGTAATAGAACAGAGAATCCAAGTTTTGCATAAATTATGACCAAAAATGTTGATTATTTGAAAATCACACACTAACCCTACTTTTTTGAATCAACCATTTTTAACAAAGATAGCAACAATTATTTTGAGTACAACAATCCCTAATCGCTTAATGATGATGTAAAGACACTAACTTAGGGACGAATTTCTCATTTTTTTAACCTAATCTAATATTTTTTGAAATTTTGACTAAAAAGTGCCAACAAAAAAAGGTTCTATTTGTTTACCCTTTTTTGGCACTTTTTTTATAGCAAATACCAAATACTTGTCGTTATTTCCCAATGATAAAAAAAATGTTGTCCGAGCCGGGAATGGAATAATTTGAAACGACGTTTTATTGCCTAAAGACAACTGATTTTTATAAAATCCTTACAGCTGTAAGTTTGTGTATGTAATACAATTGTAAACATGTAGAAATACCGGTTGTTATCCTTGTTGAGGGCACAGCCTGCAACACATCTCTTAGTATCCCCATTAATGTGGAATTCATTTCGTAATAAAAAGTGAGATCCAGTCGGCATAGTGATAATTGTATTACATGTTATACTTCATTGGAGAATGTGTTCTAGTAGGATATGGCGCCTTCCTATTTCTTTACAGGCCACATCATCAAGTAAGTGTTACCATAGATAAGTCCACACAAAAAATGTGGTGTTGCCCTCAAGTGCCAAAAAATTAAAATCGGGTCGGTCGGTCGGAATTTTCTTTTTTTTTCTTTTCAAAATTCAAAATTTTCAAGACAAATTGGTATAGGCCCATATGTCAATTTAACTAATGTTTCTAGTGTGACAATAGTCTAAAAAAACATTTATTTGGGCTCACTTATTCATTTCAAGCAAGAAATAGTAACATTTAGACACTTTAAATCAACATTTAAATCTAAAAAAATAGTTTAAAAAAACCCCCGCGACCCTAGTTTTTTACGATTTTAGGGTCGGTCGCTGAGGGCAACACAACTATTTTTTGTTGGCCTAATCAAGACACCGATGGACAAGAGACTATTTATTTTCTTCTGAAGCTATTTTTGCATACTGACATTCATCCTAATGAAGATCTATGGTTTTATTTTTCAGATATAGTTGGACCATTCAACGATGAATAGTGTCCATGTAATCACGATTGTTGTAGCGTTGACCCTGGCATTTACAGACAGTGCACATGGGTCTTTAGAAGGTAGGTTAAGTGCTCAACAAAATAAAGTCATAATGTGTTTATTGTCCTATAGAGCAAGGTGTTCTTGTATTGAGTGACTTCCAATTGGTCACGCGTTATTAGCTCGCCTCCCAATAGGGTTGTGCTGTTACAATTTTTAGTTTCATGCTGGTATTCCTTAAATATTTGTAAAACCACAAAAGCTATCTCAACACATTTGGTATCACTTTAAAGCCCTGAAAACAATCTATATGCCTGCAAAATGCGAATACAGAAAAGGAGCTGCAACACATGACCATACACTAGGCGAGACAAAAGCGTGAAAGTTACTAACACATATCCCGTATTTGCCCCGCATTGATCACTGTACATGTACATTTCCCCTGCGCGGGCTAATTAAAATTCGACCTATCATGCATGGGTAGTGTACAGTCAGCACGCAGGTATCGCTTTCAATGAGTGACCTTGCCGATTTCTAACCCACGCAAAGATCGATTTCAGGATGTCAACCTTGCGCTAAAACCTTACGAGACGTTTATTTTCCCTGAATTAATTGAGGTAGGGTTAGTTGGCATCCATGATGGCGAAGTATTGTTCGTAATTTTTTTCTATACTCTGATGCCAAATCTGACATATTTGGTCCACAAACAGCGATTTTATCCCTAATTTTAGAATTTACAATTTTTCGTGACTTTGCTTCTTGTAACCATTCACTTGACTCGTACGATATTTTAAGAGCATTTTCCGTACTAACGGAATTTTAAGCTCTAATTTCATATCAAAAATCATTGATGCCCGACTTCTTTTGAATTGAATTTGATTTGTATACCCCCATAAGGTAGTAAAAGTATGCATTTTCTAAATGGAAATTGCATGAGGAATCTAAATATGCCAATGAAATTAAAGTACGACCAATGACAAAAATGGTATGATTCTCATCGTTCGGAAAAATATCAGATTATTTAACATTTTATTTTGAGATCCATATATGTTTATACCTACCCCTATCATTATTTACTTTACATATTTAAATTCCTCATGACAATTACCCTTCAGATGATATTGTCAAAGGTTACTACGTCGGTAAGGTAATTATACCGGCTAATGAATATCTCCAAATTTTATTTTATATATTTTGAGAATGTTCAGAAATATTTTTTTAAGGATGTACCCTTCCTTGATATAAACTGCATTTCTGAATTCCCCTAGAACTTCCTCTCTCAAAATGGGACCAGAATGGTGTTTGTAACATCAGGGGATGACTAAGTATTGTAAAAAGAACAAAGCATGGAATTATCCCCGTTGAGTTTGTACAGGCGGCACCCCTTCCGACGACACGTACACCTTCCGGCCCCACCCCTTGTCCCCAAACTTCAAACATATGTAGCTCCCTTTCTGTATTAGCTATACCAATGTCAATTTGCAGGCATATAGCTTGTTTTCAGTGCTTTAAAGTGATACCAAATTTGTTGAGATAGCTTGTGTGGCTTTACAAATATGTAAGGAATATGACAGCATGAAACTAAAAAAAATAGTAACAGCACCACCCTATTGGGAGGCGAGGTTATAACGCGTGACCTTATATAAATATGCACATTTAGAAACATCAAGTATTTTCAATAACTGGTGCTAATCGTTAGGTTATTAAGATTGAGGGTGTTCAGGGTAATTACACAAATTCAAATTTGTTTAAGCATCGATCCAAATATAGAAACGTTTAATAATGCCGAAATATAATCCAATACAAAATGGTGATTGTTGATCTATTAATATTCATTGAAGTATATGTCCCTTTCATTTGCTATTGTTTTTACAATTGAGTAATTTATAAAATCACGTTTACCAGTCAACTGTAGAACGGGGCCCCGTTTCAATTGAGGGCGCTCTATTTAGTGACGCACTGCCGTCATTTTTTACACGGCGATTCATTAAGTGACGGAAGTCCGTCGCCGCCGGAATGCGAACAAGAAACACTTTTCAATAGAGGGCGGGCTTGAGAACGGGACTGCGTTAGCCATGGAACGGCCTCACGTCACCGTAATTTTAAAAATTCATAAATAGCCGATTCTGCCGATTTTAAACAACGAAATAACTCTCTTATCAAAGAGATAACCGTTACAAAGGCATCACTTCTAAATACTACGGGGCTCATATTTAATGTAAAAATTATCACTCTTACACTAACAATTCTATAAAATGGTGTAATGTCGTCTAGAAAATGGTGGTCTCATCGCAGCAAACCGGTCAAAAAAGACATAGTTAAAGCTTGTGTCGTGTGATGTTGCGGTTAAAGGTTAAATTAAATCATCTAACTAGATGTCGCAAGGAGTTCTGATACCTTTTGCTGCCCTCAATTTAATGGATAGTTACTTTTATGCAGATAATTGGGTGTAAAAGGGGAAAATTCAATCATTGCGCAAATTGACGGGTGTGCGTTACCTTGGTTACGTACACCCGTCGTTTTAGAGCGCCCTCAATTGAAACGGGCTCCCGTTCTACAATGTACGAAAACATGCAGCTACATCGAAGTGAAAATTGACATGAACGGGATAAAACTGTGTACAAGGCTAAATGTCCGTTTAACCTTATTTGTTAGCGTCTATAAAACCAGTTCACATGATAATAGATGAATACAATTAGATGTTTTATATTCCCACTCGATATCTCTGCAGCCTGGGTGCGGTTGTGTTAAGGTTAGCCCTTCACCCACTGAAATGCTAATCTCAAAAAACACATACATAAATGAGGCAAATAAGGTGTAAATGCAGACACATTGTCATAACTACCATCTCTTTAAAACATCACATCATGGACCGTGTATAAGTCGTGTCTTTATTTATTTAAGTAATTGATCCGCGAGCATGCCGATTGCCGAAGTAAGCTTATCACTTGTGGATTCAATTGTAGGGATCTGTTCACTATTGAAAATATATATCAGCCAAACAATCAAAAATCAATAAATCAAATATAAACCAATATCATTTGTTGCAACACCTCCCCCCCCCACCCCCCCCCCCACCCCCCCCCCCCCCCCCCCCCTCCCCACCCCCCAAAAAAGCACCCAACAACAAACAAACAAACCATTGACAATAACTACATTTTTATTTTGAAGAACGAGCCGGACACGGACGGGGACGTGGTGGGCGTGGACAAGAACATGAACCGTGTCCAGATGCTGGTGCATCGGTCAGTGGTGATGATACGGCCGTTGTTGATACAGGTAAAATAAAGAGGGGCGCTACATGTACAAATGTAACACGCTTCCAAGCATGCTTGTAAGTTGGTTTATCATATCTAGTCAAAGTTCAAACATAAACTCTGCACGTAAATAAAGTATCCACTTTTTTCGAGGTGCCCTGTGTTTAATTTGTAGGACCCTTAAGACATTCAGAAAGTAGCACGATTATCGATAAAGCCGTGGCCATTTGAATAACAAATGATGCCGATTTCATTATTGCACCTAACCCTATACCCAAGAAAAAAGAGCGTAAACAAAATATAAGGTATACCTCCTCTATCTCTTAATGAAAAGACAATCATAATCCAAACATTTTACAACGTCAATTGTTTCCAACACCTGCACAGGTGTAGGACTTATCCTTACAATGACCAGTACCATTCATGATGTTTGTAAGGTAACACATGTCTCTCCATTTCCATACAACCTAACTTGTAACTCCAACTCGACGAGCAACTTCAGTTACAGAAACTCAAGAAACTGAAATGAACGGGAGAAGCCCCTACCCCCCGCCCCCCCCCCCCCCCACCCCTCGTCACGATATTTGGCCCATCAGTTGCTCTCGGTCAGCTCAAGCTCCACCTCATTTTTTTTCACCAAACAATCAGAAATGTTGACAGAAGCTTAAATATGGTTTAAAATGTCTAATTTAGAACAATTAAATCTAACTCGTCGATTCTTACAATAAACCCCCCCCCAAAACAAAAAAAAATCGCGCTCTTTACGCCCAGTTTATCAACCACATTTGTGACATGTTCTTCCGAAACTAGACACAATTGGGCAAGATATCAAAATTGATTTAGTAATTTATTATTAAAGTAGAGATCTTCAGCTTTACAATGGTACCTTTTTAATAGTACTTCCCAAAGCGGAGTTAACTCATTTTCAAGTTTGTCTTCATGAAAACTCTAAACCGAGATATCGCCCCTTAAAAGTTAGTACTTACAATTATGTACCATGTACTTACAGTGTACTTTAAAAAATTTAAAAAAATGATTTCATTTTTTTTTTAAATCTGAAACTTTCACAATAATGTTATAAACACTCTGAAGATGAATTATTTACAAGAAACTCATATCCCCCCCCCCCCCCCCCAATCACCCCAATTAGGTTTTGGGCTATTTCTCAGTTTGGAGCTCTGCCCTATCCGTCTAGTTTCGGTCACCCATTCCCCCCCCCCCCCCCCCCCCCCCCCCCCCCCCCCCGTTTGACCCCAAACATATTTATGCTGGTGTCGTCACTGGGAAGAAGGAGATCTGCTGTTTTGTTTAAATGAATCTTCCCAATCCCCACTCATTTAGGACAATAGAGAATTTCATGATGACACCGCACAGAACAGAATTGAGCCTTTTTGAGGCGAAAAAAACCCGTAATAACGCAGGCTGATGTGATTTTCTCCATTCACTCAAAAAGGTTTTAAATCAAATGTTATAGTATTGATGAAATATATAGAATAATTATAAGGAAACACAGACAGGCCATTTGTAATATGGACATATAAATAGATAGTTAATTCATATATGTAACTCTGCACGCAGTTACATATTCCTCCACGGTTTGACCGGCGTGGTAGTTAATTTTCCATTTCAAACAAATTCAAAAGATAAAGGTCAACCCCATGGTGGTCAAAATAAACTGACTATGGGTTGAAACAAAATGACCCCATCCCTGTGGTATTACTTAGCAAAGTTGTGAGATAGAATGTAGAACGTATTAGACTAATTATTTACCTACCATATAATGATTAGTTTCATGAATAGTGCTGTTCTCCTACCATTGCCTTTTTAGTTACAGATATCTACGCGATCGAGGTGGAGGTTTACGAGACCGGAGTTACTAGGGCCTTTTATATATCTTCTTACGCCTTATACTGTTTGAAAAATACATCACTCATCTTGAATATTTGTCTTGTTTTAAACAGGCTTACGATGTTTAGATTGCAAAGTCGATGTAACCGGGGATACAGTGCCGTTTTTGGGACAGGCGTGCGATAATACTCAAAGACAAGTGTGTTCTTCCTCATGTTACATAGTGGTAAGTAATTCACAAAACCGTCTAGCATTCGAGGCTTCAGGAAACAAAGTATGAATGTTGAAGGAGGTTTCAATCCAATATCGACGTGGCACGACCTCTCGGGGTACTAAAGGGTTCAACAAAAGAAAGTATACCACTTTGTTTATGTCATTATGAGTAACTTTCATTTTTTTTGTCCAAACAGGCTAGATAGGCATTTAGATGAATCTTTTAGGCATAATTTGATACCAAATTTCCCCCCTAACAACCAAGACAAACTATGATTAGCACCATTTAAAGGAAAATATCCCATTTTCAAAAGTCGCATTTCCAATACACAGCACGAGAAGAAAGGGCCAATTGTTAACACACACATGTCGTATTTATCCCGTACCGATCACCGCGCATATCCCTCAATGCGCGGGCTAATTCAAATGTAAACTGATGCATGGTTGAAGGATTTGAATGTAAAGGAATGTGTATTGGAAATGCGACTTTTGAAAATGAGATATTTTCCTTTAAATGGTGCTAATCATGGTTTATCTTTGTTGTTAGGGGGGAAATTTGGTATCAAATTATGCCTAAAAGATTCATCTAAATGCCTATCTAGCTTGTTTGGTCACAAACAAATTGAAAGTTACTCATAATGACATAAAAAAGTGGTATACTTTCTTTTGTTGAACCCTTTATAACGGCGCAATAAGGGGATACAATTTGGGTCAATAGATCGCGGAAATGACCGCATAATAGAGAGAGGTACATGTTAGATGATGGAATTAATAAGACACTTCTTTTCTTCTTTTTTCTTTTCTTTGTTTTCCCTTATTTTAGATTGATAGAGAAACAAGTCCTGGGACGATCAAGCATTTGTTTGGATGCGATGTCGATGGCGCTCGATGCCCAGAGTCCGGCGGTGAGGAGCAATGGAGTGGTAATGGTGCCCGAACCGCAACCTTTCGAACCTTTTGCTGCACAGGGGACCTGTGTAACGAAAATATATACAACCAAGCGTTTAATCTTTAATTTCTTATCTCATGATTATCACCCAGATAACATAACAATATTGGCCCAATATTGGCCCAATATTGATTTTTCATTGGCCCAATATTGGCTTACAATATTGGCATAATATTATTTGGCCATTGGCCCAAGCTTGGCCCAATATTGGAACTCGCCAATGAGTGCCAATATTGGGCCAATACTGGGCCAATATAACATAACAATATTGGCCCAATATTGATTTTTCATTGGCCCAATATTGGCTTACAATATTGGCATAATATTATTTGGCCATTGGCCCAAGCTTGGCCCAATATTGGCACTCGCCAATGTGGACCAAGCTTGGGCCAATATTGGGCGATCTTGGAGAAATGTTAGGTAGGAAGAATTCTATCTTTATATTGTTTTATTTCCCCCCCCCCCCCCCCCCCCCCCCCAAAGAGGAGTGAGCGGACCCCGGGCCAACCCGTGGCCAGGACCAATTTGGCCAAAGGCAAGGGAATAAATCTTTAAGGGACAGGACAAGGCACAAGATCCTAGCCGAAAGGCCGGGAAGTGATAACTCTTAACAGCGGCCGCCTTTTTTAGACCACTTCATAATTTGAATATCAAATCAATGGTGTCATTTCCCGCCCCTGGTATATTGCGCCCATTATTGGACCAATATTGGTTGCCAAAATGATGCCAATTAAAGAGCGCCAATGTAAAACCAATATTGGTCCAATATTGGTGACCAATAGAGTGCCAACCGTGCCAATGCCATTGGCACTCACTTGATCACCAATATTGTTCCAATATTGGTTGCCAACATGATGCCAATTGAAGAGCGCCAATGTAAAACCAATATTGGTCCAATATTGGTGACCAATAGAGTGCCAACCGTGCCAATGCCATTGGCACTCACTTGGTCACCAATATTGGTCCAATATTGGTTGCCAACATGATGCCAATTGAAAAGTGCCAATGTAAAACCAATATTGGTCCAATATTGGTGACCAAGAGAGTGCCAATGCCAATATTGCCAATGGGAACCCAATATTGGCCCAATATTGGTCAACAAGATAATGCCAATGCCAATATTGCCAATGTTGGGCCAATATTGGGCCAATATATGTATGTTGTCTGGGATCAATCTGTTAACTATCATGTCAAATATGCTATCGTGGCAATATCAAACTAAGCCCTACCTTATGAAACAAAATGCTATAAAATCAAAACAGACGATCCATCTACATATGTTTTCTTCTATTTTAGCCCCACAAAATGGGCATTTATTTTACATTTACAATCACAGAACATAAGAAAATACAGATACAGAGTATTACAAATGCATAAAGTGTTCATAGTCAAATGTATTAGGCAATATATCGATATCAAAAGCATAACAAATAATAAGGTTTTGTTAAACATAACAATGTGTACAGTAATATCTAATCTCATGTAAAGACAAGGATAAGAAATATCCCCAATGAGTTACAAGGGAAAGCCTAGTAATATAACACTTCTCTCATAATCTACCCTGAATGTCGATCGTTAATGAAAATGAGATGAGATTTATCTCAGACAGATCACAATATTGTGAAGGCCTATCGATGTAATACTTATCTCAAAAATTGCAGAGCAACTACCCTGATGGTAGAACTTTCATGAAAATGAGATAAGATTTATCTCACTCAGACAGTTTACAATATTGTGAAGGCCAAGTGATATAATAATTATCCCATAATGTGGCAGAGCAAGTATTAAACACCGAATTTAGAACTTTCAGTGAAATGAGATCAGATTTATCTCACCCAGACAGTTTACACTATTGTGAAGGCCAAGTGATATAATAAGTATCTCATAATGTGACAGAGCAAGTATTACACGCTGATTTTAAAACTTTCATGAAAATGAGATAGGATTTATCTCACTCAGACAGTTTACAATATTGTGAAAGCCGAGTGATATAATATTTATCTCAGCATTACACCCTGATTGTAGAACTTTCATGAAAATCGACTAAGATTTATCTCACTCAGACAGTTTACAAAATTGTGATGGCCTAGCAATATATTGATTATCTCATAATGTGGCAGAGCACTTATTACTCACTAAATAGTACTTTCATGAATATGAGATAAGATTCATCACACACAGACAGTTTACAATATTGTGAAAGCCGAGTGATATAATATCTATCGAGTGTTACGCACTGAATGTTAGATCTTTCATGAAAATGAGATAAGATTGCTCTCACTCAGACAATTTACAATACAGGGTGTATTTAAAAAATAAAGACTACCTTTCAGCATGGATTAAATTATTATTAATATCACTGAAACATGACCAATTTGAGTTCTTTATTAAGTACAAGTGTTGAATGTGCTCCGTGTAAAGTATGATTTGATGGGTCAATAAAAATGTAAGAATTATTCCCAAATGGTAACTGTTAAATCATATAAATCAATTTTTATTTAATGATCGATCTCATTTTCAAAGGTTATTTTAAAGCCCCAGACATCTACTAAATGTTGGAAAATTTGACTGTGAATCTTAATATATATAAAAAATACAGAATCTATGGTATTTAATAATTCAATAAAAAATGGGTATCGTCAAAATTACATGTTTACGTTTCTTATAGTTTATCTTTGTTATATCAACTGATTTATACGAACAATATTTGAATATACACTTAACCGCATTTTTGAAAAGGAATTGGAGTCTACTGAACATTGATATCAAGAGTAAAATACATTAAAACATTTGGTATGGCAGCGCCCTCTATTACTCAAATGTGTCAGATTGGCAGATTGGCTGGATTAAGCCACTGGTGGAATGAGTAGATGCCTGGGTCTTTAAGGGAAAGTTGTAAGGAAATCGCTTCTCTTCAATTTGAGGCATTTATACAGTGTATCAATTACAGATGAAATTGTCTCATATCCCTATGATGCTCCAACGACACTCACAAGTCTTTTATTATCTGCCATTGGCCTATGCATAATTCCTCTTCATTTCTTTATTTAAGATCTACTTTAAAACAATCTATCAGGCGACATAATTTTTGATATTTCGTATACATAGTTCAAAGGTGTCAACAGTTATGTATTACATTATTCAGTTTAAACAAATATATATATACAAATTTCACACGAGCCATAACAATGATATGCTAAAACTTAGAAGGATGAATCTCAATTACGAGCATAGAATTGCGGCATTAATTAACTTGCTCAACATGTGGAAGCAGCGCGATTTAACCGTCCTTGGTAAAATTACCGTTATTAAAACATTCGGTTTGGCTGGTTTCCTTTACACCTCAGCCATGATCGGCATGCATATGTCAGTTCAAAAAAGTGTCAATAAAATCCTCTATCAATTTCTATGGTCAGGTCCAGACAGGGTCAAGAGGTCTGTGTTATGTAATGATCTTGACGATGACATACTCCAAAACCATCTAAAGTAATACCATGGTTTCCGCTACGGATGGATTTTTACAATGTTGGTCTTATAATAATGTGGATACACATTAGAACGTTTGTATACCACCGTTTTTCACATATGGATACATTTTATGATTGTACATCACCATGTGTCGCTTTGGGATACATTTTTTGTTTTTGAGCGTATTATATATGCATTTGTATTTCTCTGTATTTTTGTATTCTCTCTGTATCTGTAAAATGTCTTAATGTGTTGCAAGTTTCAAAAAATAAAAATCAATAGAAAAAAAACAACAACTTTATAGTGCAAACTAGAGCGGTTCTCGGGTTTCGCGGTTTTCGAGTTTCGCGGTTGATGGGGTTTAGCAGTGTCAGATTTAGTGGTTATCAATTATAGGGCGGTTATTGACATTGTATTGGTTTAAACATGATATGTTAGGATCTGACCAGAACCATGGAGGACGGGCGGAGAGTGATGGTATGAAAATGAAATGATTATGAGGTGGTTTGGATTTATTGTGTGGGAGATAATATTTGTAAGCCGTTTGTTTGTTCTAAAGGGTTTGCTTTGTATTTGATTCAACCATAAGAATGAATTGCTGACAGAGCTGCTGTTGGTGTTTGATGTGTCCTGGAGAGTGTATTCAGGTGTGAAGGTAAAAAGTTTGTTTTGATTAATGTACTTTCCGGTTGCAACCTTGGCCCTGAGGGACCTAGGACTTAGCGGGGACCATGCGGGCAAGAAAAATGTTGCCTTTATACGCAGGGACAAGAGTCAGTACTCATTAGTGGTATATCATTACGTGTTGTCACCAATACAATTGTAGCATGTAATTTATATAGACATGCTTGTCTATTAATTAGCAAGAGTTGAAATACAAATTCCATTTAAATGGAATGGGGCTGGGGAAAGTTTGAGTGAAGTGCACATTTAAACACACTTGTACACAAAATGCACAATATACAAAGAAGAATGGACAGAAACAGTATGTAATAATCTTTACATAAACAGTTTATTAAGATGACCATGGGTCCTTCCACGAAGTTGCGTACACAAAGTGTGACATGATAGTCAAATTTGAAAAATGCCTGATCGAATTCCAAAACATCATTTTGAACTTCCTATGCATAATGTTAAAACGAAACAAACAAACAATCCTCACAATCACGAGGGCCGACTTGGCTATCTTATTCGTTACGCCATCACCGACGAGAGATGAACGAAACTGATTAGAGCATGCGCATTGTGTTCTCTCAAGATCGATCAGCTGATCGCCCGGCGGCATATATTATTGTTTACATCGCAAAACAAGGCATACACATATGCGCTTTTTGAACGGAATAGCCGCGATCGACTAAAGTTAATAATTTTGTAAATTCGTCTTTGTATACCGACAGTCCAGGCAAACGCTAAAATGTCTTTATACTGAATAAAGAGGCATTTAAAAGCTTTGCGGTAAAATGGGTTTTGCTTTCGATTGACAGCGAATACGCATAATTCGGCAGTCTCGCGATGCATTGAATGACTGAGATTAGTTTTCGTAGTCGATTGAAACAAGCAGTTATCATTGAAAACAAATATTTCGCCCGTAATTTGATCAGCATGGATATCAACATAATGTAATCTTATTCTGGATGAGACCAGTTGTGCAAACATGTACACTATAACTCTAGTGTGATTATTTATTGTTGTCAAAGATTCGATCATTCATCTTTATTTACTTGTTTTGTTACTGCCATTCACTTGCACTTATTATACAGTTAAACAAATGCCAGTAGTTGGCTCAAAAATGTCCATTCATTGTTGTATTTTGTTGTTTTATCACCTTTTGAGTTACCTATGAGATCAATTTGACGACAACAATTATATATGATATTATATTCGCATATAAATCATAAGGATTTTTTTAAATTTGCCTGACCGCCAAATGTCGAAATTTGGAAAATGGCCCCAAATATCATTATATTTTATATGATTAAATAATTCTTTTTGGGGGATACGTATGAGATCCATTATTTGGTTAAATAGTTCAATTTTACTTTGGTACGTAAAAAAGCTGCAATCAATTTGACGACAAAATGTTCGCATAGAAATCATTTCAATTTTTTTTTAAATTCTAGGCTTGACCGACAAATATCATTTCTTTTTAAATTAGCCCCAATACCATTATTTGGTTAAGTAATTCATTTAAGGCGCAATCAGTTTGACGACAAAAATTTCATTCGCATAGAAATCATAAATAAATAAAAAAATTCTAGGCTTGACTGACAAATATCAAAATTTGAAAAATTAGGCCAAATACCATTATTTGGATAAGTTAATCAATTTTGTGGGTACATATGAGATCGATGATACAAAAAAGTCAAGTCGCAATCAATTTGATGACAAAAAAGTTGTTCGCATAGAAATATGATTTCTATGAAAAAACTAAAGATGTTGGTCCTAATGTGGAGGAAATAACCTACAAATGCCAAATTATGAAAAAATAGGTATATTTACAGCCCTTTATACCTTTTCAAGGTTGTTAAATGTAGACTTATGATGGGGTCAATCTTAATTTCAAACACTGCCGGGTATTTCCAAAAATACAAAATGTGCGCAGCATGTTTTTAAACTTAAGGATCAGTTGCAATAGGAGAGTGAATGACATATTTAGAGAAAATCAAATTGAATAATGTTTATTTTCCAACAAAATGGAGTCTATACCATTTACTCATTGACACATACAAATACGTTTACTGGGTGGATTCAAACCTATATAATAATCTTGTGTTCATTTCTAATGTAACACTAAAAATTAGCTGATACTGCCTTTCAGTTAGTTAAATTTCAAACTAAATCTACAGCCCCCGGGCTGGCTTAGTATCTTAGAAATAATATAGTGAATGATGTCTCATTAGATTTCGGGATATGTATTACGTAGTATGATCATTTATACAATACAGAACAATCCGATTTCAAAATGTCGTTAACACCATTTATTGTTTCATTCGCACCTGGCAATACTCGACACGTCGATGATAAACACGACCATTAAAAGTTGCCCGTTATCATGGTTATAATCTCTCTTTTTCGGGATTTCGGGATATGTATTACATAGTATTAGGAGTGGGCTATAGAGGGTCATTTTAGGTCATAGTTTCAGATCACGCTTCTTACATGATTTTTTTTATGACTTTATGCGTACTGACAACATTTTCAAAAAAAAATGAAACAAATGCGAAATCCAGTGTGCCCCGGCCAAAAAAGCACAAACAGTCGGCCATTTTGGAAGAAAAAAACAGTCTTTTGATCATAAATAGTAATTTGGGTCTAAATTATTTGATTTTGGTGGCAATACCCATGTTTAAGGGTACAACATGTCATTATATGCTGGTTTCGTCCCATATAACCCTTCGTTTTCTTGTAATAGCTGATTTTGGTCAAATTTGGACTGGCTATTTGCAAACAAGTAGCTATCGCATTAATAAAAAAATAGTGAATACATGAAATATGTTAAGAGTGTGTCAAGAAATATTGTCTGAAGATGTGAGCATGCTACCTCATTTCGTTCTACACGTGGCATCACAAGAACGCTTTAAAAGCAGTTCCATAGGATAGTACAACTTTCATTAGTGTGTGTTTCAATGAAGACAATTCAAAGATGTTCAAAATGGTGTAGCTTCAAAATAACAAATGGTATTTTACTCAGATTTTCAGAAAATGCCTAACATGTAACTCCTGTCATATTTCAACATTAGAATTTGAGATGCTTCGATGCGAAAGGTATTTTTAAACAGCGCCCCCACAGGGCCATTTTCACTAAAAATGCCATTTTTAGGAAAACGAAACATCGTCATGCGATAAAAGTTGCATAAGATTATTCCATGTCCCCACAAACATGACTATTGCCACCAAAATCAAATAATTATACCAAAAATGATTGATTTATGATCAAAATACTGTTTTTCCAAAATGCCCGATTTTTTGTTTGTTTTGATTTTGTATTTTCTTCAATTTTATTTTTCGAAAATGTTGTGAGTACGTATAAAGTCATCAACAAATATTGTAGCAAGCATGATCTGAAACTATGATCCTCTATAGCCCACTTCTGATAGTATGATAATTTATACAATACAGAACAATCCGACTTCAAAATGTCGTTAAACACTATTTAATGTTTCATTCGCATCTGGCATACTCGACATGTCGATGATAAACACAACCATTAAAAGATTTAATTTCACAGAAATTGGGAAAATACACATATCTCCCGTTTATAATAACCAATTTGAATGAAATAAAATCTAGAGTATAGCTAACAATGCGTTCTTGCTGTGCCTTTCATTTAATATATTCATTTTTGTATTTTAACTGGTTTTTTTACTCCCATTGTAACGTACTGACTTTTACACCAAAACACACAAGAAAGACATATTTGAGAGTATTTTATTAAATGAGCATTGCAAAATATAAAGGTAGTTCAAGTATTAGGCAAATTAAGTGCATAGTTTAATCAAACCTGTTCACTACAGAAGAACTTGAATTATCCCAATTTAAAGAGAATATTTCACTTCAAAATCGTATTTACGTTGTTAGATATGACGACGTTCAAACATTTCATAAAATGTTTCAAATATTTCAAACTTATTGAATTTCATTACTTAATTTGGAATCAACATGAGAAATGCATTAAAATAAGTACAAACCCACAGACCATGCCTAATGTCCAGTGTTTGCTAGTATCTTGAATTTGCACCTCCTTGGTGTTTACAATGGAGGATATGATAGGAGGAGAATTAATGAATGCTCTTTCTCCTCCTACCATATCCTCCATTGTGCGGTATTTGGATGGATGGGATAGACAATCATTAAAGATGACCTTTTGTGGTTAATTATGCTGGATCTTGGATCTTTAAAGGGACGTGTTTCTCTCAAGTGTTTGTCCTGGACACAAATCACATGACTCGCTACGCTCCCAATTCCTCGCGTTCCCGGCAAAAAGCCCATGATGCAATACTAAGTCGTGTATGATGTGAACATAAATCGACAAAATGCTGTACGAACGAATTGCTTCAAAAAGTAGTGTTATTCGTTACATTTAAATCAGAATTACATTCTTTAACAGTAAATAAACAACTTTCGAGCGAGAACACTATCTTAAAACTGCAAAGATTAAGAAATATAAAGCATTTTAAACATCTGATTTAGAGGAAAGTGGTATGTTGAACGACATCACTTTTGTTTGTTATTACGTTCACATAGCGCATAGTTGGCTCAACGGACTAGTAAACCGGAGGTCGTGGGTTCGAATCCTATCACGGCTTGACATTTTATTTTAGTCGTTTATATTATATACATTTTTTTTATTAGTTTTTGATATTGTTTATCATTTCGTATAATTATTCATTATTGTTCCATTATAGTTTATTTTGGAATGTGGAATTGTTTACGATTTCATTTTTAATTTTCCACTGACTGTTTTGTGTGCATGGCATCAGGAAAGGTGACATGTAGTCCTACTCCTATGGAACAGGCCAATACAATAGAAACTCGTCGTGTGTTATTATCGATTGAGCTAAACTTGTAAAGCAAATGCCAGCCGTTATGTAATACAAATCAATTTGCTTGTATTATTGAAATATTTTTATACACCACCATTAGTTTCTGAGTAATATTTTTAAAACTAGCTAGGACGGTTCACGGATTTTGCGGCTCGAAATGGATGTTTGAATTTGATCACAGTATAATATAATCCAAGCTGCTATATAATAAGGCAAAAGCTATACAGATGACCGTGTAGCTAGCTATTTCGTGAAAAGCTATACAGCCGATGGTCCGGCAGCAACCCTTACCCTAACCCTAACCCTAACCCTAACCCTAAATCTAACTCTTACCCTAACCCTTTGACCATTGAGGGTCCTCAAAAGGTAGGGTCGGTAGGTCGATTTGTTTTCTTTTCTTTTTTTATACGGATAAAAGTCAAAACACAAAACACATCACTTTGACAGTATGGAACTATTGTTCATGAGTTTGCGACATTGCTGCTTTACTTTCGGCCACCTTCACACTGCTGATTTCGATCTCCAATATTGTCGCATTGGTTGCAACACTGCAAACTCGGTCAAATATAATTTTTGTTTTTTGTTTAAAGTCTATCTCAAGGATAACTGAACCAATACGAGGCATACTTGTACTTATTTCAATGCATTTCACATGGTGATTCCAAATATGGTTATGACATTTAACAATTTTGACATTTTTGAAACAGTTTGAGACATTTTAGAAATGTCGTCTGCAGATATTATTATCGTCCAATTCAATTCAATTTTATTATAAAATAACATCGTGGCCAAAGGCCAAATTGCGTATTTTTTACAATATAAAAACATAATTATGATTGCAAATCCCCACACAAAAAAATATTTAAGAATCCAATCACACGCATACAAGCAAATGAAACAAACATCCCCACACCACAAGTGTACACTCACCCCTCACACATAAACCCCCTATACCACACAATTCGACAACACATGTATCCACAGCATGCACTCATACACAAACTCACAAGCCCACCCACCAAACAACATTGCACATGAAAAGTACTATAAGCCCCCCCCCCCCCCATAAAGACCTAAAAATTGCACATCAAATAATCACACATGTGAATGTTAACAGTACATCAAATCTCAATACATGTATACTGGGCAGTAAAAATGAATTGTACAAAAGATTGATTGGTCCGCGTGGAAAGTGTTAAGACTGGCTTATATTATAGCAAAGGTAGTTGGCAAATAAGGAACAATAGCGTAACCTTCAATCTTTCCTGATATTTTACCATTGAAATTGACAAAAGAGAACTGTAGTCAATTTTACTTTTGACATTGCTGAAAACTGACGTTATGAAAATAATGTTCACTATTGTAAACTATATGTAGCGGGATACATGTACATTGTATCAAACACCATTGTAAATGTTCATGTGATGAATGTATTAGACCAATAATAAGGACAACATCTAATTCATTTCTTCTTGTGAAAATTAACACAAACGAATAGACCTATCCTCGCATATAATTTTATTTGTTCAAAATGTATATCTGTTTCCTCATTTTAAGTAACCATCAAATTGTGAATAAAAGGTTCTAAAAAGTCATCAACCCGGGCATGGCAGAGACTTGTATCTTTTTTTTTACAGTGAAGGTTTAAATAAAATAACATTCCGAACAACTCGTATCATTTTATTTTAGATATATCGAAATAACCATTATTAGCACTATATCTGTAGTTTGACCACTCGGCAATTATAGTCAAGTCTAACATTTTTTATTTATTTTATGCTCATGTGATCCCAAAAGAAATTAAGCTTGGTTGCAAATATTGCCAATTTGGGCAACTCTGATAATGTTCACGAATTCAAGATAGTTGCCATTAAAACGATTTTGTGAATTTAGTTTAGGTCCGTACGATTACATTTTAGGTACCCTGGTTCTTGCACTATGCGACGTGAACAGACATGTATACTTCATCTGGTCTTGCATGGTCATAGCGTAGGTTCTAGCTTGCTATTGAGTCTAGGGAACGGCACAGCATTTATGATACTTACGCCAACGTTTATAATTACGCGCACGCTCTCACAGCAATGAGCATGATGGGTTCAGCACGGTATCAAATCCACTGTGGCCCATACCAGGCCGTGAAAGCCGTGAACCGCGTAATGTAGTTTTGAAGATACAACTCTCTTTTCTAAATTTTGGAGCAAATTATAAAAAAAATCGGTGGTGTAGGAAATATGAAAATCGATTCAAGGACATAAGCTGATTGGCTTCTTATTTACATAACAATTGGCCTTTGCAGATCATGTTCATTATAGACTAGCTAGGGGCCCTAGTTCAAGGTACGGAGTAGTTAACACAATTATATTTATAGGACATTCTTTATCGCAGTGAAATTGCAAAAGAAAACAAGTATCATTCAACATTCAATAAATATAGCGAACGATAAGCAATTGTCAATTTCTAAAAATAAAGTGTAATAACAAACAGAAAAACAAATCTCATCCACAGGATTCGAACAACTGACCTCATGATTGTGAAGCCGGCGCTTTGCCGTTTGAGTTAATGAAGGCTATACATGAAACGTTTTGAAGAAGAAATAAAATACATGGAGTCCAAAATACAAATATCCCTTAAATCGGAGGCTTAAATGCTTTATATTTCGATTGTTGTGCATTTTCAACATTGGGTTATCGCCCAAAAGTAGATTATAGGAGATTGTAATTCTAATTTCATTATAATGCATAACACTATTTTTTGAAACGATTCTAGACACCTATTTCGTTCGTAAATAAATTTCACCATTACGTTTGGTCGGTTAAAATTTGCGGCAAATATATTGCACCATGGGTATTATTACATGGAAACACGGAGACTCAGATACGTAGGGAGTCATGTGACCTTTGTCCAGGACAAACAATTGAGAGGAACACGCCCCTTTAAAGTGTAGGATAGTTTGTTTATCTAGTTGGCAACTTCAGATAAAAATATCATTGAAAACATATATGGTCGAATCCAACGAAAAGTGTACACGTGATGTTCAGGCCTATAATAAAATAATCTATATCTTGACTATTTTATTTTTGTGTTATACGTATCCGCCTCGATGAGACGCTTCGCGCCATATATAATATGACTAACTTCTATGCACAATTGGGCGTATGCGAGCAATAAACCTGCTATTTTTCACCCTTTTTACAAAATAGTTGTAAAGGTTTTATTTTAGACATATAACCGTTTAGATGAAAACGAGCTTAAGCGGAAATAATTTTACTTGTTTGATTGGTGGATATCTCAAGAATGCCTCTTGTAATTTTTGTTACTTTTGATCAATCCCCTGAATTGTTGTGATTTTTTGGGCTGTGGTAAGTTTTGACGTTACCTACCAATACATGTTTTGTTAAATCTCACTTTCGGGGAAGAATTCGCCTGAGGTAGTGTAATTTGTGCTGTAAGGATACCTAAATATGTTAAATACTTAAATGCATTGTCCACATTCAAATCGATTTTTTGATAAAGCTGTTAGAAATTTTAAAAGCGGAAACGATCGGTTTGGTAAAAAAAATGCATTACCTCCGAATACCTATTTAAAACACTGCCATTTTAATATAAACACAGATTAGTGAATGATATCTATAGAATAAGCGAAGTGTGATACAATGTACATGTGTGCCAAGTTTTATCATTTTGAAGGCAACATTTTTTGAAATATCAGCAATAAAAGGCTGTATTCGTAGGCAAATTTGAAATTTGAACTTTTACCTTCAAATACAAATAACGATAACGTGGTTATTCCCTCTGTTGTTACATACTTGTATCGACTGGAATAAAGTAGAAATGTGCGCTGCGTTCGGCAAGCCACAGAGAAGTTTTGCATCAATCTTTCAGCTTTTGTAAGTAACTTTTCACAAAATTCTGTAGTTTGCGTACAAGTGCATCAATAATTTGTTGTTGTCTTAAAAGTTGATTGAATATAGCCTCCCTATGTCTCAATCTTGTTACTCCTATTAGTGTAGTTGTTTATGTTATTCACGCAAAGACATCCTCTGACAGTTGATTTAAATCGCAATGGGGGTGATTAATGTTTATATAAATAATCAGTAACAGCTTCTCGTGCATTGACTTCATGTTGTATTCGGAGGTAACATGTATATGTAGGCAACATTCAATAATATACACGGTGCATATTGGCCCTAAATGATTTTATTTTACATACAAGCAGTGCGCAATCATACAATCTGACTGGATATATTATTATATTTATATTTGGAGGGAAAAAATTAATATTCCCTTATTAAATGAAAATAGGAGGTGTTAATTTAAATAAAATGCATGGTGTAATCACACTGGTTTTGCCGAGAACATATTTTTTGTTGGAGTTAGAGTGATTGAATGTTATTTATATCCATAGATTACACGTTGATCGTCTTAAAATGGGTACATTTAGTCATAATATCCATGACATTTTGGCTTCATAATCAATTTTCTCATATTCCATTTTGTATTCGTAGGTAACCTATATATTAGTTAATGAGCATGGTACAATTCCTGTATTGTTTTTCGCTTTCATTCGCACCTTATATTATGTAAATATTTAGCAGGAATGTATAAGACGGTAATAATATCGTTTGGTGCGTAATATTGTTTTAAACCAGCTTGTCGATATGATGTATACGTAGTTAACCAACTTCCTCTGGAATTGCAGAGAAGTGACTACTGAGGTACATAATATTGGCCATTATTGTAGTTGTATTTGAAAATGGAATTCATGTGTCACAAATATAAAATAACTTGCTTCATTTTTGCTCGGGCAGGTTGTGTAATGTCACCGAAACGTATTTTAAGTGAACAAGAAATTTAGTAAAACATTTTCCCTTTTTTTAAAGGTGGGAAGTAATCAAGGGTATGCCTAACTGATTTCAGTCTCAAATCAAGAATTGTTCATGAATAATGCTTCCGACATTCATTAATTAGTGTAATTGAACTAAGCAGTGGTTGATTTAAAAGAAAATCACAATGAAAGGCACATGCCCGTTAATATCTCTGTCGTGGCAAAACCTATTAGATTAGTGTTTTTAAATCAAACAACATTGAATTTTTAAACATAAAATTCCTATTTTGTCTACATCTGACAAAATATTTCATATTGGTGATTCTATGTCAAACGGAATCTGCCTCCGGTTGAAACTCGATAAAAACTTACTTTGTACGACTTTTAGAATGATACAAATTCCAAACTAGGAAATTATATCTTAATTCTAATCTGACAACTGGATGTCTTGCTGTAAGTTGTATGAGCTTTATTTCGCGCGCTGTGGACTGAAATGCACGACATTTGAATATTCTAGACTTTGAACATGTTCGGCTCATATTAAACTTATATATATAATATAAGGTCTGATATGAAATTATTTCAAAGTATATGAATTAAAAAGCGATCTGGCTTTCGTGTTTAAAACAGCTATTCAAAATGATAACTGCTAGAAGACTCTCCTGCCTCCTTCATTTAGAACAAATTGAGGAAGACAACCGGTTGTTTTATTGCTTAAAACAAATAACCTGACATTCAAGATTATGAATTACAGGCAAATCAAACTGTTTGCTAAAAGAAAACCGCTTGCTTTCTAATTAATGATGGCTCGAGGAAATGTTCAATAGTTGATTCGATCCAATACTTTGGATTCACACGGAAACTGAAACGTTCATTCTTAACATTCTAAAATGTCCTATAATAAACAAAGAGTAATTCTGTTCTACTAGATATTCATTCTCGTGACAAGAGAGAGATGAAGAACTAACTACACAAAGAATACAACAAGATCCACTAAACTTGTTAAGTAGAGATTACAAGGCTAAATGATCAGAGCTGAATGATCTTACTTAAATTTTTTCTATATGCTTAATATTTCATTATGTTTAGTTTTAATGATGAACATGCTTTTTACCAAATGAGATGAGTAAGAATATTATACTAGCGAGTTAATTGATTGTTTAACTATACCTTTACGAAATGTTAACCCAGTACGATATGTATGTTGTCATCATCTTGCCTTGTATCAGATGTTAAATATTACACACTTCTGACTGTTTTGTAGAAGTTAAACGCACATTCTTAATAATTGAAAGTCAAGCAAGAAAGACACTTACAAAATTGGATGATCAGATACGTTAGCATAATAAAACATTTTCTGCCGTAATTATCATGTGTAAATTAATTTTAATCAACATTCTTTAACCAAATTAGATGATCATTAATACTAACAGTATTGGCCTAGTGAGTTTATTGATGTTTAGGATGTTTTCTTTTATATCTTAGAAATAGGAACATAGTTTTATATAATTTTAATGTTTATTTGGTTAATCTTGCTTTTTATTCAAATGATGAATATTATGCAATTCTGATTGTTTTGTAAAAGCAGTGCTGAGCGCACATTTTTATATTATCAACTTTTAACGTCAAGCAAGACACCTTTTTATTTTGCTGTACGACATTCACCCTCACACGCGATTCAGGGCATAAAAACTACGTCGAGTACAATTTTGCCTCTTAAACATATGTAAAATCAAAGAATCCAACCGTTCTTAGTCAACGAAGTTAAAATTGAGAACAAATGTGTTACCTACGAATACTTTGATTATTGGAATATTAGCTACCGTGCTTTAAGTCTTAACATGTTTTTCTCTTATAGGAATGCTTAAAATTGTTGTCGATATTTTGTTCTTAATAAACCTATTCAAAATCACAACTGAGAGTTAGATATTGTATATTTTTTCAACATTAAATTAATATTCTAGTATCTATTTAAAGTAAACTATGTGGGAATATGTCCATAGTATTAGGATTTAAACATGTTTTAACATGTTTATTTAAAAACAAATATTGTTAACAACCCTGCATGATCATTTCACCCCCAAAATGCAGCATAAATTAAGTACAACATTAATTTATTACAGTTTTACTTCTCATATACCTACGTATACATTAACTGTTAACTACGAATACAAAATGTCCACATTCCTCTATGTACTTAAGTTTCTGGCGCATGCTCAAAATTCTAAATTTTCCAGAAAGGGTCATTCCCCCTCTTTGAGGTACATGAAAACGAATGTTCATTACAATCATCTTGGTGAAAGTATACAAAGTGACTCAACCTCATGTTTCAAAGTATTGAGAGCCTGAAAATGCTACCTAACTGTGTGAATCTAAAATGTAAAAAAAGATGAGTACCTGTACAAATATGTCCACTTTCTATCAGCATTAGCATCTTCTGAATACAATACAATCACAAATTTGAATGCAATATGTAAATAGGTGGAATAATCATCACTTAATCAAAATATGGTACTTGTATTTGTAGGTAACATTGAGAAGTGTACCTTCAACTTCATCATTCCGCCACGTGGTCAATTGGAGAGATTAGCGATTGCACTTTTTTTCCATACAAGCTTGATATGTTGACTTTGAGTGGGGAAAAGGAAAAAGAGATCGAAGCATTTTGAAACTGGACCCTAAAAATCAAGCCGTGTACACTTTTCGTTGGATTCGACCATATATATATGTTTTCAATGATATACATTTCTCACAACAATATCTTTAAAACAAAAAACAAGGAATTTTCGTTTTTAAATTTGATGGGTCGGTCGTGTTTGAGCAAACAAACCTGTTTGTGTTGCCTTACTGCGCATATATACAGTCAGATGTACATGAACTCTAGCATGTAAACATACAGTCACGTGTGCATGATTAGCACTTGCACCAATAGCATGCTAATGTACTGTCACGTGTGCATATACATTGACCAATACAATCAGAATTCATCTTAGCAACTCAGATCGGCTGGTACTGTTTCTCATTGCAAGTATTATGTTGAAATGCAATTGGTAGATGTATTTGCAATTTACAGATAGCTAACAAATGTATATATAGTGAAGAAAAAAGCAACTAAATATCCAATATCTGACAGATCTGAGTAGGAGAAGGAAGTGTCCTGATCACTGTATTGGATACGCCAAAAGGTTAGTGTGTTTATTTTTGTTCTCCTAATGGGGCATAGGCCTATGTTGCTCATACCTATACTTACAGGTAGATGTTCTGATTACTGGCCCGATTTGCAACTTGTTTTTTTATTATTTTATTTGAAAGGTCATCCATCATTACATTTGTCGCATTCCAATGGCTGAGTTGCCGACTCCAGTGGTTCTTATTTTAGAAGCACAAGGTCACAATAAATATGCCATTTGATTGAATAGTACACAAACTGGCGGGTGGTAAACCACCTTTGGCAGTAATTCATCACTTTTTAGATTATGATTTCTTCGGAACATTGCTGGCCCCTAAGATTTTACAGATATAATGAGAAACATTATGGGGATTCTTCTGATATCAACATACCTTGATGTGAAAAAAATCATAGCCAACGAATTAAAGTGATCAGAACATTGTTATTATTATCTGTTTTAAGCATATACAGGCTGTGTCAAAATAATTAGCACTCATCGATGCCCAAAGTTTGTTGTTTTCTTCAATGAGATTAAGTCCTCAATGTCTACAAATATGCCCCACCCCTAAAAAAAGTAATCTATACGGTATGCAAATATTCTGAGTTCAAAACCATGTGTGTCTTTGTAATCATCAACCCATCCTTTGCGCCCATTATCGGTGAAAATATGAAATAGCCTCTAACCCACCCGGGGTAGGGTACTTTGTTGTATGGACATAGTAGGTGTAGTTAAAGGGCACTGAAAGATACGTACATGTATTAATCTGGAAATCAGTTTGTGTGGACCTACGTAATACTTAGGCATACATGTATACTAACTACCATCTAAAACCGTTTACCTTAATTCACCGTCAATCATGTAACATTTCATAATTTGGTAATTTCGATGTAAATCACATCGACATTATCAGTATCACTCACCACATAATTAGTTCAACCAAATAAGGGAGCACATCAAAACTCACCGGTTCCGTGGGGTTCCCTGCAGCCGGTTTCTATTGTTCTAAACAATGATATGCGGTCCAACCGGGCGGAACCGGCGGTTGCCGCGCGGTCGAGTTTTAATGTGCTCCCTAACAAGTATTCAACTGTTTTCCCATAAATCATTACACTTCAGGGTTCCTACGTACCTTATCTATTGAAACAATTCCTTGTTTCCAAATGTCATTGTTCTCGGCAATTCCTCAACGCCCTTTAACACCGATCACTAGTGTTTGTGTTTCTTACGTACGTAAGTTAGCATGTTAAAATAGCAATGCCAACCTGGGTATGTTAGTACTTACATGTTATAAGAAAACTTGTATATTATAAATAACAAAAGTAGAATGTACGCATAGTAATCAAAACACTTGCTTAAAAGCAGTAGAAAACACAATAATAAACAGAACAATGTATATTTTAGTATTTTTTATTGTTTTGGTCTAGATAACGTCATCGTTATGTTATGCTTATTATGTAAGTACTTATCTATTGATGTTCATGAACAGAGGACATCTGTAGCAATACACTGATACCGAACAAGACTTACTCTGCACCCTTGTTGGGATTCAATTTTACCATATTTGAAACAACATTTTTCAGAAACTTTTCCTAACTGTTAAAGCCTATCTCAAGAATTACTGAACCAATACTACGAATGTTTGTACTTATTTCAATGCATTTCTCTTGTTGATTCCAAATATGATAATGACATTTAATTATTTTGACATTCGCGTGTTTTCTTAGATAACGCACACTTCTCCATGCGTCTACTGCGACTTTCCTGTGTGCTTATAATATGGCGCCTTACGCCGACGCAATGTATACTCACCGCAGCACGGGACTGCATGGAATGTTGTTAGGTTACTTGATATTAACAGGGGTAAAAGTTGACAAATGTGGGTAATTTATGTTATTTTGATTAAATAAATGTTTAAAGTATGACTGTTTAAGAATGAAAATATGGTATTATAGGGTAAGAGAGCCTTTACATTGTATTATTTTTTTGGTGAAATTGCGTCATTATTCCACTTAAAATAATACTAACGCCCGAATTTAACACGGAACTATAATTATAACACGGGTACGGTCTAAAAACAATACATTTATTCTTTAAATAACAATACCTTTATTCTCTAATTATTGCGATTACACATTTACAGTACGCAACTACCGTGTAACTGGATCACGCACCTTATAGTAATAAATGTAAATGTAAAATGCTTAAGGGGGCACGTAAAGAGATACGTGCTGTAGTGCGCCCTCAATTTTCCTGGAAATCAGTTTTCGTGCACCTACGTAATACTGAAGCATATACTTACCACCGTCCGAAAATAGTTTACCAAATTCGCCGTATGTCGTGTAAAATGCCAGGACTTGGTCATTTCGATGTGCATGTAGATCACATCGAAATTATCAGCATCATTCACCACATAAATTGCTTCAACCAACTCTCTATCTAGCGCCATCATTCAACTCTTTTTCCATAAATGATTACATTCAAATAATTGTTTCTACGAATTTCTCGGCAATCTCTCAGCGCCTCTTTAATGTGGCGTTCATTTCGATTATTATTGGGAATCAAAAGTGTGATCCAGTTGGCATAGTGATAATTGTATTTCACGTTATACTTCATTGGCGAATTATATTCTAGAAGGTTATGGCGCCTTCCTCTGTCTTTACATACATGTAGGCCACTTGATCATGTAAGTTTTACCATAGATAATCACGACAGGGATGGACAAGTGGGTATTTTCTTTTTTAAGCTTTTTTGTGTTTCGGACCATGGAACACTAAAAGCATCGTCCTGTCATTAAATAACTTCGCACTCCCAGACGCTTTAAATCGGTTGGTATTGATTTCAAAAGACGTGCTATTGCCCGTAGTGCTCATGGGTTCGAGTTTAGGAGTAATTAAAAACCTGGTTGAAATAAGTGTCTATATAACTTCACAAATAACGTTTAATACATCTATCGCATCGGTGATTGTGTGAATTAGATTAATTCGTATCCAATATTACAAGTATTTTAACTTTCACCGTTGTTTTTTTATCAAACTAATTGCATGTGTCCGGTTAGCTAGTATTAACTGTAGTTGCTTCAATAGACTATCAATACCCATACCTTTCACTGGGCTTTTTAAATATGCTAAACGGACATAGTATCAGCTCCACACAATACTATTTCAATAGAGATAATCATTTGTCTATTGAAGATCTATGGTTTTATTTTTCAGATATAATTTGACCGTTCAACGATGACTGGTGTCCTTGTAATGACGCTTATTGTAGCGTTGACTCTGGCATATACAGATAGTGCACATGTGTGCTCAACAAAAGAAAGTCATACTTTGTTTATTGTCATAGAGAGCAAGGAGATCTTGTATGGCGTGACTTCCAATATTATTAGCCATTGAGTATGTTTTGACCAAACAGAGTACATACATAGCAAAATATGCTACGAAACCACAAGGATTAACCATGATTAGCTCCATTTAAAGAAAATCCGTAACGTTCCCAAGTTCGCATTTTCTATACACAACGCGGAGAGAAATTGTTGTGATGCATTAATGACCGCTTGGGATATCGATCAATACTACCCATGCATGATAGTTTGAATCCCCGCGCAGGGGATATGCAGGATCAATACGGGACAAATCTGGGATAAAGTATGTTTTTTGTCCCGCGTAGTGTATACTTCAATATGCGATTCTTCATTACCTGGTGATACTCGTTTGTTATTAAGTGCGAGGACGCCCTGCGGTAAATACAAAAAAAAAATGTATAATTGCGTAGATCAAAATATAGAAGCATTTATTCATGCCGAATTATAATTAATACCAGGGGGAATGTGAAACATCTTATTATAATCTACCATCATGTGAACTGTTTTTTTACGACGGTCAAAAATAACGTTTAACGGTAATTTCCCCCTGAATTTTGACACAGTTTCATCCCGTCCATGTCAATTTTCACTCTAATGTAGCTGCATGTGTTCACACATTTTCAGGGTAAATGTGACTTTATAAATTACTTTATTGGAAACAATATTAAATAAAAGGATATATACTTCAATGTATGTTAATAGATCAACGATCAAAGGTTTTGTTACCTTGATTTTTTTCTTCAAACATCGAGGTATTGTATCTCTGCCGTTTCTTTTTCTTTTTATATTAGTCGAGAAACTACTAATATACTGTATTATAATATATTAGTTGAAAAGCGACTAATATACTGCATTTGTCCTGTTTCCCTTTTCTGTCATGAGAGCTATTATAGCTCCGTAACCAAAAGGCTGAGTTTGACCGTATTTGGTCACAAGTACCCTTATGTGCACCACTACTCAGGTTTTCAAACATTTGGGTCAAAGGTCACACACGGGTAAAAACGTGATTTTCACTTAAAATGCCTTTGCAATTTTATGAAATGACCTAGGCTCGTCAGAATTGGTCAACATATTCCTCTTGACCGTACGCATATTATAGTTCGGTTTTTAAAATCAAAACATATTTGGGGTCATAGGGGTCAACATGTAAATGTTCATTCCTCGCACTAAAATGCTATTTTTTTCGGGAAGAAATGACCGATGATTGTCAGAATTGGTCAACATATTCCTTGTATCCATGTACACATAGGGTCTTAAGCGATTAAAAGTGACAGGTCATATGGGGTCACTCATTAGGGGTTATTGACCTAAACAGGGGTAAAATATGAGACAAGCTCCGATTTTCACCGGACTTGTTTCATCTTGTGTGCATTGATAAGCCAATAAAATAACCCAATCATGACTTTAGGGTCACGAATGAGACACTGGGGATCAAAATGTAGATTTTCACTCCTCGCACTCAAAATGATTTTTCGGGTGGATATGACTGATGAATGTCAGAATTGGTTAAAAGATTCCTTGTATCCATGTACATAGGGTCTTCAGCGTTAAAAAGTGACATGTCATATGGGTTCACTAAGGGTCATTGACTTAAACAGGGGTATGACATGCTCTGATTTGGACCGGATTTGTTTCATCTTGTGCGCATTAATTATATAGATTAAAAAAAGATCAATCATGACCATGGGGTCAAAGGTCACGAAGGGGTTATTAAAAATGTACATTCTCACTCCTCACACTCAAAATGCTGTTTTCTCGTGGAGGGGGGGGGGGGGGGGGGGGGGGGGGGGGGGGGGGGGGGTGAGGTTAAATGTTAGTTGGAATGTTATAGATAACATTTAGCATGTTTTCTAAAGCTATTCATCATCATCATCAGGGTGTAATTCGCTCGCTGGAGAGGAACCCCTCCCTAGAATGCCTCCACAGACTTCTGTTTCTGGCTAGTCTTGACCATGTAGTGCCCAGCTGTCGGGTAAGGTCGTCTCTCCAGCGTGTTTTGGGGCGTCCACGTTTACGGGTCCAATTTCTTGGAGTCCACTCTGTTGCTCTAACTGTCCACCGGTTATCTGTTAGCCGTGCAATGTGTCCTGCCCATCTGTGTTTTGCCATCCTGATGTTATCGATGATGTCGCTGACACCTGTTTGTTGTCGAATCCAGGTGTTACGCTTTTGGTCGCGAAGAGTGATGCCCAGCATTATGCGCTCCATCTTGTGCTGTGCCACTGCAAGCTTCTCTAACATGGTGTTGGTCGGTGCCCATGTCTCCCTACCATAAGTCATTACTGGAAGAACGTACTCATTTAGAACCTTCCTCTTGATCTTCATACTGGTCTTACGGCTTTTCATGATATTTCCTACTTTGCTGAAGACTGCCCATCCGAGTCCAACTCTCTTATTTATCTCAGGGAGCAAGTCACCATCTCGTGTCACCGTCTTTTCCAGGTAGACATATCTGTCCACCTCCTCGATGATTTTTCCATCAACAGTTATTACGGACTTGTTGACATGGTCATTGAACATCACTTTGGTCTTGCCTAGGTGCATGTTAAGGCCAACTGGTCTGCTGGCTCTGTCGATGTCAGTGAGCATGCTTTCCAACTCCTCTGGTGATTTGGCCATCAAGATGATGTCATCGGCGAATATTAGGTGTGAAAGGTGTTCGCCATTGATGTTAAGGCCCTTGTCTTTCCAGTCTATTCTACCTATGATGGCATCTTGGAGACATGATGTGAAGAGTTTAGGCGATATGTTGTCACCTTGCCTTGCTCCCCTCTCAGCTTGATTGTATCACTGTCCTTGTGGAGTTTCAGGATGGAGGTGGCACCGTGGTATAGATCACGTAGGAGAGTTATGTACACCGGATCAACACCCTGGTTCTCCAATGCCTTGAAGAGCGGCGAAAACTCGATGGAATCGAAAGCCTTCTCGTAGTCGACAAAGGCAAAGCATAGGGGAATCTTGTACTCATTTGCCTTTTATTGTAGCTGGTTTACTACTTGGATGTGGTCGATGGTGGAGAAACCTGCCCTAAAGCCTGCCTGCTCTCTTGGTTGATGATGTTCTAGTGTGCGTAGCATTCTGCGTAGGAGGATTTTTGAAAATACCTTGTATGTGACTGGCAGGAGGCTGATTGGCCTGTAGTTTTTTATGTCGGCCGTGTCTCCTTTCTTGTGAAGGATGATTACAGACGCCTTCTTCCAGGAGCTGGGGACATTGCCATCCGCAAAACATCTGTTGAAGAGCTTGGTAAGCATTTTGACAATGGGCTCCCCGCCATCTTGCAGAATGCCAGCAGTGATGTTATCCTCCCCAGGAGCCTTGTCACGTTTCAGTTGCTTGATGACATCTCTCACTTCTGATGGTAGAATGGGAGGGGGTGGAACTGTTGCAGTATTGTCGACATCAGTAAATGGTTGGTCTTGAGGTCTCCTAGTGCTATAGAGCTTTGTGTAGAACTCCTCGCACCTCTTAATCATCCTGTCAAGGTCTTCAATGAGCGTGCCATCGTCTTCTCTAAGGCTGATGATTTTATTTCTGCCCAGACACGGCTTCTTTTTGGTGGACTTGAGACCTCTGTTGTTTTTCAGGGCTTTCAGCTGTTCCTCTTCATTGTATCTATTCAATTCCTCTTTCATACGGCATCGGATGGCTTTACAAGTTTCGATGTATTCAATATTTTGTACATTGGTCCCACTTCTCTTCATCTGCCTCCGCTTCTCTCTGAGGTGTTTTGTTTGCACAGAGAGCTTTTCCTGTTTTGGTGGCTTGTCACTCCCAGCGGTCTCTACTGCTGTTTCCATAATGATGGTAGTGAGTTGTTCACAATGTGTGTCAAGGTCATCTGTTGATTCAAGTTTAAGGGTCTCGAACCTGTTGGTCAGCAGCAGCTGGAACTCTGTCGCCTTTGTTGAGAGTACCACTGCATTTGGCTTCTTTGGACGGCTCATGAGCCTCGCCCTCTCTCTCTTGGTGTTGATTGTTAAAGAGCCATGTACCAAGCGGTGGTCACTGCCCGTGTTGAACCTGTTTATAACAGAGACATCTGTGAAAATATGAGGCTTGTCTGTAAGGATGTAGTCAATCTCATTCTTTGTAGTGGTATTTGGGGAGATCCACGTCCATCGTCTATTTGGTGATTTCTTGAAGAACGTGTTCATGATTTTCAACTGATGTCGTTCAGCAAAGTTGATGAGGGAGTTTCCTCTGCTGTTGCGTGTACCAAGTCCAAACTTTCCTGTGCAGGACTTTGTTGGTTCGCCCAGTCCAACTTTAGCGTTGAAATCGCCCCATGATGATGTGGTAGTGAGCTTTACTGTCAGAGATGAGGTTTCCCACATCCTCATATACTATGTCTACATCTTCATCTGTATGGCTGGTTGTTGGAAAGTAGGTCTGGATTATGTTTAGATGATACCTTCCGCTGATCTTGATGGAGAGTTGAGCCACCCTGTCAGATACGGCTTTAAAGCTGGTGACATTTCCGGCAATTTTCTTGTTTACCATGAAGCCGACTCCCCTATGGCAGGTGTTGCCACCCTTGTAGTAAAGGTTATGACCACTGTTGTTTAGGGTGATGCAGCCTTCCCCTTTTATTCTAGCTTCGCTGATTCCAACGATGTCAAAATTAATCCTTTCCAGCTCATCTTCAAGCTCTAGGATTCTGTCGTCTGAGGAAAGTGATCTGGCATTGTAGGTGCAAATTTTCAAGTTCCAATGGCAGCCTGTCCGAACCCAGAGATTCTTAGCACCCTCTGCTCCGTCGCCATTCTTCCCGCTGCCTTGGGTAGTAGCTTCAGAGCTGCTGGGGACTGAGGGTCATGGCTTATCGGTGTCTTTCATAGTTTCTAGGGGGTTTGCCATACTCGCCACGCTTGGCACTGCGGGTTGGCGAGGTATTTTCTGTCAGGGTTCCTTCCCGTAGCCTTCACCTAAAGAGGCAGAACCTGCAAGGCAGCAGATGTTTGCTATATGGTCGGTGGCTCAATTATGAGCTCATACGCCCTTGGAGATGTATTATATTTGTAGTTCCCTCAAGGTGTCTAGCCACCCTCCTCACCATATTCCTCCTGGAATTTGGTGGGGGACAGTTTAGTCGGTTTAGTCGCCGACGACCCGACCCTGCAACAGGATAGTACTGGTTTACAGGTTACCAGTAGCAAGTCTCCAGACTTGACCTGACCTGTCTAAAGCTATTATGTAGTCAATTTATACTCTTTCCACAAAACCATCTACAAAATGCAGCTCTTCCTACATCTTACATGCTACAATCACCAGACTTGGTCAGTATAACCCCCACCTAACCTTCATATAGGGTCTACACAGTTTGGGGTCAAAGGTCACACCTGCGTCACTAGGGGTCAAAACGTGAGGAAATGACTGATGATTGCAAAAATGGTCTCAAGTTTGCATACAAATAAGAGCATACTGTCATCTGCAGGTCAAAGGTCAACACGCCCTCGACTAATATCCGTGATCTCTAATCACAATTTATTTCTAGTTCTTTCTTTCTTTATTTCATTCTTTCTTTCCTCAAACCCATCTACAAAAATGCATCTTACGTGCTACAATCACTTGGTCAGTAGAACCCCCACCTAACTTTCATAAAGGGTAAAAACAGTCCTCACTAAAAAAAACAGATGATTAATATTTATTCCTGAATCAAGGTTATAAAGTGGAAGATCATGCCTACCATGGATGGCAAGCTCACTGCCCTATAGGGAGTGTACAATGTGAGGATAATCAATTTGATATAGGGGTGCTTTTCAGTGAAGTGGAGTTGCATACACTATATGAAGAGCTTTTTGCATAAGGGCTTCCAGACAACTCCTACATGTTACTCATTTTGCGCTATTAATTCATCAAATTATTGTATGGCTGTTTTCATGACTTGGATTAGTGCATCCATGCACGCCAATTGTGGCACCAACAATACAAGCCACATTCCACAGAATGAATAGCCATCCATTCAATAATGCAAAATGAGTAGCAGGTAGAAGTAGATGTAGGCCATTTTGCAACACAGCTCTTCATTGTTGTTGTTCACTGGTGTAACGCTCCCAGTGACGGGGTGGGGGTGTGTGCATTGTGCTATGCCTATAATTCGGTTTTTAAAATCAAAATTTATTTTGGGTCACTAGGGGGTCAACATTTAATTTTCACTCCTATCACTCACAATGCTTCTTGTCTCAGAGGAAATGACCGATGACCGTTACAATTGCTCAAAATATTCCTTTGTTCCATGCTCATAAAGGGTCTTCAGCGATTAAAAGTGACATGTCATAATATGGGGTCACTAGGGGTCATTCAACTTCACATGGGAAAAACTCAAGACATGCTCCGAATTCAATCGGACCTGTTTTATCTTGTTTGGTTTAATAAGGCAAGACACAAAAGTCAATCATCATAACCAATTCAAAGGTCACGAAGAGGTCACTAGGGATCATTTTCTCATAAAAAATCAAGGTGGTCTGGTCTTAGACCAGAGCAAGATCTAGTTTTGATTATATTTCAGCATGAATAAAGCTTCTATATTGAAAAAGGATTTTGCAAAAGGGCCTACATCCACTTTGGCTTTTTTTTGAGTAAAAGGTAAAAAAACTGTTTCTATTTATTCAATTTGAACAATTGAAAAACTGAATGGATTATGAAAGGGGTACACCACATACTAACTTAAATTGGAATGAATTTCAAATGTGCTAGTTTTTTGTTGTTGTTGAAAATTTGGATGTAAGCCGGCCTTTTGAAACAAACTCAATCTGTTTGTACATAGAGACAAAATATCACACAAAACAAATCATTTATTTTAATCATTTTAAAAAAATGAGTTTGATATAAAAATGCATAGATCACAATCATATGTTTCGAGGAAACAAAGTGTTTTTTTAAAAAAAAGACCTACATCTCATTGTATACAGCCATTGAAGATGTTGTTTTGTTGCGAAAGGGCTTTTTTTTGCAACAAAATATCAATTCCAATGGCTGTATACAATGAGATGTAGGTCTCTTTGAACAAAATGACTTTGTTTCCTTGAAACATATTATGATTGTGACCTATACATTTCTATATCAAACTCATTTTTGACAAAAAATGCATCACATGTTGATCTACGCAATTAAACACATGCTATTGTTTGTATTTGCCGCAGGGCGCCCTCGCACTTACTCATATATCTGTTTTTTTGTGGATGTTTAAGACAACATATTGCCGCATGATCTTGAGCTCTAATCCAACGATCAAAATATAGAACCTTTGACAAGTCCACTTTATAAATATACGATATTACTGCTTCGGACGGTGGCCAAGTGTCTTTATTTTTATAACAAATTACGTTGTTTTATCAGTTAAACATTGGAATTTTGATTTATGCTAGCTATACAAATGCTTTTTGTTCTTCTCTGAAATATGACATTTGAACTATAATTGCAATAATATATATAAAGCGAATACGGCTTTTCAAGAAGCACGGCGCGGCGGCGGCGGCGGCGGCGGATCCCGACAGTTACGTTTTGTTGGTGTTGCCGTTGTGTTCTTTCGATACCAGCACGTTGCCAGTGGTCTTGCCACAATGATTTTTCCGTGACCGCCATCGTCTGGACTAAACCATCTCTTCAAAACGTCACATCATGGACCGTTTATAAGTCGCGTCTTTATTTATGAATACAAGTCATTGATCCCCGAGCATGCCGAGGACCCAAGGTCCATCTATCGCTCGGGGATCAAATGGTGTGGTTATGTGCACTTATATGAAATAGAAATCAACCAAACAATCAACAACAAACAAAATAAAATATAAACAAATATAATTTGTAGCAAAAAAACTCAAAAACAACATTGACACTAACTACATTTTTATTTCGAAGAACGACACGGACACGGACGGGGACGTGGGCGTGGACACGGACAAGAACCGTGTCCAGATGCTGGTGCATCGGTCAGTGGTGGTGATACGGCCGTGCTTGATACAGGTGACAGTGGTGATGATGTGGTCGAATTTGATACAGGTACGATAAAGAATCAGTGGGGGCACTGCAAATTAATACCGTAAGCATGCTTTGAAGTTGGTTAATTATATCTAGTTACAGTTTAAACATACATTTAGCGGGTATTTTTACTCAGGTGTTTTTTGTAGAGATGTAAAGCCAGCAAATTGAAAAACTGACCAGTACATGTACCAATTTTCGAGGGAAAATGGACCCATACGTTCTCCGGACAATTTTCTTATACATTTGACGGGTTTTGCTAAATATTCTGTGAAAAACAGCAAATTAATGATTTAAGACCCACACATTTACCAAAAATGGCTTTGAAAAACGTCCATTCATTTACCAGAGGGTTACAAATGGGACCCTATTTGGCGGCACATCCCCGTAACCTCATACCCCCCCCCCCCCCAACCGGGTTTTAAAAACAGGTTGTACTCTTTCACATCAACTTGATGATGAAATATTGAGTCTGTGTTGATCTTGATCTTCGTAATGTGACTTTATATTGAACTTTCCCTCGTTTCTATAAATAATAGTTGTTGGCTGGTTTATCGACATGTCGAAAGTAATTTTCAAAGTATAAATAATAACTAATGACAGCTAATGTTTACATTATGCCAGACCAGCTCAGACCATGATCAGACAATGTTCTGAATTTGTGCTTGTCTTAGTTTGTCACATATTATGTTGCTCTATAAGCAAACTATCACTGCAGAAAATAACTAGCACTACCATTTTGGGAGGGTGTCCTTGCTGACAGGTATGTCACAACATTTTACTTTAAGAAAGTTCAAATTAGTTTTGCTTGACACATTATGTTATAGGGGAAGCTTTACCTGTCATTTGAATTATATATGTGGTTTTATAGAAATATACAAATCTAGCCTCAACTTGGGAGGCAAGCTATACGTCAGCCAGAAGATATATATGAGAGATATTCACCAAGTTGGCGCAGCCAACGCGGTGAATATTTCATATATGATACGTTTTTAGACAAGGACTCAATTGGGCTGTGATGTAATCGTAAATTTAAACTTGTGAGGAACTGTGCAAACTTGTAAACATGCCAATAATGATAGATAGACTGCAACCATTGCTGTCACTTTTGTTTTATGGCTTTGACTGTGGCTGTGATTAAAAACAGGGCAACCTGTGCTGTCACATAAGTGTTATGGGTTTACCAGTGTTTTGTTTTGAAACGTTTAGTCATGTCATCCTATTAAAATAGAGCCTATAATGTTTTGTTTTGGTATTGTGGCATGTCATAATATTGTCTAGACATCATAATTTATCTTCTGACCAATCTTGAGTAGAAGACCAATATTAGGTGCAGCAATATATCCTCAGAATGAAAGAAAAGGTAGAGTCTTGTTACACAAAAGCTGGCTATATTTATACCACATAGTATCATATATCCTATTACGCCTTACTTCTTAAAGAAATCACCTCACCAGGAATATTTATCTTGTTTTAGGTCTTCACTGTCTAGATTGCACATTGGATAAGAGCAACGAAGAGACTCCTCCGTCTTTGGAAGAGGCTTGCGATGACACGCAAGGAATATTGTGTTCAACACAATGTTTCTTGTTGGTAAGTAACCGTCTTCAATTCGCGGCTTCAGGAAACAAAATATGAATGTTGAAGGAGGCTTATCTCATATCCATGTGGCAATCTCTCTCGGTGAGTTTATACGGCGCACTAAGGCGATACAATTTGCGTCGATAGATCGCGGGAATGACCACATAGAGGTAGAGTTTTCACGCAAGTTTTTTTTTCTTTTTCTTATTTTAGGATAAAGCTAAAGATGGGATAACCACAATTGTTATGGGATGCGATGGAAGTGGATTGGTCGCCCGATGCCCAGAATACTCTGATGCAAATATATGGGGTGGTTATCATGAGAAGACCACGTGCTGCTCAGACAACCTTTGTAACGAAGAGATCTACACCAAATTCGATTTTTCCTAAATTTCTTGTTCAGTCCAACATTCTTAGCGCCACTACAACTGGGCCTTTGCCCCAAAACAATCAGTGCCGAACAGGTGTTAAGTAATTAACAGCTGTAAGGTCGTATGACATCCACCTTTCTAATAAATGGTACAAATAGGCAAAACTTGCCCACACTTATGAAAAATTAGTTGAATCCCAACTTAAACGTAAATATATATGTTATTCAAACAAACAAAGGGTCTTGAATGTTTGCCAAACACTGATTTTACTACGTTATCCGATAAAAATTGAGATACAATTCAGCATATTTAGTGAAATTTGACCAACAATTTATTTGTTGACTCATTTCCTTTCCAATGTATACTTTTATAAACATCACATTTCTATTTCAAAAGTGACAGCGCTTGATAAATGTCATAGTAATAGCACCCTCTTCCCTAAATTAGGCATCTTATCCCGTTTGCACGACACCAAAATGGACCAGGCATAACCAGTTTCTATGGCAAATAAAAATGTCAATTATAATTGGTATATAGTAAGCATGGTGATAACAATTTTTTGTGACGGATTTAATTACCTGTTATTGTTACATAATTGTTAATGCTATTTAATGTGTAATTCTTTTTTCTTTTTGGTGTAATTATAAGTTAAATACATGTTGCTGTGGTTGTGATGAAATATACAGGGTGAGTCAAAATAGACAGGTCCGATTTTTTAAACCAGTTAAAATCCAAAAAAATGTATACATTTAATGAAATACAAAGCAAGAACACATTGTTAGCTTTAACCTACATGCAATTCAATTCAAATGGGTTATTCCCAAACTGGAGATACGTCGTTGTGTTTTTTTCTCCAAATTCTGTGAAATCCACGGGTACAGTTAACCACTATGAAAGTAAAACATTTTGCAAGATGAAAGAAGAACTGGACATAGCTAAAACCAGTTCCAGACCAAAGCAAAACCCTCGGGGCAAAACCATTACACACATGACACACGTGACCAAAATCTTCCATTATTGGGATACGTGTGATCAAATATATATTAAAGATTTCTTTACGATATTTGATAAGAGAAAAGGACTACCTTCATGTTTGTAAACATGGTAAAGAGTGCCCATATTTGAATAGACATCATCGTTCTCTTTGCTTATTGACTATGAATGCGTTTGATGGGCAATGCTATGCAATAGTTTAATCGTGTTCGTTAAATAAGATACGTAACGAAAATGAATGAGAAAAATCATCGGCAAATTAATACTGACCAAAATATTAAATTTGAAATCATTGTAAACAAATTTGATTTCAGAGAAGAACATAATTATTTCATCTCTTTATACGGTATATTTGTGCAATGCTGCGTTATATCATAACATCTCAATATTGTGCATGCAATATCGTGTTATTTATCAGAAATTCAACAAAACATGTAAATTAGGTATATTTATTTTAATGTCATGTCAACAGTTTAATAGCATGTTAGTGTTGTGTGAGTAACTATAATACTGCAGTAGTCATGGTAGTGGCACATTAGCATCCGGCAACTAGGCTTCATACGTGTGTATCCGTGGAACACTTTGGAATCACGCTTTTTCGTAAATACGTTGTTGTTTTTATGGCATGCAATTATAGGTATTGTAAATTGAAAACTTCACTAAGTATGAACAAGATGACGAAAATGACAAATTTTCGACAATAAGTATTATTTCTGATCTTTTTTATAAACGCGACCTGAATAATGTGTTGACTCACCGTATATGGCATGCCAATCTACTCATATCTATCTTCAAGGGTCTTTGAATAAGTTCGACCTCCTACCTCATAACTTTGCTATTTATTATATCAGCCAATTGTATGCATGAAACATTCCATCATTGTAGCTATGGATCTCACAGCTACAAATTCACTGTAAATTGGTCCGAGTACTAGTTGTACTTTTCTAGAGATGCAATGAATAAATCGAATGCCCGGTTGACAGAGATGTTGCTGTCGAAGAATTGCTTTCCTGATTGGTCGAGTTTGAAGGTACTTCTCGAGAACTAGTTGGAAAGGACCAATAATGTGTCGCTCGCAAAGTCGTCTTAAAATCAACGCTTTAACAGACGACCAATGTACCAGATACAACGTCAAACACAGAGAGTGGCCCGCGATCAATTGTAGAACTCACCCACTAAAATAACGTTAAAGACTATTTGAAATTAGAAGCTTGGTACATGATAATTGCGATGTGCCTAAATGTATTAACACTTTGGCTAAAAGGTAAACATGGTAAAAGACCCAACACGATAAATACATTTAGAACAGTTTGATCAACGAAAAAAAATCCGGTTATCGACCATCAACAACAACTGCAAACCATTTTTTGGGTGTGGACTGTTTCGAGGTATATCTAACACACAAATGAAGAACTTTGTTGCAAAAGGGCTATGGTGATTTTTTTTCAAAAATGAGTTTGATATAGAAATGTATAGGGAAAAATCATATGTTTCAAGGAAATAAAGTCATTTTTTTTCAACAAGACCTATACATCTCATTGTAAACAGCCATTAAAATTGTTGTTTTGTTGCAAAAGGGCCTGTGTCCAGAATTAAATTGGGATACAGGCCCTTTTGCAACAAAACAACAACTTCAATAGCTGTTTACAATGAGATGTAGGTCTTTTTGAAGAAGAAAAAATGACTTTATTTCCTTGAAACATATGATTGTGACCTATACATTTCTATATCAAACTTATTTTTTTAAATGATTAAAATAAATGATTTTTTTTGTGTGGTATTTTTTCTCTATGTACAAAAAGATGGAGTTTTGTTGCAAAAGGGCCTACATCCAAATTTTCAAAGAATGTAAACAATGTTTTAAAATAAATAAAAACTAGCACATTTGAAATTTATTTCAATTTAGATTAGTATGTAGTGTACCTCTTTCATAATCCATTCAGTTTTTCAATTGCTCAACTTTTGCTAAACATTTTTTTGATTTTTTTCTCAATAAGAGCCAAAGTGGATGCAGGCCCTTTTGCAAAATACCTCTTCAAATATGGGCATATGTTTCCAAATAATACATTGTTGCACAAACAAAAGTACTCCTCCGGATAACAAGTTTCCAAACATGTCCACCATTTTCACATGGATCTGGGTCACAACTACCCGTAGTCACTTTACCCTAAGATATAAGGTAAAAATCAGAACAAGTCTGTGAACTGTTGGCCTTCGTGTTCACAATGAAAACTGCTATCAACACCCATCTCTACCCATCTGCAAATGTGAGATTGATCATTTTGTAGGGGGATAGAAAACCGTACACTTGCACGCTTAGTGTCAAAATTACCTAATACTTACCTTAATATAGGTCTGATTTAAGCAAAATCTAGGCAATGTTAACATTAAAGGACACATTTTCTCGCACGCTGCGTGTGTACACCCCCCCCCCCCCCCCCCCCCCCCCATTTCCCACTTATTGCCCTCCCCTTGATTTGTGTTGTCCCCTTATACAATACCGGACGCATTTTAGGACAATTCTAACAATTATGCAAATAGGTAATTTCGACCCATGGAAAAGATCACAAAATGCGGTGACATTATCAAAACTGACCAAATGGACTGATTTGTTGCAGGTGATGCATTAGCTTTATTGTATCGCCCAGATGTCCCCATATTTGCCCACCACCGTGTTTATCTTGAATCCAAGTTATAGAAACACTTGTGCAGGTCAACTACTAGTATACCAACAACTCTCTATGCAGTTCAGTTTTTAATAATGAACAATTATTTGGCGTCACTCATCATGATCAAAATGTTAAATTTTCTCATTTCACATAAAATGTTTCAAAGGAAATGAATGATATAGTATCACTAGGACTATTGAGTAATGGTGACTCGCTAGCATCTAGTGTGGTCCGCCCAAACAGCATGAAAAACCGATAAGCTGTGGATAATGCACATTATCAGAATAAAATTATGTGGATATGCAATAAAGGGTTGATATGTTGATCATAATGCATGCATCATCAAAATAGATAGTGGTAGGCCTTGACTAAACCTGTAGAATTACACGTGCGCATGATGGTACATAAGTATAGATTAAGCTACGTCGGATAAAATAGCCTGACTAGTTTCGGATCTTCTGATAGTTAGCATGAGATCCTCATCAGAGGCGGTAGAGGAAATAGATATTTAACAGATAGAGCAATGACATGGCTAATTTGTCGTTTAAAAGCAGGCAAAGCATCAACATTATAATGGATTTCTAAGTGTGAATTATGACGTCATAGCATTGTCTCAACGTAAGTACACTTGGGACACTGCTAAATCAGTTATTTGGCGGTAAATTTGAATTGTTTGTATGAAACATGTGGTAAGAAGATTGCATAACATGACACCAGAAACAGGTAAATCCCAATTTCTTTCGCGTAAGTACGATAAAAAAGACAGTAATTTTAATCCCTGTGTAATTTGATATATGTAGTATAAGAGGAAAAAGTAAGGAGAGGCAATTGAATAAAAAATATACAAATATCAGTATTTCAAATAGCCAATTTCATTGAAAAATGCCCAGTAAGTGAATCACTAATATTGCGGAAAATCAAACAATTTAGGAAAAATCCTAGCAATTAACCAGTTTTGGAGATTCCATATAATAGCTAACTAAATATCTGAACTTATTCGCATAAAACCTGCAGAAAATATGCGCATGCGCAGACGGCAGATCATTTTGAACTGGGCCAAAAATTGCTAAAATCATGAAATTTATCAGATAAAAGCTTACTGTGCCTTCAAATTTTAATCAGAAATAATGAAAAATGCTTAAATCAATGTGTATAGATATTGTAATAGTCAAAAAGAAGATATACATGAATGTATCAATCAAAGATGGCTGCCACAACCTCTCTTATTACTGTTATCTGTATAGCTACTATGTATTGTTAAAGTAATCGTCACATAATTTCAATGTTTTGAGGAAATTTTATGAACAGCTCCTCTTGAAATTCCCACTATTATTGCTTTACATCCCACAACAATTTACTAAATTATAATCCCTCCATTGTTCTTCATCTTTTGTTGTTTTCTAAGGTATATTATTGCGGATTTTGCTAAATAAAAGCGTATTTGAGATGGTCCCTTCTTGGTTTGTATTAAGGAATTCAGATCTAAAATAAATGTTAAACAGAGATAAGTGTGTGTTCTAACCATGTGCCAGGTGTTATCTGTTTTTATGCTTGCATTGCCGAGATATACGCAAATGTATCAATCAACCCATATTCAACATATTACATATCCAGCCAAATAATTGACATATTTCAGTCAGTGTCTGAAACCTATTGTGTTTATGTTATTGACGTTACATAACCAAAGGTATCTAACAATCCAAAAGTGTATTGATTGAAAGACAAAGGTTCATACTTTGTATTGATCACATTATCTCTCAATAGAATCACTCATGCATCCCATACCATGATCACTTTCATTATTTATTGAACGACCCTCGTATTATGAAACAAGTGTGTCTTCTTTGCTGAAAATATTAAACACAGTTATTATTCCCGACCAGATGGAAGATGATCCGCTACATGGATAACCTCGTTTTATTGACTTCGTCATGAATTTGTAAGTGGAATTTAAAAAAGGATATTTGAAGAGCTTAGTTCCAAAAGGCGCTAACCTCAAACAAGTGAAATAGGAGAAAAGCAACGTGTTTTTTTTTTAAATGAGGATGTACCTGCTGGCCACCGTGAAAAAGCGGAAACTAAAATGGTATGGCCATGTGACCAGATCAAGTGGCCTCTCCAAGACCATCCTGCAGGGCACCGTAGAGGGCAAGCGAAGAAGAGGTCGCCAGAGGAAAAGTTGGAGAGACAACATCACAGAATGGACTGGGAATACCTTCGCAGAAACCCAAGCATTTAGCACATGACCGAGTCAGATGGAGGGAGGTGGTGAAGAAATCCGTCATGCAGTGCCCCTACGACCCTGGAGGTTATGGGAGCGGTAAGACGTTAAGTTGCACTTCTTTGATTATATTTATTTTCTGCCCTATGAAAGATATCATACGTGGAAGCTTAAATACTGGTTTGATTTTATTCTTTTTTTTCGGAATCGAGTGGAGTTAGCGCCTTTTGGAGCCAAAATATTTCGACCAATTTTCAGATAGCACCTTACCAAAAAATAAGGTGCACCTGAAATAACAGAAAACCGTATTCAAATACCTTTTGAACTTTTTGAATTTGAGTTATTTCGTGAGAAAACTGTGAATTTGGACAATTTTGCACATTTATCATGTTTATTGAAACAGCAACAATTGTGTTCGTGTGCAATTTAAAAAAAAAAAATCCCATTACATGTTCTTCATTTCATTTGATTTAGAACATTCCTATCAACGTTTTACAACGATAAAAGAACCATATTTCTATTGGCTTAAAGATAGTGAATTATATTCTGAACATATCCGCAAATTATTGAGGGCCATACCTTCGGACACGAACATGCTACAGATGTAGAACAAGGTTAAAAGGTGTACTTTGTAACTCTCTTTCATGTTCTGCACATAACTCAATTTCGACAAAAAGGTGAGTCAACCCCTTTTGGAAAGCTCTTTATTTAGTGAATTGGATATCACTGTTATTCCTCTTTTTATTTGGAAAGTAAATGATATCTAAATGTTTTCATATATGGGGAAGGGAACGAGGCGCATCATCATCATAGCCCTTCGATTACAATATTCAAATTTTTTGACACAACGACAGGTCCTTAATTATACAATGATTGAAGGTCGTTTTTTTATCCCTGAATCTACCAATCTTCCACTGGGGATTCAGCCCAAAACCCCGTAGCAATATTCTACTTAGTGTACCTACCTGCATGGCGATTGAACACCCACAGTTTTGAGGTAGAGCAGTATTTTGAGCCGGCCAATGTATTCTCGCGAGATAATACGAGAAATAAAAGTATCATGAAGACCCAAATCCGAATCATTGTTTCAGATGTTAATATTGAACAATGATAGAGTTATTACTCGGCAATGAATCGCTAAGACCCTACCATATCGTCCAGCTATATTAATAAGATGGCTGCAGTATGATTTCGTTGCGCAAGAAATATTCGGATAAAGCATTCTCCTGCAATTTGGACAGTTTTGCTGCGTCGTTCAACAATAGTTAATATAAGAAAATGTAGACAATGATCATGCCGAGTTCATGCATCGAATGGATGCAGAAGGTCAACTTTGTTCACAATCTTGGTCCCAAAATTCAAGTCGAGTTGACGATTGCATCATCCATAACTCGTAACCAAGGTTACAGCACATAGAGTATCGCAAGAATTACTGAAGTAATAGGCATGTTTGTATCTTTTTAATGCATTTTTCACGGTGACTCCAAATAAGGTGAAGAAATTCTTTAATGTTGATATTTTTGAAATATGTTGTGACATTTTGGAACTTTTGTCGTCTGCAGACGCTTGCCGCGTGGAAAGTGTTTTAAGATATAGTCAAATCTAATAGCCTATGTTCAGGGCATGAGTTTCAGTCGCGATGAAATTAAGTCTGAGCCACTTTTGACGAAAGCTTGATCGGTTAGACAGTGTACTGTACATCCTTGAAACACACAGTTTTTCGCGCTCTTTTCTGCGTATTACACGGGGACCCTCTCCTGCTCTAGCCAGTGCTCACTGCGTTCCCAATCGGTTCGTACGCGTTTGATTGGCGCTTTGATACTATTTCAGCGCAACGCAAGCGCAAGGCCTGATCACCTTATGTGTGACAGCCTGACAGGTCCATTAGACGGTGTAGTGCAAATCATTTGAACACTTATACTTGAAATGGCACTATGCTCATATTTAAAAATGAAGCTACCTTTTATCGCAATTGTTTCACTTTTCAGAATAAAAACATTTTAAAACACCGCTAGAAACCCTAAGAATAAATTGCACTTGAAGCCAAATATCAAATATCCCCCTGATGTGTGGATATAACGCGTGAGAAATGGTGAGAAAGGAGAGCTTTTCGATGATTTGCTTCTTATATTTCGCGGAAATTAAAATCCAAAAATGCTCAGAACAAATTTGAAGATAACGGTAACATCATTGGCTATCTGTACATCATTATCAAATCATGAAATGAAATGCCTCGCTTCCGTTGATATAACAAATGCAAAGTGTTTTTAGAAGCCGTTTAGTTAAAGAGGATCTGGCATTAGAAAAACGCATTTGTTTTGCCATGACTGGTCTGTACTAATGTCTCCGCTAATAACGCGTGTTTAAAATAATGTGAATATAAACTGTTAATACACACTTTTCATTAGCAGTGATTAAAGTACGTACGTTCGATTATCTCTTACAATGAATTAGATAATTTCAAGACGAGAGATACCGCAGGAAGTGGAAGTGATCGACATAAGAGGGGTTTTGTAGACAGCAATTAGCATACATAGTACCACGTTTAGTTGTAATAGACGCCGGAAATATACCGAACGTTAACACGGTAACGTGTGTTTAGTATGACTTATAGCACGAGGCAGCGTAGCTGCCGAGAGCTATAAGGAATTAATAGCACTCATTGACAGTACTGGTATTAGTGATCATTTATGTGGCAGAACTCTGCTGTACAAACCCCTGCACAGTTGGACACTGATAGAACTTAGAAGTTTTGATTCAAGCAACACTGATCAAGATAGACAATCATCTACTAAACACACACACACCAAGTTGGGATATAATTAATCAGGTTATTTACGATGTCAAAATTTACAGCACTCTGAAGCTGTACGATAAGTGAAATTTGTGGAACACTCGACTGGCTGTGTATGTGCTATTACATTCATTATAAGTGCTGTAGAACCATGGAAATCTGCATTTATATGCATGTCTCTCTACCATTAGACCAGCGATGAGTTCACTGATCTGGGACATGGAATAAAGCAATACTACTATTATTATGATCAGCACACACAATACATGTACTGTTTAGACTGCCTGCCAACCGATTCGAGTGTTGGTCATCAGCATTTGTTTGTTAAGAACAATTCCAACTATGCGGAACATCAATCATCAGGATGTACCTCACATGGTATGGGGTGTCGGCAGATTGAAGTTAAGTGTGTAATTTTACCCCCCAAAAAACCTTATTTGTATACGTTTTTGAATTATTGGTTTTAAGAATATCTCAATTAGTAAACGTTTGATTACATCATGACTGGTATTTTAAATGAAAGGTGACAATATCAGGTTTTATATGCTACCAATATAAGCGAAAATAAATCAAGAATAACAAAACGACGAGTGAAAAAAACATCATTTTTTAGCATTTTTTGACAAAAAAATCCAAAAAAGTAATTGGTTTAATTTTATTTTGAGATTAACAATAAAACCACAAGCTTCCCATATTGAGTAGAACATGCTCATAGTATACATTACTAGTTTAAAGAAGAAACGGAGGTGTTTGATTAGTCCAATTTATCGCTATGGCAATGTTCCCCTAAACTGTTATGTTTGCACTTTTTCATCAAAATACTGTTTTTGAAGATGTTTCCATCATTGCCAATTCAATTACATTATAACTGTTGTCAAATGTTGCGCCTTTCCAAGATTGATCAAAGCGTTGTAATTTCGCTGCCACTGGTGAATCATCAGAATCAGATCGCCTCAACTAGGGTGCAGCTATATATTCAAGCGCAAACCTATTGCCCTTGGATTGTAACATCCACCATTTATCAGTGCAGCTCCCCAAATTTCATTGGGTGATTAAAGTTGTTGATAACCGAAACAACTGATCACTTATTTTGAAAGCAGGAGGAAACCGGAGATCCAAGAGAAAACCTGTGAGAGCGTGCATTAGTTGTGATAAGCCAAATGCTCATAACGTCCGGCCGTGCATGGAATCGAACTCGGACCTCATGCAAGGCGAGGGAACTACCGCTACGCCAACACACGCCTTTGACTAAAATTCAAAAAAGCTAATTCATTTAAATTTTATTTCAAATAAAACGTGATGATGTCATCTTTATGATTCCGCACCAGTAATTAATTGTAGTCCTTGCAGGCGACAATCACACTTTTTTTGGTCCGCTGTACTTGTGGCCCAATGATTATAGGTTTTTTTTTCAGAAATGGTACTTATTGCTCCCAAATGATTAAATGTGTAGTTTAATCCTGATTTTAGGACTATTACCTAATCATGCTAATACCACAGTGCAAAAAAAAATATGTTCAATGCATTTTGTAGGTTTTTTGGATGCATTTTGATTGTAAATGTTCTGGCAACATTTCTAAGCTTTTTCTGATAAATGAGGGCGCTACACCAGTTGTTCAACTCTAGGGGCTAATTTCTCGGAACTTTCGGGGATACTGTATATAATTGTTTTGGTTAAATGATCAAAGATATCATGACATTTAAAGAAAAACAAATCTGAAAATCCAGTCGCTTTATAAGCGGGAACGTGGGCTTTTTGTAACAATTACCCTTTAACAAGTAAACGTATAGGGAAACTTTTTAGTGGTGTGAAATCGTATATGAAACTTTCCATTCCATGATCATATTCGGTATTCAAAGGAAGCCCAGGTAATGGGAAGTTTACGCTATAAGGTGTGAACCGACACGAGTATCTCTTGATACACATCACTGAACATTGTTGTTGCAAATGGTAAAACTTGGCGATTAAATACGTGAATAACCTGTTTGCACCATAGTTTTGATCATGTCATTAGCATCTGAAGATGTAAATCAAGAATCGACTTTAGGCTCCCCACCGCCTACATGCACGCCTGTACTATGTGAACCAGCAACTCTTTTTCTTCGTTATCAACATATTGATGATTCTAAGGCTAGATGATCTCCGTTAAGCTTTTAGATATCCAGCATCACAATTTCCCTCGCCAGATGATACATATAACATCAGTCACGGCATACTCTGACCATCACAGGGAGATGAAGATGAAGAAGTTAAAATCAAATCAAGAAATTAAATCATTGGGGAAACAAGAATAAACGTAATGGTCTGAAATGTGTTGTCTATCATTTCGTCGCTTTGAATAGAGTTTTAAAGCCTTTCTGATATGAATATAGTAACAAGAAGTATTTTTTGAAGAAAGAAACCGAAAACACTAACACTTTATGGCGGTAGACGAACTGCTTAACGTGGCTCTAATAGAACTATCGACTGTAGCTCTGAATGAGCCGACATGACTCATACTCGTGAAGTATAATGGCTGTTAGCAATAGTGCAAGCTTTCTGTTGTTGTTTTTTCAACTGAAAATGAAGGTATATTTGATTAAATAAAACAACACATACATATCTCAAATGGTAACTTTACCTGTGAAAATACGCTTATTACTCAAATGAGACAAAGTGAAAGGTAACGTTATCCTGTTAATTACGATTATTACTCCAATGAGACAAAGTGAATGCTCGCACGTGGGGTTTAAAAGAGAAAGTGTGACAGCAGTTATGGGTTTGGGCTGCATTATTGAATTGAAGCATCCCCGATCCTCATGTTACTATCGACTGGTGAGTTTTTCAATAGTTTTAAATCCTGATCCTGAAGTATGCCTATGCATCAATGATTGAAGTATAGAGACAATTGTGAGTTTAAAACGGATAAATATCACACATAGTTGGCAAAAGTATTTTATTGAATTTATATCGACATGCTTGCAATGAAAATAAGTTATTTTAATGATAAAGTAGGCCTCATAATAATGCAATAATTACAATTTTGACCAAAAAGTGCAAAAAAAGCGATTTTACCAATTTTAACTCTTCATCATAATCAAGCGATTTGGGCATTTTTGGAAAGGAAATGGATAAAAGAATCACAATTTGGCGTCAATGTTAACCAACAATTTTGATTTTTTTTTCTTCTTCTTGTTGTTGGAAAAATCACAACAACAAAAACCCTTTTTAACCTAACATTTTTTATCAAAGCTAACACAAATCATCAAAAAGTGATCACATTATTAAACTTTACATCATAATCAAGCAATTTGGGCATTTTTGGAAAAGAAATGGATAAGAAATCAAATTTGGCATCAATTTTAACCAAAAATTACAACAACAACAACTTTTTGGCCCACATGTCCAAATCGCTTGAATTTCTCATCTTTTAACCTTACCCAATATTTGTTGATATTTTGACCAAAAAGTGCCAAAAAAGTGATTATTCCAAGTGTTTAAACTTTTCACCATAATCAAGCAATTTGGGCATTTTTTACTCAAAATTATTTGTGTTAGCTTTGTTCAAAAATGTTGGGTCAAAGAAGTGATTTTGTGTGTGATTTTCTCAAAAAATCAAAATGTTTGGTTAAAATTGACGCCAAATTTGGATTCTCTTATCCATTTTCTTTCCAAAAATGCCAAAATCGCTTGATAATGATGTAAAGTTTAAAAAATTGGATTCCCTGATCCATTCCTTTCTAAAACCGTATACTTTTATATACATTTGAGTCAGCATTCACAACATTCAAAAAGTGACTTTCTTGAGTCACCCCACCCTGGGTGTGGACCCTCAGCATAGCCTCCGTAATACTGCTGTAACTCATTCAGTATTCATTTAAAAAGGGTTCAATTTATCCAACCATGAACATGAAATTCACAATTTTGAAAAACAAAAAACAAAAAAACACGGTATTTGACCCATTTTAGTTTTTTTTTCTTCAATATAAGTGTCAACAGTTTGATTTTCATGATTTAGGAGGTAAACAAATCACACTTTCAAAACGTCAATTGGGAATCGAACAGCAAATTAGTATAAAAACAGTGGCGGCGCTAGTCCCAATAGGTACCGTAGTGCAAGTGTATGATGAGGCATACATCATATATATAGTAAAGCCACCATTTGGGTCTATGGCGGCGCCAGCAAAACTGCTGGTGTCGTTGGGGGAGGGTCAATCGGGGGTGGGGTCAAACTGAAACGGGGGGGGGGGGGGCGAGAGGTTGGGCAAGAAAACAATTGGGGCAAAATACATTTTTGAGTTCGCGCGCCCGTGAAAATGTTATCATTCATTAATGCAACAAGGCCTAAATTAACTGAATTTAAACTATTTAAACTAAATGTATGTAATTTTAATATTAAAAGTAAACTTTTTCAATTGGTTGGGATCCAAATGCGTAGGGCTTGTTGGTGAGCTGACTGGGAGGGCAAAGGTTGTGACTGGGGGTTAATTACATTATACGGCTTACGTAGCGGTCATGATATTATTATTTTATTGTTCGTATAAATCTATACGCAACTGAGAAGATGCTGAAATCTAAAATATGTGTAATGTAATAATTTAGTAGGATATGATACCAAATCATAGAACTCACATTCTCTTAGTTTTCTTGTCAAGTCACATGATGAACATGTACTGTAAAAAATAGGTATTTTTCAAGTATATCCAAACATACAAATGCGTAGTCCTTGTTATCGGCGATGGAATAACTTTGGAACATCAGACGATGAACCAATGTCATGTTATCCTGGTGAAAGCTGATGGCAAACTGATACACCTGACCGATCAGTTAAAAGAACTGCAGATTATGCTAATTCTTTTATATCAACTATTAAGTTTGTGTTGTACCATATTATATAACTAAAGTAGCTCGTGGGTCAAATATTAAGCCAGAGGACAAATCATTTTATTGAACTAATCTAATGTTTATATAATACCTTCTGCTGATAGTAGTTTGTGTTCATCCTTGAATGGTTCATCAAAGATAGTCAACCATTGTATATATTTAAAACACTCACTCGTGCATTCAAGTATAACTCTTAATCACTATAATCAGACGAGTTTTTTTATTCCTCAACACGCTTCCTTGCACTCAGTAATATTGAATTCGTTATCAGTGTTTGTAACTAGTTCATGGATAGTTAACTTTAAGCTGGGTATGAAGGTGATTGTATTATGTTAGTGCGTCATGGGGGAAGCACCAGGCCAACTTTAGTTGATAGTCTCTTGCAATATCTAGCGATGTCAACATCATAACAAACGATTCCAAGATCCATTGCCTAATTTGTAAAAATACGAATTATGATGTATCATCTTTATGTGATGTATCATTTTTATATATCGTCGCTATTCTATCAAAACCTTGTATGTTTTTCCGGCCCTTCATCAGCATGTATAAACTAAAACTGTTCAAGGGTTATACGTAGGAAGTGTTGCTTTATACATGTTCAGGGGCAAGAGCACTTACAAGGTTTTGATAGATGTGTTTTGGCCCTTGAACATGTTTAGAGCAGACTCACCAAATGTTATATACATAGGAAGTATGACTGTATACATGCTGAAGGGCCGGATGGAGATACAAGGTGTTGATAGAATAGCGACGATATATAGATAGATGCGCGTCCCAAAAGAGGCATATACATAACAGGTAATTTAAATCCGTCACAATACATTTTTATCACCATGCTTACTTTGTACCAATTATAATTGGAATGTGGTTGAAATGATTTGCCACTGGTTATGCCTTGTTATGCCATTTGGAGTCTTGTGAACAAACGGGATAAGATGCCTGTAATTGAGGGTGGGGGGGGGGGGGTGATATTACTATGACAATTTTATCAGCGCTGTCACTTTTGAATTAGTAATGTTATGTATATAAAAGTATACATTGGAAAGGACATTTGTCAGAAAATCAATTGTTGGTATCATATTTCACTAAATATGCTGAACTGTGTTTACCCATTATCCGATAACGTAGCAAAATCAAGACCCTTTATTTGTTTGAATAACATTATACAGGGTGACCCCAAAAAATGTTAACACTCACTCCGGGCACATAAGATATCTTAAAAGGACAGAAACACACGGATCTAATCTTGATGTATTATGAAAGCTGAGTAAATAAGCTTTCTTTTGCATTTTATTGCGTTCCAATTGGTTATTTAGAACGGGAGATATGCTTCAGCAAACATGAGGACGCAAAATCGGCTTGGTCCAATCCTCTCAGTATGAAAGTAAAGCTTTTAAAATGCACGAAGCAAGAAGCAACATGATTAAGTCACACACACACCCCCACACACACATTATTCCACATAAATTACATAAATTATATAGGTATTTTGTCATGAGTTCAAGTGCTATACTCTTTTTCCATGTGCAATGGGTAGCTGTCAGTAAAGCAGTCTTTAAAATTGAAACATTTCATGTTCTTTGTTGAAATGGTCCATCCAATTAAATGAATTAACTAATGCACATGCAAAAAGAGTATAGAACTTGAACTCATGCAAAATACCTATATAATTTATGTGGAATATATTTATATGTCTTTTAAGCTTGAAAAGAATCAAAAGAATGCGTTGAAAAGAACAAAGAAGAGATTAACTGATGTGTGTGTGTGTGACTTAATCATGTTGCTTCTTGCTTCGTGCATTTTAAAAGCTTTACTTTCATATTGAGAGGATTGGACCAAGCTGATTTTGCTTCCTCATGTTTGCTGAAGCATATCTCCCGTTCTAAATAACCAATTGGAACGCAATAAAATGCAAATGAAAGCTTATTTACTCAGCTTTCATAATACATCAAGATTATATCCGTGTGTTCCTGTCCTTTTAAGATATATTATGTGCCCAGAGTGTTAATATTTGTTTGGGTCACCCTGTATGTACGTTTTAGTTGGGATTCAACTTCTATACAGGCTGTAACAACAACAAAAAGTTATACAGTTTTGAAAAAAAATGTTAAAAATATCTCCCCTAAAATATCTGTTTCGAGTTTTTTTTGGAGTGCAAGGGGAATTGTCTTAACTTTCAAATAAGCTTAGTTTCATGACAATCGCTGGTCGGTAAGCAGAGATATGATAAATTGTGTAAAGTAGTCATGAAATCACCTGAGCCACTTTGGTTATCAATGGTAAAACCACTGGGATGAATATGAATGGAATCGAACCTGGAACATAGCAGTAGAGCGCTTTTGTTAGACAACAATGGTTCATCTCAAGTGGTTAAAAGTATTAGAAAGATGGTTAGGTCTTTAAAAATATTACTTATTTATGTTATGAATTTATTTATTCAAATGAAATCAAACTATTTGAAAAATAATTATATTGTTTCTCTTTAATGTTCCTTGCATGATACCCTAACCATTTCATTTATACAAGATATAACATTGTATGATATTGTGAAAGTGGCCCAACCCGATTTCTAGACGACTTAGTAAATTAGTCATACATTTTAAACGCAAGTAGTTAAAAAGACCAAATAAAATAAATTTGGTAGCCAAAACGGAACTTAACACAGAGTGTAAAAGATGTTGACATTGCATGATTTTAACATTAAATTAAAAATAAAATTGCGATTGTATAACTTTTTTTGTTACAGTCTGTATGTACCATGTATTAGAAAGGTGGATGTCATACGACCTTACAGCTGTTAATTACTTAACACCTGTTCGGCACTGATTGTTTTTGGGGGCAAAAGCCCTGTTGTACTGGTGCTAAGAATATTGGACTGAACAATAAATCTTCTATGATTCTACACAGTTTAAGAGTAGAAGCCGTTGTATATCTGTTCGTTACAAAGGCTCTCTGAGCAGCATAAGGGAGCGTTGACATAAGTGCCCATCCATTGCTTTGCACCGAAGCTCTCTGGGCACAGTGCGCCACTTCCATTATCGCATCCAAATAAATACGTGGATTTCTCAATCGATTCTGTCATCTAAAATAAGGAAAACAACAAATACAATTGCGTGAAAAGAAGAATTTTATCAATTCCATCATCAAAACATCTATGCGGAAAATCCCGCGATCTACCGACCCAAATTGTATCGCCTTATTGTGTCGATATGAGATAAGCCTCCTTCAACATTCATTATATTGTTTCCTGAAGCCTCAAATGGAAGACGGTTTTGTGAATTACTCACCGAAAAGTAACATGATGTAGAGCACGTTACTCGTTGCGTGACTTCGCCGCAAACCTCTTTCATTGACGGTTGAGGATCGCCGTTGTGCTGCTCTACTTCGCAGACTAAACAGCGATGGGCTAAATCAAGATAAATATTCCTGGTGAGGTGATTTCGTTAAGCAGTAAGGCGTGATACTAATAGGATATATACAGGGGGTCACAGGTCACTAATAGGTATATCAAATAAGGTGGGATCGTTTCAAAAAACCCTTAAAATCGTGATACGTGTCTCTATTTTAAATAGAAGTTGTCAAAAAAACATAACATTTTTGGTATCATATTAAAGACAATTTATCCAGCTACCGAATAAAAAAAGAATTAAAGCCACATGTTTAGCAACAGTGAAGTTATCAATCTAAACGTCGAGTGAGTCAGGGGTGGGACCGGTGGACGAGGAGCCGGTGGACGAGGAGCCCATAGGTTTCTACACAAAATAGTGGAAAACTAGAACTTTTGAAATTGATGCCATTTTAAAATTATACATAGGAAAGTTTTCAAACTTCTCATATGTGTTAATAACATGTGCCTGCTACTATGAATAATAATATTGAATTGTTATCTAGACATTCTCTACTAGAATATGATGTTCAATTCAGGGAGTGTTTTAATGTAAAAAACACACAGTTTTATTCATTTTATTGATTAAACAATGGCCAAATCGCAGTCTCTCTATTTCATTTGTGCGACTCTTCGGTCCTTTTCTACCCTGGGTAGTAAAACATTTAACTAAAAAAGCCAGAAGTGTTTCTTCACAGAATTGTTCATAGATTCATGAAAATTTTGCTATTTAGACCTATTTTTGACCACCCTGTATTTAAAATAATAGGAACTTTAACGATATTCGTGTAGTTCATTTTGATAACCATTTTCCTTTAAATTAAATAGTCCATGCTAACTTAATTTCATAGAATATTATATACAAACCTTCATTTTACGCATTATTTCATCATAATTTTAGACACCCTGTACTTTTCCTGTGAACATTTTGGGCAAGTGATTCTTAGCAAATTTGGTAGCACCTTCTGCGGTTGTTCTGATTTTGGTGACTATCTTCAGCTAAACCCTAATTGTACAAACTATCAAAATATTTTGTGAGGAGCAAAAACGATCAACTTTTTTATGTTCCACCCTATACAAATTTTACACACCCTGTATAATTTGATTCTTTTTTGCAAAAATGAAAAACCTTGAATCATAAGCTTTCCAACGATATATAGTTTGTGGGTCATTAAGTATGTAAAACTTAAGTTTTGTCCCGTTTAATCAGATTTGGTGCATTCCTCAACATTATTAGAAGTGAAACATTTTTTTGGACCAGTTTGTGACTTCTGACCAGGGTGGTTCAATAAAACTTTTTTTTTAAATTCTGTAGATTTAAAAAAAAAAATCAAAATATTTATCAACAATATGATCTTGACTATCTATTCTGAAAATATCGTTACGAATAACCTTACGGTTGCAAAATAACAGCTATTTGAACAAAGTCTGTCCCATTTCACTCTGTCCACGGGTACTGATTTCGCGACGTTACATTGAATACTGAATGATGAATTGCACGCAAGTAATCTGAAGATTTGTAGATCCCGCCAGGTGAAACCAGTGTAACTGTTAACATTTTTAACTATCTTTTCAGGTGTGAAATCAATACATAATGATAATACCAAGAGTGACCCTATTTAGAATTATTGATTTACATAGAGTGGAAGTGTAATTGTCTATACTCTATGCCTTGAAAGAGACGATGCCATTTAATGTTATCTTGCTGGTCATTTCCCGTAGACTTACCCGTGGACAAAGAGATTTTGGAGAGATTCTCTTCAAATAACTATCATTTTTTGCCGCCATAGCATAACTACCATTGAGATTTTTAGCATACATGGTCAAGATGATATTTTTGAGGAATAGACCTATGCAAAAGAAATTAAACTAAATCCCACAATTTTGAAAAATATGGCTTTGAAAAACTGTCAACGTTTTATTGAACCACACTGTAAAACGCCAACTGTAACTCCGGTCTCAATAAATTGCACTTCGATCGCGTGGATCTGTAACTAACAATATGTCTATTTCTGGATTCCCAATCAATACAACCTTTTAATACTAATTGAATGTTATGACTTTTTATGATAAATGGAGTAGTTAAATGATCAAGGGTCTAGTTCAGTATAAATGTGTCCTTAAATGATTTTTTATTGTATTTTTAATTTGAAAATTGCTTTTGACCTGTTATGATAAACCAGCGAACAACTATTATTTATAGAAACGAGGGAAAATTCAATATAAAGTCATGTCATATTACGAAGATCAAGATCAACACAGACTCAATATTTCATTTGTAACCCTCTGGTAAATGAATGGACGTTTTTCAAAGCCATTTTTGGTAAATGTATGGATCTTAAAATCCATATGTTGCTGTTTTTCACAGAATATTTAGCAAAACACGTCAAATGTATAAGAAAATTGTCCGGAGAACGTATGGGTCCATTTTCCCTCGAAAATTGGTACATGTACTGGTCAGTTTTTCAATTTGCTGGCTTTACATCTCTACAAAAAATACCTGAGTAATAACACCCGCTAAATGTATGTTTAAACTGTAACTAGATATAATTAACCAACTTCCAAGCATGCTTACGGTATTAATTTGCAGTGCCCCCCCCCCCCCCCCCCCCCCCACACTGATTCTTTATCGTTATAGTACCTGTATCAAGGTCGGCCGTATCATCACCACTGTCACCTGTATCAAGATCAGCCGTATCACCACCACTGGCCGATGCACCAGCATCTGGGCACAGTTCATCTCCGTGTCCACGCCCTCGACCCCGTCCGTGTCCGTGTCCATGTCGTTCTTCGAAATAAAAATGTAGTTAGTGTCAATGTTGTTTTTGGTTTTTTTGCTATAAATTATGTTTGTTTATATTTAATTTTTGTTGTTGTTGATTGTTTGGTTGATTTCTATGTCATATAAGTGAACATTCAGGTCGTGTAATGCATCACAACATTTTCTCTGCGCGTAGTGTGTAGAAAATGAGAACTTTTCTTTAAATGGGGCTAATCATGGATAGACCTTGTTGTTTCGTAGCACATTTTGGTATGTATATCTACTTTGTTTAGTCAAAACATAATTGGAAGTCACTCCATACAAGAACTCCTTGCTCTCTAGGACAATGCACAAAATATGACTGTCTTTTGTTGAGCACTTTACCTACCTTCTAACGACTCATGTGCACTAGCTGTATATGCCAGGGTCAAAACTACAACAATCGTGATTACATGGACACTATTCATCGTCGAATGGTCAAATTATATCTGAAAAATAAAACCATAGATCTTTAATAGGATGAATATCTGTATGCACAAATAGCTTCAAAAGAAAATAGCCTCTTGTTTATCCCTGTCGTGGTTATATGGTAAAACGTACATGATCATGGCCTATGTAAAGACAGAGGATGGCGCCATAACGGACTAGATCACAATTCGCCAATGAAGTAAAATGCGTAATACAAGTATAACTATGCCAACTGGATCATACTTTTGATTCCCGAATCTTAATCGAAATGAGCTCCACAGTAAGGGGGTAAAATAAAGGGATACTAAGAGATGTGTTGAAGGCTGTGCCTTAAATTAGGATAAAGACCGGGATTTCTATATTTTTACAATTGTATTATATACACAAATTTACAGCTGTAAGGATTAAGAATAAACAGTTGTCTTTCTGCAATAAAACGTCGTTTCAAATTATTCCATCCCCGGCTCGGACAGCATTTTATGGTCATTGGGAAATGACGACATTCAAATAAGAACCTTTTTTTGGCACTTTTTAGTCAAAAGTTCAAAACATATTAGATTAGGTTAAAAAATGAGAAATTTGTCCCTAAGTCTAATGTGTTTACATCATCATCAAGCGAAAAATATTGTTGTTAGCTTAAAAAAATGTTAACAAATGTTTGGTCAAAAAAGTGTTTGTGATTTTTAGAAATAAAAGTCAACATTTTTAGTGATCAATGATGCAACATTTGGATTCTCTGTTCCATTTCATTTCCAGAAATGTATACTTCTATATACATTTAAGTCATAGTTCAAAGATTACAGCACTCACAACATTTAAAGAAAACTTCCTTTAATCAAACTTTGGATATAATGATGACCTTTTATGTAAAAGAGCAGATGATATAAAGAGACACATCGGGCCAGCAATCAGAAGATCTACCTTTAAGTAGATCAGAAGATCTACCTTTAAGTAGTCGATACTAGGGCAACTGGTCCAGTTAAACATATTTCATGATATAAAAGATTAAAGCGCGAGTAAAAATATTTACCGAATGGTTATGAAAATATCACTCATATAACATATAGTCAATGTTTAAACATATTTAAAGAAAGAGTCAATTACCACAACTGAAACCTATACTTGGCGTGGACCAGTTGTCCCATCGTTAGGGCAACTGGTCCAGTATGTTCCAACGATTCAAATACACATAAATCAGTGAATGACAACACGGAAGTTACGCAGTTTTTTCTTTCCAAACATATTTAATCATTATTTAACGTGTAAAACGACCCGTGTCTCATGAAACCCATGTTTTATACAATTTCCGTGGTTACGTGTAAACAGCAGTAATACTAAGGTGTATAAAGCAACCGAAGTTTTCGACTGCATATTTCATAGATAAACGTTTATGAACCTAGTTAAATGGTTACATAGTTCGATGTTCAGACACCCCAAACATTGTCTATATATAACACTTCTTTTAATGTTTTTAATTACTTCATATAAGGTCACGCGTTATGAACTCGCCTCCCAATAGGGTGGTGCCGTTACATTTTTTAGCTTTATGCTGTCATTTTCCTCAAATATTTGTAAAACCACAAAAGCTATCTCAACAAATTTGGTATCATTTTAAAGCCCTCATAACAAGCTATCTGCCTGCTAAATGGATTTGGTATAGCTAATACAGATAGGGAGATACAGCTGTTTGATGTTTGGAGACCAGGGGTGGTGCTGGAAGGGGTGCCGCTGGAAGGGGTGCCGCCTGTACAAACTCAATGGGGATAATCCCATGCTTTGTTCTTTTTACAATAACTAGTCATCCCCTAATGTTAAAAACACAATTTTGGTCCCATTTCAAAGGATATTTAGTAGTCTTTAAGTATGTGGTTCAACAGACTTGTCAACTATTATTAACAACTAATTAATTATGGATAAGACAATGATCATCAGCTTTCTTCCTATTCGCTACACAGTCAACATGAATAATCAGCCTCAATTTACCGGATTTATAAAAATGACTATAACAGAAAAAGTTTTCAACCTATGATAGCAAAAGTATACATTTTTGGAAAGCTTGTAACTAGAGGAATTCAGAAATGCAGTTTATATCAGGGAAGGGTTCATCCTTAAACCAATAATTCTGAAAATTCTAAAAATATATAAAATAAAAATTGGAGATATTCACTAGCCGGTATAATTACAATACCGACGTAGTAACTCTGACAAATATATATCATCTAATGGGTAATTTCATGAGGAATTTAAATATGTAAAAAAAATAATGATAGGGGTAGGTATAAAAAATATATGGATCTCAAATTAAAAATTAAAAAACACTGATATTTTCCGAACATTTCCGATCATACCATTTTAGTTCTTTTTTTTTTAATGGCATATTTGGTTTCCTCATGCAATTTCCCTTCAGAAAATGTATACTTTTACTACCTCAGGGGGGTATACAAGCAAATATAAATGTGTAAAGTTAAAATCATGTCGCGAAAGCCAAAATCCGTGTGTAACGCGAAAGGAGGCGAGCTTAAAACACATGACCATAATCATTATACATTTAGTGCTTATAATAAGCTATCTTGATAATTAGCAAGCTTTACGTGTCACTGGGGAAGTTATTAACTATGACAATGATGACCCAATGGTTAATATACACAAAAAGAAGTGACTGTAACACATAAATCATGGTATTTCTTCATAACAATTATCTTTACAGGCACCATTCAATATATTATAAAGATATTAGTTCATGCATAATACCAAGGTTTAAACCATTCCAAGGCCATTTCATGCCACATTGTAATTATTTAATAGTATTTAAATTGTGGTATTAGGCCCAACATGCCCGAAATTGTCAAAGAACCAGATCAGAACGAATGTGGATTTATTTTTCACATTCTATGCCATTTAAATACCGAGTCAATTATCATTGACAAACCACCAAGTTAGCAACATGTGCCATTTTTCGATCGTTACAATCACAACCTATGGTTTAATAATATTTCGGAAACACAATAACACCAATCAACTGCAATAGGCACTTAGCATTTATGACTGTACTGCAAGACTATGTTTACTGTTGCATATCTATCAATCATATAAAAGTACATCAAACATGATTTCAACTCATCTATATAAATCGTCCATACCATCTGTGAATTTTCAATCCGTCACTCAAGGAGACGGCTTTAAAGATCTGGAGAATATCACGTGTGAAAATACCCGTAAGTTGCAAATGTGTTGGCATTATAGAGGGTGAGGATGTCAAGTGACAACATAAGTTGTACTGTTCAATAAATAAAGCAGTATGCCCATACCATTACACGCTTAGAAATGAGTGTCACATTTTGCTACGAAAAAAAAAAATGTGTAGTTTTTTACCCAATATTGTGCTAAACATCGATTTCGTAAAATAACATTTAACACATGCAATAGTTTACTATTGAATTCCGAGATTTACACTCTGGAAGTGTAGAAAAGTGCCCGTAATTGGGTAAAACATGATTTGACACCATGAAAAAAGTGTAAGATTGCCGGAGTAAAAATGTACACAACAAGAATGTGCATAATGTAGTGTAAAAAGGGTAAATTGCCTTCACATAATTATTGGGTAAAGGAAATTTACCCAATTTATGTGTACCAAAATGACACAAGTGTTGGGTAAAACAACCCCGGTTGTGTAAAGTGTTACACAATACACATAATTGGGTCAAAAAAGGGAACATGTTCGTTTTGGGGTAAACATTTTCCCAACGATATTGTAGTTTTAAACTTTGTTGGTAAAATGTCTGTGTAGAAAGCCGCGTTACCGATCGATGAAACTATTGTCCAGACAAGGTAAAGTAAACCATGCGTGTAGTAGTGTCGCGAAAGCACATTATTATCAACGTCGAATTTTCCCCAATGTGTCACTATGTGTTGTGTAAGATTCTACACAACCACTGTTGTGTTTATTTTTACCCAAACAAACAACCATGTTCCCTTTTTACCATCCTGAAGTGTAGTATTTTACCCAACATTACTTAATTTATTTCTAAGAGTGTACAAACACCTTCATGTTGGACCAGTTGCCCCATGGACCAGTTGGTCCATATTCCCCTATAAGTACGAGCAAAATAGACCTAAGCACCAAGAAAACAATTAAACACACTAACCTTTTGGCTTATCCAATGCTTACAGTGATCTCGACACTTCCTTCTTCTACTCAGATCTGTCAGATGTTGGCGATTCATTTGCTTTTGTCTACACAATATATACATGTTAGTCATCTGTAAAAGCTGAGTTATGATTGTATTGGTCAATGCATATGCGCTATGCACACGTGACTGTAGTACCTTACCATGCTATTGGTTCAAGTGATAATCATGCACACGTGACTTTATGTTAGCACCCTAGTATAATAGTTCATGCACACCTGACTATAATATCTCCTTACTGTTTGTTTGCCAAAACACGACCGACCCATAAAATCTCCGAAAAAACACCTGTCCGGGATTTTTTAAATATATTTGTTATGGTGAAAAATGTATGTTTTAAATAATATTTGTATCTGAAGTTGCCAAATAGATAAACAAACTGTCCTGGACCTTATTTATACTCGTATCCCCTTGTAAACACCAAGGAGGTGCAAATTCAAGATTCTAGCCAAAACTGGACATCAAACATGATCAGAGGGTTTGCACTACTGGCTGCAAGCCTGTCACACTCGTGGATTAGTGCGGATGGCCGGCAAAGTCCCAATAACATGTTCAATGGACGGGAAACGGCCCACCGTGCACAGAGAATATAAATTCGTCAACAATGTGGTCTTATTTGACAAATTAAAAATTTGTCATAATGGCAGGTTTTGATTCAACCAATATTTTGTAATGGTGCACATTTATTTGTGATGCTAGAAGAACGATATTTAGTGTTTCTAGTTAATTTTCAGCGTAACAAACATTTGTTTGAAAGAAATATATTTAAATGATAATTACAAATTACTGAATGACAATTGAAATGACTTATTATCAATAAAATGACAAATTAAGATTGTAGTCATTTCATTGCCCTTTAATTTGTCTTTCATATTAAATGACTAATTATTTATTAAACATTATTGTTTTCAATTTGTCATTTGATTAGTCAATCATTCATTTATCATTAAAAGTCAAATATTTATGAGTAGTGAACACATTTTGTTATGTTGAAAATGAATAAAAAAATATTACTAATTGGTCGTTTATCATTAAAAAAGAAAAGAGTTTAGCATTACAATTCTTAACTTACGAACCTTCCATGACAAATGTTTAAGTTGTCAAATAAGTCCACATTGTTGACGAATTCATTATTCTATGTGTGTGTCCTCAACAAGTGCCGCCGTCCGCACCTATTTTTCACACGGTCAAGGGCCGCACACATATACATGTGACACATACAGAGAAGTCCGGAATATGAAGCAGCGAGCTTGAGCACTCAGCTTATAAAGGCCGGTACCCAGGCGTTCCGGCAAGTGAGGACCCGGTGAGGAGGTGGAATGAGTCCGGTACCAGGCCGGTGAGGACCCGGTATAGACGCGGTCAGTGGCGTAGCTCAGGGGGGGGGGGGCAGGGGGGGCAGATGCCCCCCCTGAAAGAAATGTTTGTGCCCCCGCCCCTCCCCTTACATATAGTATTTATATGTGGGGTAACCATTTAAAAATGACCATTTTGGTGTTTTTTTTAAAAATAAATGAACATTTTTGTGGAAAAACTGCTTACAACCCTGAGGATTGGGCAATATTTGTTGTTTACAGTGCTTTTTGGACTGCGAAATTTTGTGTCCGTGCGAAATTTTTTGACCGTGCGAATTTTTTTGACTTCACCCCCCCCCCCCCCCCCCCCCCCCCCCCCCCCCCCCCCCCCACCACTTACGTGAAATTCACGAGTTGACCGACTTGAAATTTTTTGAGGGCAACCTTTTACGAAAATTTTAGAAATCTTGCCCCCCCTGAAAAAAAACCTAGCTACGCCACTGGACGCGGTATACAAAACGGTATGGACCCGGTGACAAAAAATAGACGGTCAGGGGCCGCCCAGCTCACACGGGTACATGTGACTGGGGCATAGAGCGCGTATGCCGTTCGATCAACCGTAACAATGCGGCCGGCCGACTATCCAACAACCTGGGCATCGACCGGGGAACTAGCACTACCTCTACCAGTAATCATGATAATTTGCCCGTTTGAATCCGCGTGTAAAAAATCAAAATACGAAAATGAAAATCATACTTGACATAACATTTGGGATTATAACTTCCTCAATAACCAACCATCCTTAGTGCGCAATAAAGTTAAAGAAGAGAAATCTCAACATCCTTATCATTTATTATCTTAATGTAGGAGTTATACTTTTAAAGTTGTCGGCACATTTAAAACCTGATCAGTTACTTATTTTGTTGATTGCATAATGGTATACTACTATATTGAACTAAAGTGCTCAACAACAAAAAAGTCATACACTTTGTATAGATGAATCTTTTCGGAACAAATAGGTACAAATACGGCACAAAACAACAAGGATACACCATTATTAACACCATTTAATAAAAATCCGTAACGTTTCCAAATCCGCATTTTCAACGCACGCAAGTGGTGAGTAACTGCTGTGCGTGGCACTTGAATGATCACACAGTTAAACTGCATAGGTTCGTGCCTGAGCGAGTGCGATATTAAATTGCGAACAGGTAGAAAAAATCGAAAGTTATTCTACAAAAGTGTATGACTTTCTTGTGTTGAGCACTTTATAATGGTATACCAGTATTAAACTATACTGGTATAATACCGGTCAGTATTTGAGACCTAAAGTACCCCCTTTTCTTTCTCAGTATTTCAGTTTGCAAATATATATATTATATATTATATGGAATAAAAGAGATCATAACAGGTAACTTTTAATGCTCGTGTTTATCATCTACATTTCTATTATGCCAGGTGCGATGAAACAATAAATCGTGTTAACAACTTTTTGAAATCGGATTGTTCTGTATTGTATAAACGCCCACACACTATGTAATACATATACCGAAATATAATGGGACAGCATTCGCTATATTTCTAAAATAAAGCCTGGGGGCTGTAGATCTAGTTAGCGATTTTAAAATATCCAAGATGGCTGCACAATAATCTTTTGTCATTTCTAATGTAACACTAACAATAACCTGAAAGGCAGTATCAGCTTATTGTTAGTGTTACATTAGAAATGACCAAAGATTATTATATTATATGAATGGAAATACCCACATGACTTTCCACCCGGGGGTGAATAGGAACTACACACTTTGTGGACTTGGAATATTTCTAACCATAGACGGTGACCGTCTATGTTCTAACCCAACTTTTACAAAAAGTAATAAATAAGTTGAAAAAGTGGTCCTAGTGGAAATCGAACCATGGACCTCTGTTGTAAAGCATGTAAGTCAACCACTAGACTAGCGAGGGGTGAACTGGCCAAGACAAGCTTTGTATCGCTCTTATTATTACGGAATAAAGATACGAGGGGGTATCTCAGGTCAAGTTTTTATCTTTGTAACAGTCTCAAATGTGTATGTACCAGTTAGTCATCATCACCTGATGAGTGTGGTTATGGTCCCACACGAAACAAATTTGTAGTGATAATATGTTGAACCAGTGTTAAATTTCTATGTATATATTATATATTATATGGAATAAAAGAGATCATAACAAGTAACTTTTAATGCTCGTGTTTATCATCTACGTTTCTAGTATGCCAGGTGCGATGAAACAATAAATCGTGTTAACAACTTTTGAAATCGGATTGTTCTGTATTGTATACGTCCACACTATGTAATACATATACCGATATATAATGGGACAGCATTCGCTATATTTCTAAAATAAAGCCTGGGGTCTGTGTAGATCTAGTTAGCGATTTTAAAATATCCAAGATGGCTGCACAATAATCTTTGGTCATTTCTTATCTAACACTAACAATAAGCTGAAAGGCAGTATCAGCTAACAATAAGCTGAAAGGCAGTATCAGCTAACAATAAGCTGAAAGGCAGTATCAGCTAACAATAAGCTGAAAGGCAGTATCAGCTTATTGTTAGTGTTACATTAGAAATGACCAAAGATTATTATATATATGAATGGAAATACCCACATAACTTTCCAACCGGGGGTGAATAGGAACTACACACTTTGTGGACTTGGAATATTTCTAACCATAGACGGTGACCGTCTATGATCTAACCCAACTTTTACAAAAAGTAATAAATAAGTTGAAAAAGTGGTCCTAGTGGAAATCGAACCATGGACCTCTGCATTGTAAAGCATGTAAGTCAACCACTAGACTAGCGAGGGGTGAACTGGCCAAGACACGCTTTGTATCGCTCTTATTATTACGGAATAAAGATATACGAGGGGGTATCAAAAAGTTCTTGAAATCACCTAGAAGAGAAGGAGTCAGAAAAACTTTTTTGTTTTGTTTGTTATGTGACCCTTGAGACATCTTTAAAAAGTCCCTGTGCAAAGTCACACATCTCTCTCACTATTACCTGTCCACAGACCGCCATTGTTAGAGATCCTCAGATTGACCGCCATCGATTGTTCCGTAAAGATTTATCTAAATATATATCTAGCCTTTTTGGACAAAAAATAATCAAAACGAAGTGTATGAATTTCTTTTGTTGAGCACTTTATATAGCCACTGTTTATAGCCATGGTAACACATCACTGCACACGCCTATACCGGTTATATTTTTCTTCAAATTGAACTCAGTTTATAGGATTGTATACGTGTGCTTGAACCGCTTTATTCAGGTTTATCACTGCAGCTGTCAACTTAAAAAAAACCGTAGCTGGATGATTATCGTAAGTCAGCTAGCATGTCACTCAAATGGTCGCTTTTTCAGCCAGCGCGAGTGGCTTTGCTCACCAAATTGGAAAGAGTTTAACATTTGCTATTTTTTTGGAACTAAAATGCAATGTTTACATTGACAAGTGTCTCCATGTTATGTGCCGTGTCTCGGTAAATATGGTCACAACCCTTTTGATAATTCAGCAGCAAATAGAGTGGAGTCTTCTTGCCATAACATGTAAAAATACGCAAGTATTATTGCTCTAAACGGTCAGGTCCAGAAAAAAGGTGAACAGATGTTTTTAGTTTAGCAACATTTCGTATTTTCTGTCATAAGCCGCGTTACCAATCGATGTACCTATTGTCCCGTCATGGTTAAGTAAACCACCGTGCGTGTAGTGCCGCGGGGAACACATCAAATGGATATCCCTAACATGTGCTAGGTATAATACAGTCATCAACAAAAGTAACTATACAGGTAGTAAATGGACTGTTAACTCTAAAATATATATCCTACCTAAAAATATTAAATCATAAAGTTGTTGAGAAATTTATCTTATTTAATATGAGATATTGCACGCTAGGATCGGTTGAATATTGAAAAAGTGACAATCCAAAATGTAAGGTAAAGTCACAATTTCATTTTCACATTTTACATTCAAACACGGGGGAATGTATGACAGGTAGCGTGTGTGTGGGGTATTGATCATCGGCACAATACGACCGACTGTCCAACCTGCGCATGCATCCCCCAATTGCACTACCGGTAATCGATAGGGTAACCGTAGATGGTCCGCGTGTAGAAAATAAAAATATGAAAATAAAAATAGGACTTCACCTTACATTTGGGAGTCAATAATCACCCGATCTTAGCATGCAATATTTCATATTAAAGGAGATGAATTTTTCAACAACTCTATAATTTAATATTTTTAGGTATGATATATGTTTAGAGTTAGAAGCCCACTTATTTCCTGTATAGTTACTTTTGTTGATGACTGTATACAGGGAGCATGTAGAAGTACAGACACATTCAGATCTTTCCACAACAACTGTATTGTATGTGAATATTTGAAGCACATAATCATGTTTAACACTATGTTGTATAATATATGAACGATCAATGTTTATATTGAAGTCTATGTTGGCAAACAGTTATTAAAATGTTGTAAACGGTCACGTCCAGGGTTTCTAGTCGCATATAACACAATTATAAACATTTCACCACGATTTTTAAAACAAAAACTATACCATTTATATAGTCATAAAGTAACAATATTTGATATCAGGGGTTGCAGACGATAATAAATCAAACAACTGTGAATGAAACAATATTCCTACATACGTTGTCTTTTTGAGAAAATGAGCTAAAGTGAGCTTTTCTATTCGGAACATTTCAGAATTCTTCGGAGCTTACATGAACGTCGTCGGATATAGGCGCGCGTTCATACTTCGTCGTTGCCCATCGGCCGACGTCGTTGTATATAGACGCGCGTTCATACTCCGTCGTTGCCCATCGGCCGACGTCGTCGGATATAGGCGCGCGTTCGGCGGATATAGGTGCGTGTTCATACTCCTCCGTCGTTGCGCATCGGCCGACGTCGTTGGATATAGGCGCGCGTTCATACTCCTCCATCGTTTCGCATACATGTTGACATTGTTTTAACTCGCGCACCGATATCCACTGGCGCGGCGTCGGACGATGCGCAACGACGGGAGCATTATTATGGTTGAACCTTTGTCAGCCGCATTAACCCCAGATAAGGGACGCAAACCCTGAATAACACCCCTTATCTATAATAGATAAGGGGCATTATCCCTAGTTAACGCTCCTTATCTGTAGATAAAGATCGTTTACCCTAGATTAGACCTGCCTTATCCTAGGTTTTCGTCCCTTATCTGGCTTAAAAACTTAAACTCCAGATAAGGCCCATTATCCTAGGTTTACGTCACTTATCTGGCTTTAAGGCCCTAAACCCCGAATAATGCGCCTTATATATATATATGGATAAGGCACCTTATCCCTAGTTAACGGTCCTTACCAGGGGTTAAGGCGCGTTAACCCCATATAAGGGACGTAATCCCCGAATAACTCGCCTTATCTATGGATAAGGCGCCTTATCCCTAGTTAATGCTCCTTATCTGGGGATAAGGAGCGTTAACCCTAGATAAGGCCCGCCTTATCTGGAGTTTACGTTCCTTATCTTGGGTTAAGGCGAAAATGACACGCTTATGTTTCCATATCCGTCGACTCGACTTTAGGCTATTTACACCGGCAGTAATATTAACTTGCATTTACTCGATAGCCCTAAGCGTGTTTGTTTGACTTGTTTGTTACTATTCCAATTAATCACAAAGTAATTGGCGTGTTATTTACGCTTATTAGTATTATGTTATGATACAAAATACGAATTGTATATAAGAGCGGTATAACTAAACGATATTATTTATAAATTACTTACATGTAATATAATTATATGTTTAACCATAGCGATGTAATAAAACCGTGATATGTAAATCATGATGGTAAAAAAGAAATATACTTTATCCTTAAAACAAGTTGATTTGTGCTTCCATTTATGCACTGCTTGTATGCATACACTCTTAGAAAAAAGTAAGCAATGTTGGGTAAAATATTACACTTCACGATGGTAAAAAGAAAACATGGTTGTTTGTTGGGTATAATTGTACACAACAGTGGTTATGTAGAGTCTTACACAACACATTTTACACACCAACTAGCTAACTTTTACCATGTTCCCTATTTTGACCAATTTATGTGTAACACTTTAAGAAAGCAAATTAGTGAACTGTCTAACAGGAAACAGACGCATCGAGATCAAAACGCCAAAAGAACCCCTATCAAGATATGTGGCGGTAAATTATATACTTTAAAGCTAAGTTATACCATCAAGATCAACCAGAAATGAAAGATATGAAATGCAGTAACTGCCAGGAGAAAGGACATTACTCAGCCACATGCAGAAATGAAGAGAAATGCCAACTCTGCAAGGAAGGTCACCGTACATGAGAATGTAGAGGCAACAATAAATGTGGTGATAACACATGCCTAACAAAATGACACAGTGACTGGGGCTGCTTAAGAAAAACCAATCCACCAAAGGAAACGCAAATCACATAACCATCCACAAGCGGGTGGGGGGCAGGGGGCCCAGTGCCCCCCCCCCCCCCCCCCTGAAATAACCCCGTCGGTACACACGAGCTCCCGTCGGTACATTTCTGATTTTGACAGGCAGCTGCAGACGACATTCCAAAATTTCACAAAATGTTTCAAAAATGTCAAAATTACTGTATTTCATTACCATATTTGGAATCACCATGAGAAATGCATTGAAATAAGTACACACATGCCTAGTTCTTGGTCAGTAATCTTTGAGATAGATAATAGAATTATGAAAGGTTTCTGAAAAATCTGTTTTGTGTATGGTAAAAATGATAGCCGCGTGGAAAGCGTTAAAAATGCAAAATATAATATAATCATAGGTGGTGATTTCAATTGTGTTCAAAACCATGCATATGATACTTTAAATGTCAAAGGCTAAAAATTACAAAAAATGTAAAACATTAGACAAATTGATAAGAAAGTATTATAGATATGTGGAGGAAGAAATAACCACACATAAGACAATATACATGTACATGGCGACAACTTGCCCTAAACATAGCATTTAGACTGGACTATTGGTTAATAAGTGATGCTTTGAATAATTGTGTACACTCTGTAGATAAGATAAGACCTGCGATAAAAAGTGACCATAATGCAGTTTCTTTAAAAAGGATCTATTTGGTAATGAAAAAAAAAACTGGTGCTGGATATTGGAAGTTTAATTCCTCCCTTGTACAAGGTAAAGTTTATAAGAAAAACATTAAAACAGTTATTTGTGATGCTAAGGTACAAAGTAGTAAATATAACTTTTCGGGCCAATTGACGTGGAAGTTATGTATTAAGATTTCACTGTTAATTACTGTAAACAAAAAGTGAAAACACAGATTAAAAAGTGAGCCAATTTAGAGTCTGAAGTAAGAAGATTAGAATGTAGATAAAAAAATATCAAAAATCAAAAACATGACATTGAAAGTAAAGACAAACTTGAAAAGTATTACACACACAAAACTAGAGGTGCAATAATACGTTTAAGAGTCAAATGGTATGAAGAAGTAGAAAAGAATACAACATAATGTTATGGGTCTGAAAAAAGTAACGGTGTCAAGAAATGCATATCTAAGTGGGAAATGATCTAAAAGACAATACTTCACTTGTTAATGTATTTGATACAATTTATACATTTAGTGATGTATCAGGGATAACTGTTAACAATGATAAAACAGAAGGTTTATGGTTGGGACCAACAAGCCAAGTTTGAACCAAAAGGTATTGATAAAGTGATCGAATGAACCAGTGAAAAGTTCAGGAATACACTTTGGAAAAGATAGAAAAAACAAGTTAAAGATTTAAATTGGAAACCAAAGATTGTAACATTGGAAAAGACTTTAAGCCGCTGGCGAGAAAACTAACATATTATGGAAAAATCATTATTATAAAATCAATTGGCATCTCACAGATACTGTACAATGCATCGTGTATCATAGTACCTGATTACGTTATTACAGAAGTTAATATAATTCTGTATACATTTGTATGGGGTCCGGTAAGGAAAAAGTAAAGCGACGCAAACAACACATTCGGCCGAGTGCACCAATGGCGGGTAGCTGAAGAATAGCGCTACCACGCTAGCAACTGAGGCGTAACCCACAATTTTGAGAGCACCAAACCGGGGTAAGCTACTAGATTAAATTAATTAATTAAATAACATGGTATCAAATACATATACAAATTCATAAATAAATAGCCTAATATAAAGTTTATGTTTGGTACGTTACATTTAATGTAAACCTACACATCACAAGGTCAAACTGTGTAATAAGAAACGAGATTGTGTGAACCACCAGCAATGGTTTCCCAGTTACTATAGCTACATGTCAATCAAAACCTTTTTAGCCAATGTCAAACTCAACCACATTAAAACTTGTGATAGACACATCGTGATTTTATATTGGTGCACTTTCTTTGGTTGGTGTTTGTAATAGCGGCCACACACAGCAGGTGATGCAACTAGTGCAAACTTCCCTGTCTGTAATTTCATAATGGTAATTTCCAGCGTTGATATGTGGCAAAACAAGACCTTATTATACTCCCATACATGTACTCCTGATTCCAAACATTGACCCTATAGTCAATGTTCCCAAACATGTCAATGGGTTAGGTAATGTTCACAGGAAATAAATTTAAACATAATAGGTACGCTAAAATTCATAGAGTTTTATTTCTGAACTACAACTGCTTCCAAAGTTATAGCATATGCTTTGGTAGTACGTGGTATATTAGAAGTTTTGTAAGAGTCAACAAAATTCGCACAGTCAAAAAAAATCGCACAGTCAAAAAACAGTTTAAAAAACCAGCACATTCAACAAGTACTTGGCAAATTCTCCAGGTTTTAAACGGGCAACTGCCCCCCCCCCCATGCACCCCCCCCCCCCCCCCCCCCATCCTGAGCTACGCCACTGTTTCTTTTGGTCTTTTAAACTGTTTTGAAAGTGATTAAATAACCCATTCATATATATGCAGTAACTATTCCAAAGTTAATTATGCATCTTTTGAATGTGATTTATAAAAAAAAGTTTACGCTATAAGGTGTGAACCGACACGAGTATCTACTGATACATATCACTGAACATTGTTATTGCAAATGGTAAAACTTGGCGATTAAATATGTGAATAACCTGTTTGCACCATAGTTTTGATCATGTCATTAGCATCTGAAGATGTAACTCAAGAATCCACTTTATGCCCCCCGCCGCCTACATGCACGCCTATACTATGTGAACCAGCAACCCTTCTCGACATTTTTCCATGGATAATTGCTTTTATATGTGTTGTTCTGGCAGCAATTGTTTTTCTTCGTGTTTCAAGCCGCAATCCATCGATTTTAAGCCAAAGAATTTTGCTCAAATTTCGTCAAATTTCACTTTCTATATACATTGTACATACTTATTGTACATATGTCAAAATGGAAGAAGTGAGAGGGCAAACACACATTTTTTTTGGCCTGGTAATAGTATATTCATACTACAGTCATCAAACAAAGTAACTATACAGGTAATACATGGGCTTTTAACTCTAAACATTATATATCCTACCTAAAGATATTAAATTATAAAACTGTTGAGCAATTTATCTTCTTTCATATGAGATATTGAACGATAGGATCGGTTGAATATTGAAAAAGTGACAATCCAAAATGTAAGTAAAGTCACAACTTCATTTTTTACATTTTACATTTACACGGGGGAGAGTATGACAGGTAGCGTGTGTGTGGCGTATTTATCCATCGGAACAATAAGGCCGACTATATGGACAACCTTCGCATGCATCCCCCAACTGCACTATCGGTAGTCCGATAATGTACACGTAGCTGGGTCCGCGTGTAGAAAAGTAAAATGTTAAATGAAAATCGGACTTCACCTTACATTTTGGAGTGTCACTTCCTCAATAATCACTCGATTCTAGCGTGAAATATCTCATATTGAAGAAGATGATATTTTTAGGTAGGATATATATTTTAAAGTTAGAAGCCCATCTTGTTACCTGTATAGTTACTTTTTTTGCTGACTGTATGTTTTTTTTAACGGCAAATGCAGGTTGTGTTTAAAGAGGCAAATTATATACGTACAATACATCCTTGTCTGAAGCAAGTGCAAATTCTCACTGTTTAGTTAAATTATTTTGATCTTAAGATGAAATGATGATGTATGTACTTTTTTCCAGACCAGTGCTCTTATGGTTAAACTTCATCAGCGCATCTTGCGATATGTAACAATGTAGATGGCGCTATTACCTTCATATTGGAACTCACGACCGCGATAGACACGACTAGCTCACATCTATATTTCTTTTTTTGTTTAACACGCAATTGTGCGGAATTTGTATCAATCAATCCATATACAGCGTGATTCAAGTTGAAGTTAACCAGGTTTTATTATATTTGTAACTACTAATATACAATAACCCGAAATGTGATACACTTATGAGTTGTTTTACGATTGCATGTTTATCTACTCATCTAAAAAAAGAATCACTGAATTCCTTGTTTATCGGAGTTATGCTGTTTTAACAAATAATGCCAAATGTGCCGTCCAAAGAATGTAAATCGTTCAAACGAGCATCAAAGAGCTCACTAAAATCCTCACGGAAGTGTTTTGTAGGAATTTATATATACAAGCGGTATCAGGAGTAATAGAGAATTATGTATTTATCAAATTTTCTTTTCATGTCGAATTCTATTCCAATCAGCGTAGATTACGAACTCTACAACGACAGGTAGGTGGCGCTGTTACCCACTGATGTCAGACTATGTAACGCCATCGTTAGGTTTGCCTGTTACTACATGTAAACATGCATGTTAAGGGGGATGTGCACCTTCGCATAGCCTCCGTAAAACTGCCGTAACTTCTTCATTATTCATTTAATCTTAATAAAAGTATACATTTTTTTGCAGGAAATGGTTCAATGAATCCATCTATGATCATGAAATTGACCATTTTGGAGAAAATTATAAAAAACATGTTTTTTGACCCATTTTAGGTTCTGCAAAGATAACTCAAAACATATTTTGCCAAATTGTGTCATACTAGTTTTATTATATTCCTCATGCAATTCCTAGGAATCGTTTTTTTTTTAAATTTTACTTTGTTATTTTTAAATTATAGACCAAAAAGTGCTAAAAAACATGATTTTTAACCTCCAAAATCGTGAAAATCACGTTTTGGTAAAAAATCATATTTCTAACTAATATAGTTATTCAACTGTATAGTGTGGTTTTTTTTTGTGGACGTAGCTGTTTTATTGAAAGGTTTTTTTGAGAGTTCGAAACGTACCAGGACACGGAATACATTGATATTAAAGGGATACTTGAAGTTATATAAAAAGAATGATACACATATATTATACAATCATCCTTTGCTTTACATTTGTTAGTATTCCATTGAATTAAAAATTCCGTTTGCTAATTATTTTACGAATTCAAATGGGTGGCGGTGACGGCGTTGGTGGCGTTGGTGGCGTTGGTGCACCGCAGTGGTGTGTACAATCTCTACATTCTACAGACTTTGGGCTTCTTTCTACCCAAAAAATTATTTTCCTACCATGTTCCTACCATGGACAAAACTAGGATACCACCTGGCGCGGCGGGGCCTTGAGCAGTGGCCAGCGAGCCGGGCTCGAAAATACCCAGGGTGCACCATGCCCTGGGTGAAAATTGGTTCTGGAAAAAAAGGGATATTTCTATAAGGGCTTGTAGGTAGCTCTACAGAATGTGGCCAGAATATTTACAATCAAAATTTACCTACTAAATCTACAAAATGCATTGACAATGTGTTTATTGCACTGATGTATTAGGTAATGGTTCAAAAAGCAATATTCAATTACAGTTTTATTCATTTGGGAGCACTAAGTACCTTTCCTGATTATGTGTTATTATTAGTGGGCCACAGTGCTAGAACAGTTGATGATTAAAAGTGATCTCAAAATGTTTAAATTGTAAATAAACTTAGAAATTAACTTTTTTCCTATTTTGCCTTTTTTGCTATCTTCAGTAGATCCAGCTGATTTAAAGAAGGAATGTATTGATGCCCTCGTTAAATATCTCTGTCGTGTCATGGGCGAAATGATCTAGGATGGTCACAGAAAAGCAAATGTGTGGTTAAACCTGGAAAAACGGTCAGCCGCATCTCTAGTGCTTGGAACACCATTAACAATACAGGTTTACCAAGAAAATCTCTACAAAGGCGTACGCACCAATGGATTGCCCATTCCTTTTCTTTAGATGACTACGTTATTATTCCAAGCCCTGCAAGAGCTCTTAAAGGTATATGTTCTGATTGCTGGCCCGATTTTCAACTTGATGTTTACTATTTTACATGGAAGGTCAATCTTAAAATTGTCCCATTCCAAAGATTGAGTTGCATAACTCCAAAATGGTTCTTATTTTAAAAGCACAAGGTCACGCAAAAATGACCCATTAACCCTAACCCCGGTTTAGGATTTTTGACCGGGATCACGATTTTCGAGGAAAAAACACCAACTAAATCTCCGGGAACCTGCCGGGATTCGATCCGGGGACCCTCCGTTCTCAAGCCCCACCTTCCAACCACTAAGCCACGGCCCTCAGCTACACATTCGTGCAGTATACTGCACTCATTATATAGGCTCGGTTGACTACGTCATCGAAAACGACGGCGCATGCGTTTGGAGAGGGACTTTGGATTAGCATTTTTTAGCACTCAGGGGGGTTAGGGTTAAGTAGTACATACACTGGCTGGTGGTTAACCAATCTTTGGCAGTAATTCACCACATTTTACACTATGATTTATAAATGGAACATTTCTGGCCCCTAAGATGTTACAGACATCACGAGAACAATATGGGGATTCTTCTCATATCAAAATATATTGATGTGAAGAAAAAAAGTATAGCCCCCCCCCCAAAAAAAAAACCACCCACATACACATTTACAAATGCTAAACTACCCACGACTTCTGACGGTGCACACTCAGGCCACTGGATAACGAACCCTCTGAGGTGGAGATCATCCTGAAAGACAGAAAGGAAGATTAAAGTGGTGGTTATTTGGATGTGCATCTCCCTCCTTGTGTGTATGCAATCCAAGAGTGTATTTATATGAGTTACCCTATCACGAGGTCATTGGATTGGACACTCAGTCCGAAAAAGGTCAATTACAGGTCAATCTGTTTGTAGTAACATGTATATAGCTGCCTTGTGTATCCTAGTACATATTACTGTCATTAAATAGCTGCTCTGGAGTAGTCTTGATCTCACGTTAATAGCATAGGAATCTATAGCACCTACACTGGCTTATTAGCTTATTAAAAAATAAAACACTTTCATTTCACTCTCCGCCTTATTTCATTGGTATTAGTTGCTAGGTGGTTATGCTTCAAGGCAGCCATTTATTATCATTTTAGGATTATAATTTGACTATAGCATAGTAATGGCTTGATTTAGTAAGCTTATCAAACCTTTCGCCTTTCGCCTACGCTGTGGTATACAATTACGAGAATTCAGTGGTTACAGTGGTTTGTTTTTGCCTGTATCATTTGCTTACGAAATCAAGGTAAAATTGACAATTTGGCCCTATCCTCTTACCATTGTTTAATGGTGAAATTGTCCAATTGACCAGACATCTGTGAATGTCAGGCACTTTTGGAGCAGGACTTATATCATAATAGAGTTTGAAGTCACTCTCGCATCGCAGACCCATCAAACATAGCAGCAAAGAGCGATATAAAGTGTTTCTAGATCCATCTGAAGATACCACTACACTAGTAAACGCCTGGCGCGATATAAAGTGTTTCTAGATCCATCTGAAGATACCACTACACTAGTAAACGCCTGGCCTATTCGATAACATGTTAAGGGGGGGGGGGCGGGGGGGAGGGGGGGGGGGGTGCGTGGGTAACAAAAAGCCAATGTTCTCGCTCTACAAAGACGCTGGATTTTTCAATTTGACATTTTCCTAAAAGTGTATGTACAACCTCATTACCTCATTTAATCACAAAATGTATATACGATGACCCCGACACTTCCGAGAATTAAGCCCCTTGAATTTGGAGAGCTGCTGCAGCTGCTGTACCGCTCACAATCTACAGAATGTGGCCAGAATATTTTACAATCAAAATTTACCTACAAAATTGTCTTTATTTGCACTGTTGTATTAGGTAATGATTCTAAAATCAATATTCAATTACAACTTTAATCATTTGGGAGCAATAAGTACCTTTCCTGATTTGTTGTAATAATATTATGTACTGTCTGGCGTGGTTATGATCTAGAATGTGCCCAAATTTACTTTTTAAGATACGATATCACATTTTGAGCTACGTATGACTATCGGTGTGACTAGACGGTCAACATGGTCTATCCGCAACCAAATTGATGACAAGAAGAAATCACAAGAAGAAAAAGCCTTTTGTCTGCAATGCCGGACAAAAAAAGCTTAAAAATATTCTATTAACCATGATAACGTGCCCAGATTTGCTTTTTAGGATACAATATAACATAGGGGATATGTACACAAAATACTTATATAAAACTCTGTTTTAGACCACTCAATTTCAAAAAATTAGACCTTGTAGAATGAATCTTTCTTAAAGATGATCACATTGTCTCACCAAAAAGTGCAGAAAATAGGTAGGTAGCGAGCTTGGAAATGTCATCGTAATCATGTAATTGCCAATGTTACCAGTAAAAAACACAAATTTGAAAGATCTCTCTAAAGTTACCTATATTTTTATAGTCAGGGTGCATTGATCAAAAATCCAGAAAATGTACGCAATTGTTCATACTGTCCAAGTCTTTTAACATCCATATTTTCCGATTCTACTCTCTAAATGTAAAACGAGTGCGCAGGACAACCCGTTTTAGAGTGGAAAATGTCCACCCTAAAATTAGTGTGAAAGTTATTTTTTCACTCTCAAAAGAGTGGAACATTGTCATATAAAATCCCCTTTCACTCATTTAGTGTGTTTTTTCCACTCAAAAACGTGTTGTCCTGCGTTTAACTCCTTGAAAGAGTGGAAAACCACTCTTTTACATTTAGAGAGTAGTTTTAAACGCCTCTTTATTATTAGTGTGACTAATCGGTCCCCCAAATCGGTCAAGTCCACTACCAGTTTGACGATACAAATATCGTTAGTGTTGAAATTGCAAGGGGAAAAAGATTCTTTTTTCTGCCAATATCGGGCAAAAAAGCCTACATAGCCTACAATGTGCCCATTAGTTTGCTCTGTATGATACGATATCACTTTTTGAGCTACGTATGATATCAGTGTGACTAATCGGTAACATTGAATTTGAAATACACGCGTGAATAACACTGGATTCAGAATAGCGCGCAAGTAGTACTCAAAGGATGAGCTCGTAATATACGAGGGTTATTCAATAAGTTCTACCTCCTACCCCATGCTCTCTGATTAACTAGATCAGGACAACCATTAAGTTTACACCTCCACCAGAGAACCCTGCAAAAGTCATTTTTTCATAAGAGACTAAGAGATCTTCAATATACAGGACTAAATGAAGGGATTACAAGGTTCTCAAAGAGATCATTTTCTATATGTGTCTACTTGATTGACTATTCTGAAGGTTGCACATACTGAAAACTCATAAAGTGACGAGAAAATGTTAAAGATTTAACATACGCTTAACACGGCATCACTGTGGCTTGACTTGTAACAACGAAAATTTGACTGATTTCCAGTATGCCGAAGACATATTAATACATTTGAGTTGATATTACACTACACTGTAATATATTCAGATATCATTAATTGATTTCCATTTTCAGTATTTAAATCATGCTCTTATATCTACTCGTACACTACAACAAAATCCCCCGAAAAACAATATTTATTTGTAATGTAATTGTCTGTTTCCATTGTCCAAAATCTCTCTCTAGCTTTGACCGCATCATAACAAGTGTGAAACTAGATATCAATTATGATTTACTGTGTAGCTATGATTTAGAGTTATAATCATGACAAATGTCATGAGGCTGACGATTAGTATTAGCGATGTTATGAGGGAGAACTTATTGTATGACCCCTCGTAGATTAAACAGAATGATAAATGATTGGCCATCAAATGTAACAACGCCGCAGTAGACCTTTATAAATGACTATACAAAACTCCACTTT
>CM069459.1:51188002-51243927 GCA_035610835.1 Ophiura sarsii | reverse complement strand
GGTGTGTTTTGAGGGACGACTCTTGATGAAGTTGATCTAAATGGACTGATATTGAAATCACTCCAATCGAATTATATAGATTGGAGTGCTTAACCCACCATCGCTCCTCCAAAATTGGGGGCACAGAGCTTTAAAGAACAGGATATTTGTTGACATGTGTAAAACGTCATTCCGATCAAGCCAGTTGTCGGCTACAGGCCGGCTATGGTTTTCAATCTTACTCTAATAACCAATAACTTAAACTGATAACAGTGCGCATTGTTCACTTTCTTTACATTTAAAGAGTTGCATAATGATATATACATACCTAACTATAGTATTTGTCTCGAAAAGGGCTTGAAACACCTGTATAATGTAACATGTGTATGCAAATGTGTGAATGTATAAATATGTGTACATTTATACGACATTTTTATATTTTTGTTTTGATTTTTTTTCAACACAAATTAAGTAGGCCATACTTGAAACAGCTGCGTGTTATAGATTTGTTTTGATATTTTTAACCACATATTATGTAGGCCTTTCTTGATACAGCTGCGTGTTCATTCTACATTTTGAAGTTATACGATACTTTTATAGTTTTGTTTTGATAAGTTTTTTTTAAACATTCAGCATTATTTGTTTGAAACAGCTGCACTTTCATTCTACATTTTGAAATTGTGCGACATCTTTATTTGAATTTACATTGTATTGTGTATCACATGGCTTTTACATGTATACGCCATAGCTTTAAACTAACACGACATATCAACAGCTGCGTGTTCATTCTACATTTTGAAGTTATACGATACTTTTATAGTTTTGTTTTGATAAGTTTTTTTAAACATTCAGCATTATTTGTTTGAAACAGCTGCACTTTCATTCTACATTTTGAAATTGTACGACATTTTTATTTGAATTTACATTAATTGTGTATCACATGGCTTTTACATGTATACGCCATAGCTTTAAACTAACACGTCATATCGACTTCTGGTAAAATACAAGATTTAGGCAACATATTATGCTATGAAATAATACAAATTATACTATAAAACGTGTAAAGCAACATGTTTATTTTTCCATAACATTAACCCAATGTTGTGTTTTCTTTAGTTTTCACCAATTTCCGTTTATTGTAATTAGACGTTATTAAAAAAAATCGGAATAGTTCGCTAGATATTCTTAATGACCAATATAATTGCTACTTTTGGTGAAAATGACAGGCTCATAAAACATATATAACTTAATTTAGGCTAAAAAACTAACTCCTCCTTTGTTCACATCTCGATGAATCGCTAAAAGTGCATGAATTCCGGTGGCCCTATTGAATACCTACCATTCAATGAGCGTTGTTATACATGACGTGCTGCATTGACAGTGAATTGTCGTACACATATACACAGGTATTTGATGCTATGTTTAAATTTGCGTGAAATTGATTGCTTTTTAATAAAATATTTGTCAAAAGTACAAATCGCACCAAATGGGTTCGAAAATTGAAACAAAATCCAATTCTGAGTGGACATCCCCCTCAGACCCCCCCCCCCCCCCCCCCCCTGTTAAGATATCAAATAGGTAAACAGTATTGATAACATTTTATTAATTAATATATTCAGTGAACCTACTTTTAAGTCAACATAAAAAATAAATCAGTATTGTTGATAAATGATAGGTGTATCTGGTATATTATTACAAACAAACAAACCAAATTGAGAAATTTACAATTACCTACAGAGCTTTCTCATTTTTTCTAAATCTATGGAATGTGATTCTCCTGCATCTTATATGGCTATATATAATGTAGCATACTTTGATATTCCTGATTATTGATGTTATAAGGACTAAGTCTAGGACTACAAAATAATGATAGTCATCCGCGCCATGAATACACTACATGTACATGTTGAAACCAGAGTAATGACAAGAAAAATGGTATTAAAATGGTACTTATGATTTAGAATGATACCTAGTTCACTGACTCCATTTAACGATCATTATCTATCTCTACCATCGGAGGTACCTCAGGCCAACGTTTTTGGACCACATAATATTTCATCAAACATTATCTACATAACGCTTGCCATAAGGCATACAAGTTTTAAGAGAATCCAAATATTCACTAATCCTGATGTATTCCAGCAGACAGCTCAACATATAAGATGTAAGCATGTATTGTGTAACAGATCAGTTTTTCCAAGCATGTCAAGAGCGGTAAAGTAGTGTGGTGCAAAAACAATCACTCGGTTCGTCTCATACTATAGCAGGACCGCACTCTGAGATGCTAGTGAGATAGCCCGCAAGCCCAGTAGAGAGCTTCAAGTGGGTGTACAAACCCTCTGCTAATATTGAACTTCCTGAACAGTTATGATTGTCCATTTATAGCTCGATATGCTAGTGAAAGGACTTTGAACTAAATAGGACTTCAACTACAAGAAATTATGAAGCGCTTGGCCACTAAAGGCCTTCACAATTCCAAAGGCATTAAAGTGTAATCCTGATTTTAGGACTATTACCTAATACCACAGTGCAAAAAGAAATATGTTCAATGCATTTTGTAGGTTTTTTGGATGCATTTTGATTATAAATGGTCTGGCAACATTTCTCAACTATTTCTGATAAATGTCAAATTGAAAAATCCAAACGCTTTATAAGCGAGAACATGGGCTTTTTGTAACAACCCTTTAACATGTAAACGTACAGGGAAACCATTTAGTGGTGATACATATACATTCCATTCCATGATCATATTCGGTATTCAAAGGAAGCCCAGGTAATGGGAAGTTTAACCGACACGAGTATCTCTTGTAAATTGTAATTGTAAAACTTGGCGATTAAATACGTGAATAACCTGTTTGCACCTTAGTTTTGTTCATGTCATTAGGATCTGAAGATGTAACTCAAGAATCCACTTTAGGCTCCCCGCCGCCTACATGCACGCTTATACTATGTGAACCAGCAACCATTCTCGAAATTTGTTCCATGGATAATTGCTTTTCTATGTGTTGTTCTGGCAGCATTTGTTTTCTTCGTGTTTGAAGCACCAATCCATCGATTTTAAGCCAAAGAATATTGCTCAAATTTCGTCAAAATTTCACTTTCTATATGCATTGTACATACTTATTGTACATATGTCAAAATGGAAGAAGTGACAGGGCAAACACACCTTTTTGCCATGTAATAGTATATTCATACGTCAGTCATCAAACAAAGTAACTATACAGGTAATACATGGGCTTTTAACTCTAAACATTATATATCCTACCTAAAGATATTAAATTATAAAACTGTTGAGCAATTTATCTTCTTTCATATGAGATATTGCACGATAGGATCGGTTGAATATTGAAAAAGTGACAATCCAAAATGTAAGGTAAAGTCACAACTTCATTTTTTACATTTTACATTTACACGGGGGAGAGTATGACAGGTAGCGTGTGTGTGGCGTATTTATCCATCGGAACAATACGGCCGACTACCCAACCTTCGCATGCATCCCCCAATTGCACTATCGGTAGTCGATAATGTACACGTAGTCCGCGTGTAAAAAAGTAAAATGTGAAAATGAAAATCGGACTTCACCTTACATTTTGGAGTTTCACTTCCTCAATAATCACTCGATTCTAGCGTGAAATATCTCATATTGAAGAAGATAATATATTTTTAGGTAGGATATATATTTTTAGAGTTAAATTTGTTATATGTATAGTTACCTTTTTATGACTGTATGTTTTAACGGCAAATGCAGGTTGTGTTTAAAGAGACAAATTATATACAGTATACGTACAATACATCGTTGTTTGAAGCAAGTGCATATTTTCACTATTGAGTTAAATTATTTTGTACCTTTTTCCAGACCAGTGCTCTTCTGGTTAAACTGCATTAGCGCATCTTGCGACCTGTAACAATGTAGATGGCGCTATTACCCTCATAATGGAACTCCCGACCGCGATAGACACGACTAGCCCACATCTATAATTCGTTTTGGTTTAACACGCAATTGTGCGGAATTTGTATCAATCAATCCATATACAGCGTGATTCAAATTGAATTTAACCAGGTTTAATTATATGTTTAACCATAAAATAACCCGAAATGTGATACACCATGATTTGTTTTACAATTGCATGTTTATTTACTCATCTGAAAAAAGAATCACTGAATTCCTTGTTTATCAGGAGTTATGCCTGTTTTAACAATAATGCCAAAATGTGCCGTCCAAAGAATGTTAAATTGTTCAAGCGAGCATCAAAAAGCTCACTGAAATCCTCACGGAAGTGTTTTGTAGGAATTTATACAAACGGTATCAGGAGTAATAGAGAATTATGTATTTATCATTTTTCTTTTCTTGTCGAATTATATTCCAATTAGCGTATATTACGAACTCTACAACGACAGGTAGGTGGCGCTGTTACCCACAGGGGGGTTGTGTCGTCGCCTATTGAGATGAGTTACAGACTAGCAGGTTGTTTTAGTAAATTCCACGTCTACGCATGAAAAGAAAAGTACACATTCGATTAGGCGGCGAAAAACAAATCCTGTTGTACATGTTGTTTGGGCGAACGGAGCTCGCAGGTCGTGCTGGTGGGTTGTTTTCTTTTAGATTTTAGATTTGCAAGAACAATTTAAAAAAATAATAAAAAAACAACAACTGAAAACATCAACAACATAAAATGGAAAAATCAACCCACTTGCAAACGAACCTGACAGAGACTACATGTTACTATATAAATGTAGGTTGGATTACCTCATTATGAAATCAACTGTTAACTAAAATTAATATTTGTTATCTACAATTTCAACACCTGTCCATAGGAAAAGAAACAAGGGCCTAGAAAAATAGTTACCGTCGTGGTGTTTTTTTACCTTAATACAATTATGCCGTTATTAGTTGTTTTTGTAACAACTAATTTTCGTATTTATTTGTACGGATAAAAAATGTCTGGATTTGTTCGGATTAATATGAAGAAAACGCACAACTCAACTGCTTAACTAAACTTTTCTCCCAAGTCTCAAAATAGCACAATATCATTATAGCGTAACTTAACTTGCAAAAATGGAACTCAAGATCTACTATGATAGCCTTTAGACTGACTCAAGTCCTTATTTTGTGCACATATAGGTCTAGCCTCGGTTCGAGTCTTCTGGGCCCTGGGATACTTTTCGCTTTCTTTTGTCTCTCTCTCTCTCTCTCTCTCTCTCTGTTGTGAATTTTTCTCTGCGCTTGATTGATTTTTATTCAGTTTGTCCTGTCTCCCTACCTCTGTTGTGGTCAGATTGAAATGGTCTTGGTTAGCCAGGTTTAAAAATAAGTTGCTGATCCCCTGTATATCTATGACACTACTCTCAACAGTAACAGGTACCCAGTCTACTAAATGCTCCCAATCTCTAATTGCTTGCCTCCCACTGTGCTCACATCCTGAGTTTTTGCCGGGCGGCAAAAAACTCAGGATGTGAGCATTTAGTAGACTGGGTACTTTGAATCTGACCACAACAGAGGTAGGGGAACAGGACACACTGATTAAAAATCAATCAATCTCAATGAAAAATTGAAAACAGAGAGAGAGAGAGAGAGAGAGAGAGAGAGAGAGAGAGAGAGAGAGAGAGAGAGAGAGAGAGAGAAAAAAGAAAAAAGAAAAGTATCCCAGAGCCCAGAAGCCTCGAACCGAGGCTAATATAGGTCTAGCCTTGTTCCCAATCCTTCATCATTTTGTTCAGAAAAAAAAATGGGAGAATTATAAAGAAAAATAGACTTGATTCAAGCCCTCAATAAAATATTACCAACATGTTGGGAGTCTTCCAAACTGCCGTGACATCGCTATTTTATCTTTAAGATTTAAAGTACCTCGATATTTCTGAAAATAAGTTACATGACTTTGATACTGGGTTGTATTTTGAGAATATGCCAATGCCTTCTCTGGATATTATAGATATGAGACGAAATGAACTGCATGAAATAAACTCTGCCTATTTTAGATATGTTCCTAAAAACGTAACAAACATATTGGTTGACAATACCGCTACTTTTGTATGACTTAGCGATATGTACTGCCACAATTCCTAGCTCACAATTTCTGACATGTGGACGATTGGTTTCGAATCCAATTCAAAGAATAGCCATGTAGAAGTTTCTGCAATTATCTGTAACGCGGGTGTATTACATGTATATCGCTACATGCAATATAATGACCCCAATAATAAATTGCAGTTTGTATTGATCTCAATGTCACGAAACGAACGCCAACTTACACGAACGTACACCAATATTTCCAAAACGTCGGGCACACGTTAGTTCTATTTGCAATAGTGTGACAAGGCCTTAATAACCTCGCCAAAGTTTGGGGTCACGTGAATACGCATACGCACTGTGGATTCATGGTGAGCGTAGCGTATTTAGGATACGCGTCGCGATTAATAATGCGTCTCACACCCTTTAAGTAATGCGCAATAGACTTAAAATGCACGGGACCTTCAGGGCCTCTAATCATCAGTCTTTGTGCAATCGCGATGTACTCTCCACACACACGCATAGAACGTTGTGCACACGTACTGACAACGTTAGTAACGCAAACAGCAACTTGGACGCACTAACATTTATTACAATGAGTGGAAGCGCAGTGAGAGCCCATGGGACTTTAGAGACAAAGTAGAAACAAAATGTGTCATAATAAGAGCGCCGTAAAAAAGGGGTAAGCGGGATAGGAGCGTACTAAGAGCTACTAATTATGAGCAGTTTTCCGCGCTCTTCCTGTGTGTTACATGGGGACCATATCCTGCTCTAGCCAGTGTCCCTGCGTCCCCTATCGGTTCTTATGCGTTTGATTGGCGCTTTGATACTTTTTCAGCGCATCGCAAGCACAAGGCCTGATCGCCGTATGTGTGACAGGGGTAATAATACAAATCGTGGCGCTGACCCCTGTCCTAAACTATATTACAATTAAACATATTTGTAATATAACGTTTAATACCTTAGGAACATTCTTGTGCAAGTTGTTGCTACGACGTAAAATTACCATCGACTCAGAAATGAAAGGAAAATCATGTTCTTTATTAAAGCGGAAATAATATCCTGAATAAATAGGACTTCACCTTCGAAATGAGCTTATGTTGATCAAATTTGATGTACATGTAGGTCACAAACTGACAATCGCGCGTTGTGATTACCCGATTTGTATTTGCTTTGCTACACAGAAAAAAGAGCTATTTTCACGTTTGGCCTGAATATGTGCACATAATATTTCAAACGGAATAGCATTACACATATAAATTCATTTTAATTGTCTTTATTTTAAATAAAAAGAAGACAGTTCCTTCTTTAGCAGGTCCTTATTCGAAGTAAAATAAAAATAATTTCTGCATGACTAGCTAATAGTTTCTACCATTCACGTCAATAACTTGCATGTATCGTCGAAAAGTGCCACTTTTCGGAAAGCATCATTTCGGGGAATGGTGACTGTTTTGGGAAAAGTAAAAATGGTATTGAAACTGGGAAACTTTGTGTGGGTTATTTTATCTTTTCATAATTGTTTCAATCTTATAAAAAACGACTTATTGTCCATGGAGCTATACAAGCAAGCTCGTGTAGGATCTTGAAAAGTGCCACTTTTGTCTGAAAATATCATTATTTGGATATGTTACTATTTTAGCCAAGTGTTTTGCTTTTCAAAAGTGTTTCAATATCAAAACGTCCAGATGTGTGTAGACTTATGCAAACAAAAAACGTGATCTAATTTTAAAACCCACATATATTTGAACTTGTGATGTCGTGACGCCCCTCCGATTTCAAAATGTCGTTAATAATTTAATGTTTCATTCGCACCTGGCATAATCGAAACGTCGATGATAAACACGAGCATTTTATATGCCTGTTATGATCTCTATTATTCCACAATATGTGTGCGATATTTTCCAAACTGAAGTACTGAGAGAGCCACAGTTGAAAACGTTATTATTGTGAGGTTTCGATCAAATAAATATTGAATTGAATATACGCCTTTATGTGACGTTATGGCGAAAGAGAACAATAACATTTATTCCGTCCTTTGTTTAAACGACGTTTAGCTGGAAAAAGTGACGAAATGTAAACAAAGGAATGTCGCGTTATTCCCAAATTAAATGTCTTTAACTCAGAATTTGAAAACCGTTTAGTCCCTGAAAAGGCTTATTTTGGAATTATATCATGTTACGATTTAGTCTGTCTGATTGGTTTTGTAAAAGTGTGTTCCACATTTATCTGGAATCAGAGTTTAGTATCTCTATATATTTATCTATCTGTCTCTCTGGTGACGTACATTCCTCTCGGTTGAAAGTAAAGTCGTAGGCCTACTCTTTGCAATGGGTGCGAGCAGGAACACGATTTAAATTATTTACAGGTGAAAGGGTGCTGGTAGAAAGGGTGCTGGTAGAAGGGGTGCAAGTAAAAAAAGACGCCACCCGACTGTTAAAGTAAGGTCAGGTGGCTCAGCCTGTTCCTGAACTGCTCCATGGATTGGGCAGTCACCGCTGAGGCTGGTAGGTTGTTCCACAGGCATATGGCGCTGGGAAAGAAAGAGTGAAGAGAAGCCGATATCCGGTAGTGTTGTCTCTGGAACTAAGTGGAGTGGCCTCTGGTTTGTGTTGTTGATGGTATTAGGGGTTGGAGGAGCAGGATGGTATTGCCACTAGTCCATGGGTGATTCGGAACAGCATGATGACTTTGCTGTGTGCTCGTCGTTCATACAGTGTCTGCCATTGGAGGTCTTGTAGCATTTTTGATACACTGTGACGCGGGTCATAATCGCGTTCGACGAAGCGAGCTGCCCGCATCTGTACCATGTCGATCTTGGAGGTGAGGTCTTTATTGTGTGGGTCCCATACAGATGAATCATACTCCAGGGCGGACATATGTCTTATATCCTGCTCCTTTATTTTGGGGTGAGCATTTCCTCAGGTTACAACACAAAGGCAAGGTTTTTTCAGCACCTAAAGTACCTAAATGTGTATAGTCTGAGTGCATTAATCAAAAATCCAAGGCATCTATGCAATTGTTTTTACTGTCAAGTCTTTTAATATCCATATTTTCCGATTCTAGTTTTAAACACCTCTTTAAGGTAGTAGGGGATACCCTATTTAGTGGAGTGCATCCTGTGATTAATCGGTCCCCAAATCGGTCAATTCACTACCAGTTTGACGATAATGAAATAATGGAAAAAAGGCTTCTTTTGTCTGCCAATACCCGATAAAAAGCCTACATAGCCTATAAAGTTTACTCTGTACTCTCTAAATGTAAAAGAGCTAAAACTCACTCCTTGAGAGTTCGTGGAGGAACAGCTCACTTAAAGAGTGCATTTCGCTCTATTTGTAGTGATGTGCCACTCGTTTCAGAGTGATTTCTACACTGAAGAGAGTGTAAATCACTCTAAAAAGAGTGAACTTCACTCTATAAAAGAGCTGTCCCTCCACGAGCTCTCAAAAAGTGAGTTTTAACTCTTTTATATTTAAATTTCGGTAAACTTGTAATACACGCGTGAATAACACTGGATTTAGAATAGCGCGCAAGTAGTGCTCAAAGGATGAGCTCGTAATATACGAGGGTCATTCAATCAATAAATTTTACCTCCTACCTCATATCTTTGTTATTTATAAAAGTAAGTCGTATGATATATCACACAAGTGCACTTTTTCACAAAGCGTCACAAAACATGTAGGCATGCATATTCCATATACGCTTTCAAGACCTACAATTTGGCTTTCATTCGAAAGAAGAATTTTAAAAATCTACCATTTCGTTATCATGTTACACAAATTTGAGTATAGCCCAACAAATATGAAGCAAATCTCTTTAACAGACTATAAACAATAAAGGTGACTGATTTCTTCGAAACAAATATGCCCTCTGATTAACAAGAATCAGGACAACCATTAAGTTTATCCCTCCCCAGAGAACCCTGCAAAAGTCATATTCAATTTTCATAAGATCTAAGAGATCTTCAGTATACAGGACTAAATGGAGGGATAACAAGTATTTCAAAGAGACTGTGACTGTGACTACCTGATTGACTAAAATCGCATTATACTGAAAACGCATAAAGTGACTAGTAAAAGGTTAAAGATTTAACAGATATCACTGTGGCTTGACTCGTAACAAAAAGTTGAGCCGAGGGCATATCAATACATTTGAGTTTATATTACACTACACTGTAATATATTCAGATAACATTCATTGATTACCATTTTCAGTATTTCAATAATGCTATTATTTAATCATACAATACAGAAAAGTCCCCGAAAAAAAGTATTTATTTATAATGTAATTTTCTGTTACCGTTGTCCAAAATCTCTCTCTAGCTTTGACCGCATCATGACAAAAGTGAAACAGATATCAATTATATGTTAATATAAATGTGAAGCTATGATTCAAAGCTATAATCATGACAAATGTCAGGAGGCTGACATTTATATTAGCGATGTTATGGGTGAGTATAGGTAGAACTGATTGAATGACACTCGTAGATTAAACAGAATGATCAGTGATTGGCCATCAACTATAACAATGCCGCGGTAGACCTGAATCGCCGCATCGGGTATGAATGGGCGCTTCTTATATCTTTAGTTATTACAGTGCAACGTATCATAAATACCCTTTTATTAAATTCACTTATAAATGACTATGCAAAACTCAACTTTTCTTTCAATGAAGTCAAGTTGGGTGACACATGATATAGCATAGAAGCGTTAAGGCTTCTATTCTATATCATGTGTCACCCCACTTTTTACTTCATTAAAATAACGCAAGCAACTTATTAGAACAATTGAATAACTTAGCCTCATGGTGTGAACTGGATAAAATGCCCATTACAAAAGTGGTTAAATAGACGTTTATAAAAACATTAAAACTCATATATGGATAATCAAATGATTTATTTTAACTTTGGCTATTTAAAAGTATTTGGAGAAAATACTGAATTGATTTGTTGTTCATCTTTGGTGTATAACAACTTGAAATAAAAGGCGCTTGTGATAAGTTGTACTGTAGTCTCAGGTTCCACAATGTGGGTGCACATGAAGAAAATGCTCTACCACCATACGAAGATAATGTGTTTGGCGTTGAAAGAAAGAGTTTTGTTGATGATCTGAGTAGAGTCCTTGTTGGCTCGTAAACAGTAAGAAGCTGGCCAATGTAAGATGGCGATAGTCAATTGAGTGAATTCCATGTGAGGAGAAGAACATAACAATTGAATCCATTGACGAATGCGTAACCAGTGAAGCTGTATACGAGTTGGGGCTGTGTGATCATACTGTTCGAGTGTTTTGAAAGTACACGAGCAGCTGCATTTCGGTTCGGGTTCGCTGGAGTTTATCAAGAAGAGTGTTTGAAATACTATAAATATGGATGAGGGTAAGGACGGCGTACCGCCCCCCCCCCCCCCCCCAACTGAAAGTGTAGGGATTTATATATAATGTGCCCCTAAAAATGACAGGGGAATCATGGAAGTACGACGAACAAATGTAATATTTAAAGTTATTTTAAAAGCTTGTATAGCCGAAATATACCCGCAATCATGGCCAAATGAGTGTAAATTAGAAAACCAATCACGAAGGCGTGAACAAGAATTCCAGCAGTGTCATCAGACAAGATTTTTTTGATTTATACATGTATAATGTTACGATAAAAATATGCCGACTGACACATCAACATAAGCGCGCGTGTAGGGAACTTATAAAACTCGCCCATTGCTTGTGTGGTAGATTTCGATCACGACAGGAGCATGCGCAGATGCGATTTTTGTGTAAGTGGTCTGTGATTTTGTCAATATTATATTTTTACTGTGATTTGTCGATCTGCATTAAATGCAAAAAGTAACAACGCCCCCGGCTGGACTCGAACCACCAACCTTTCGGTTAACAGCCGAACGCGCTAACCAATTGCGCCACGGAGGTGATCATTTACTAGGCTGTTTTGGTTTGTCATGTTCACCCGTACACTTCCCCGTACACTTTCTTGCAAAGTCGGGCATCGTTTTTTCTCAAATGTTGCTTGCATATTGCCCTTGATGTCGCCTTTAATACATGTGCTGTCACTTGAACTTGGAACCAACGTTTATTGTGAACTGTCTATTTTCAATAAAAAAATACTCCAATACGGGAAAAAAATCAGAAAAGCTCACAGACAACAAATAAGAACATCATTTTACTCGACCTAGAATTTCAATCAACGGATTTCAATCATCGGCAAAACCCGATGATGTGAGTGACGTCATTTAATGAGCTCATTAGCATAATTTATGTCCGTGAAATATACAATAGGGTCAAGGAGTATATATAATAGGAGGGGACACTTAGCTCATTTGCATATTTGCTCATTAATATGATTAACCCCGCGAACCCAGTCAATGGTCGCAGATAACGCCCTCTGGAGAGTCAAGGGGACTTTCTTTTGTTCTCTAACGACAGCGTTGGGACAGCGCATGAAGTTTCTTGTACAGAGTTGGCGATGAGCGATTGAGAAGTATAACAAAAGCATACATAAACAGATCGTAACATTAATAATGCAATGCAACAGGTCACACAACGTTCAGTCGAGCGACCGTATAAACAGTATACAAGATGCCATTTATTGTGTTCGAAATGTCAACGCCTTTACCATTCTTTCCAAAATAAGGAGTATAATCACATTACAAACACATTTTGTGCGAGAGTAACATATAAATATGGTTTAAAATGTCCAAAATGGCACGATAAAAATCCGTTCGTTATAAATAAAAGAATCAATGGTTAAATAATAAAACTGACACAATTACACTCGTCGATCTCTGTGGCGTGCACACGTTGGCCATATCGTTTGCAATCGGCAATCACGGGTTCGAATCTCCGTGTATTCGTTGTTGTTTTCTATTTTTTTGTTTTTTTAAAAATAAAAAAAACTTGATTGTGGTTGTATGTAACATCATTTTTATGTCAATTTTTATAATTTATAAAGGCCGCCAATGCTTTTATAGTTTTTTTCTATTCTTTTTTAATCTATTTTTCTATCTATCATTTATCTCTGGATTTATTTAACTTTATAATCTAAACAAATTAAAATGCGTAAAACAATATACTATTGCTCGATAAATAAGTGATTGAAGTTGAGTTCACTTTGATAATAATAGCATACCAGTGTGCTCAACCATTTCTACTTTGCACACTTTGTTTAAAATACATTCAGAGATGTCATTTTTATAGCTTGTTATAGCTAGGCTAATATACAACTGTAAGCTATTTGGATACACAAAGCAAACACATTTCCAAAACAGGCCATAGCCAATCGTACAATGAGAAAGGAGACCGTTTATACCAATGTTAAATCTACCATGATTACCATTTTTTTTAAACCTGTACAACCGATGAATTTCTAGAAAATCTTTGGTACAACTTTATTTCAAGAAAGTTAGTCGTTGTACCAAATGTAGCTAGCTTTAATAAACGAATTGGGAGACGCAATATTCATGTCGAAATATATGTGGAAAGGCAATCAGACAACTATTGATAGACGCGATCAAGTCTTGTACCTTTGAAGGGTGATTACGGGCACGTATGAGTAAAGTGGATTCCCTCTATAATGAACCAACATTTTAATTTCAGTGCCAAAGATCTTGAAAAAGGTTACAGGGGACATTCTCGCTTCGACGATGCTCCTATGCGTAGGTCAACTGAAAGCCCGGTCCGATGGTAGACTCCGAATCTCCAGAATCTTAGGAGATATGTACACATTTTCTCATAATACTTGATACTGCTACGCTTCCAATCATTAGATAGTTATAGCATATGCACGGCGCAAAGTGCACGGTGTCTCATTTAGGCCCACAGGCCGGGCGGGCTTGTGAGTGCTCAGAACCGGGACTATTAACAATACACTCAATTTAAAAAATATTCAAAACACCGGATTCTACTGTCGCTCTGTTATGGTCGTATAGTCGGCCCCCGGATTCCACCGTCACTCTGTTGCAAGTAAGTGTAGGCCTTATATTCGCCACAACATGTGGGCACTACCGTATAGTTTTTGACTGTACATCATGCCTTTCGTCGGTATACAACTCGGACTTTTTACTGTCTGATAAGTCCACCCTCCCCCCTCCCTATGGCCCTGTTTAAAGCTGGCTACGCCAGGATTCGCGCATGTTGGATGTGCCGGCCCGCCGCGCGCCAGTCGGGTCCGCATTGCGGCGGCGTTATTAGTTACTCTCGATCATAGTTCGGTGTGGCCCCTCGCTACACGGCTCGATCCTCATGGCGGCAAGTTATTATCACATCAAACCACTTCTGGATGTTATCATCAATCAATGCATTGTCGGCTGCTTTAGTCAAAATTAAATATTATATACTAAGGGATATACAACTGTCACTGGATATACCCACTTTGCCTATCTGTGATATACCATTGAACCGTCAACGCCTGAATCTTTTCCGTGAACTTTTCCTGATTGGGCTTTTCCACCCCAAACTGGCCGGAGCCCGGGTGTTAGATCTACGGTTGATTAGCGCATTACAAGAAGTTGTGTCACTTGCCATGCAGCACATACTCATTAGGTATTTGTCCAAAATTTGTGTGGACAAATCCAAAGCGATCGGACGCATGCGTAGAAAAAAATGTTGTCCCCTTGACTCTCCAGAGGGCCTTTTCGATATTCAGACGATGGCGGACATAGGTTCGTGTGACGAATATTCTAGGTGAAATTCGATGTGGGAACGCTCGGACTGTAGGGAACGATGATATTTCTGACTTCAACAGCGCCTGGGCATCGTTCGGGGACCGTTTGATTATCACTCAGGTCGTGTCAGTATGAAATTAGGTAAAACACTCGGACTAAAATTGAAATCCACGGAGATTCAAAGATTACGGCCGTTCGTGTCCACTATGGTCTGGTACTTTTCATTTTCGACTTCTCAAATGACGTATATTCATTGATATGATTAGTCATTGTATATTCATGTACGTCGATGCTTTCGGCGATTCGAACAATACAGTGTCAGGCGCCTGATAGGGTTTTGGTAGTGTAGGGGTGTGTATAATTTCTCTCGAAACAACACACACGCATTTATCATTCAATAATAGAATCTCTATAATAATATACACGTACGATATCATCTATGTATATTACTTCCCTCACATAATGTCAAAGTGTAGGTTGTTTTAAATCTTCTAATTCGTGTTTACCGATCCCAATATTTAATGTTTAAAAGAAAAAAGTGAACAATTGCATGACTGAAGTGCAAAATACAATACGTAATGCTAGCCCGGGAGTGCTAATATTTTAGTTGGAACGTCCCATAACACTACAATGATATTCCTAATCATCCAGCTATTTGACATCTGCAGTGATAAAGCGGAATGTTCAAGGCCGCCTATAAAATCCTTTATTTAAACCCAATCCTACTACACCACATGGCAACAACACGGCCAGCCTCTTCGTATACCCCGACGTTGAAGTTTTTGGAAGAAAAATTGACCCAGGCTATCTGTCAGTCGCCTCGTGTGCTGGAGGCCCGTGTTTCAAATCACCGGCGTGGGGTAGGGGGGGGGGGGGGGGGGGGGGGGCTGGCTGGTGGGGGTCGGATTGGCCTTTGAGGTCACTTTCTCCGTTGGATAACAATTCTGTTACCGTGTTGTGCAGGGGTGAGTTCAAGTCGGTTCATTGTGAAGCAAACTATGGCAGGGGTGGGGTGTGTGTGTGTGTGTTTTTGATGGACGACTCTTGATGAAGTTGACTAACCAACCACCGCCCCTACAACATTGGGAGCATAGAGCTTTAAAGAACATGATATTTGTTGACATGTTTAAAACATCGATGCCGATCAAGCCAGTAGTCGGCTACAGGCCGGCTATGGTTTTCAATCTTACTCTATTTGAGTGACCAATAACTTAAACTGTTAAAAGTGCGCATTGTTCACTTTCTTTAGAGAGTTACATAATTATATATATACCTAACCATATTATTTGTCTCGATAAAGTCTGGAAACACCTGTATAATGTAACATGTGTATGCAAATGTGTGAATGTATAAATATGTGTCAATTTATACGACATTTTTACATTTTTGTTTTTATATTTTTAAACACAAATTATGTAGGCCCTACTTCAAACAGCTGCGTGTTCATTCCAGATTTTGAAATGATACGATATTTTTATATTTTTGTTTTGATATTTTAAACACATTATTATATAGGTCCTACTATGATACAGCTGCGTGTTCATTCTACATTTTGAAGTTATACGACATTTTTATATTTTTGTTTTGATATTTTTAAAAAACACACCATTATTTTTGATTGAAACAGCTGCGCTTTCATTCTACATTTTGAAGTTGTACGACATTTTTATAGTTTTGTTTTGGTTTGAATATAATACGCTATTATCCTAAAAATAGCATGTACTATTCTTTGTTGAACTTTGTATCGCTTAACTAAACACAATTCTCGAAATGTTGTTAAACTTAAACACGCGCGCGTCTAACTAACTCACTGACAAGTCTCTACTTTAAAGATGGGTATAGGCCTATGGGGTAGTTTAAAGCGCGTTTAACTAAACTCGTGCAACAAATTGTACGCCTAAAATGATTACTCAACCTCAACGGTTGGCGTAAAACCAAAAATACTGAAACTATAAACGAAATAGAAAACTGGGATAATCAAATGATATGGACTAATTATTGTATTACGAGCAACGGTAATACACTGTACTTAAAGGTAGATGACCCGATCATATTCCGATTTTCAACTTGAAGTTTTCTATTCTACATGAAAGGTCATCCTTAAAAAAGTCGTGTTCCAAAGTTTGAGTTGCATAGCTCTAATGGTTCTTATTTTAGACGCACAAGATGCCGTGAACTGTACCCATTGAGTTGTACACAAACTATATCGGTGGTATACCACCATTCGCGGTAATTCGACGTTATTTCATCGATTTCTCCGTAATTATACCGATCTAGGCCGTCAAATTTCAGTATGATGATGAGAAAAATACGAGCTTTCATATGATATGAAAATCTCCGTATGTTTGAAATAATTCTGTGTTACGAAAATGTGATCGGGTCATCTACCTTTAAAGGGGTGGATAAAAATAGGTTTTGTTTATGTGTCAGACTTATTCAAAGACGATGGGGAAATGAATACATTTGATGAAATAAAAAAAAAAGGATTTGTTCATCCAGCCAATGCTTGCATATGTGATGCGATCTGTGAAAACCCGTCGGATGTCGCAAAATGTGAACTAGGGATTATGGGTAAAATAAAAAATAATAAAAAATAAAAAATATATTTTTTATTTTTTAGATTTTAGATTTTTTTAAAGACAATTAGTTTCCAATACTTCATATCATCATCTTTCATGAAATTTCACCTTCAAAAACTTACTTTAGTCACTTTTATTATTAACCTTATAATGTTATTATATTGAATTATGTATCTTGTTTGGCCTGATTTCATGATTTCTTGTTTTGTAGCTTTTGAAGACATCACAATCATCATTCACTCATAACTTTTTTTGTAATGATCGTAGAAAAATGCTCGAAACAGTTCTGTAATCAGCACAGTTTTAGCTTTCTTATGATATAAATATCTCCAATATGAAAAATGCCACCATGTGGCGGATTTTCACAGATCGCATCACATATAATACATAGCTGTATCAAAGACAATACCTACTTTGTGGAAGAATGAAAGAACAGGTATTACATCGGGTGATATAACGTTCAAGTATATTTATGGTAACATTTCATTAGAACTATGTACAACAACAAAATATATCGGAATGCAATTATAGCCAAAATAAATGCAAAACCAATTTGCGAATTGTTTTGGGGAAATAAATTCTATAACAATTCTGAGTGGAGCGAGATTTGGAGAAAGAGTATTGAGCAAATTAGGGAACCACGACTCATGACATTAAACTGGAAAATAATTAGTAACATTTATCCGACGAAGATATTTTTCCACAAAATAGGTAAAGAGTATGATACTATGTGACCCATGAAATGAAATAGATTATATTGAACATTTCCTTTATTATTGAAGTCAACATTAATTTTATCCAAACAACACAATATATTAATTAGAGTATCAGTTGCAGATATATTATTTGGTTATAATCTAGAAGATGAAGACACAAACAAGTCCTGTTACGGGAAACACCCACATTTGAACAGCTTATTATTGTTCGAGCTGCAAATCATAGATGTATAAAACGTTATCAAAGATATTTGCATGATGCACATGTATTACATATTGATACAAATTCAATACTATTAGAAGGGTTGATGCTTTGATGTAAAACTTATATTAATATTAAATATGATAATATACAAATAACTGTGTAAAAGGATACATGACGTAATATAATATTGGAACAATTATGTATGACACTAATAATTATACGTTATGTATGTATCTATGACATGCTATGGCAGAGTGTGATATGAACCATATATTTAAAGATAATCTATAATAGCCACTTGTGGATCAATAATTTTAATAACTTAAGTATGGCCATGTGTTTTGAACTCGCCCCCCTTCCCGTTGCATGTCCAGATTTTTACATATTACACCATCTGAGATTCGAATTAGCATATCGCAATAACTACTTGTTCTACCCCATAAAAGTATACATTTTCTGAACGGTATTCTCACAAGGAATCTAAATATGCGATTGGGATTTGCATAAGACCTAATGGTAACATGTTGTGATTAAGAATGTTAAAAAAATATCGTATTTGTTCATATTTTGATTAAAGCTCAATATTTTTTTTATTCCTATCCCAATCATCATTTTACTGTGCATAATTAGTTCCTCATGCAATTTACCCATCAGAACATAATGGTTGTCAAGGGTAACTTGTTGAAATATACTATATCGGGAAGTAAATGAGCACAAACGTTTATATTTCAAATTTATTAGAGTTTACACATATGTTTTTTTGGATATTCACCCTATCCTATTTTAAGCAAGATTTCTGAATTCCCCTATTCGAGAGCTTTCCAAAAATGTATAATTTTGCTATAATCGGTTGAATAACTTTGTTGTTATAGTCATGTACATGTATGTAAAACCGATGAATTAGGGCAAGTTCACTGTGTAGTGAATAGGGAAAAAGCCAAGGACAATGGAATCGATTCGTGATTACAACTGTTACGTAAGAGTTGACACGTTTGTTGAAACAGAAACTTATAGAATATAAAACAATCTATAAAATGAGAGCAAAATCATGTTTGTACCATACAGAAATGAGGAGTAATTTTAATTTGAACGTAGAATTGGTAACATTTTCTATATTCCCCATAGAGATTGTACACGACGCCGACGCCACCGCCACCGCCGCCACCGCCACCGCCGCCACCGCCACCGCCGCCACCCCTGACTTTCGAAATATAATCAATCATATATCAGTCAAACAGTTATAGAAATACCTGATATATTCACACAATGTAGCTAGATATATAAGCTTTCAAATGACACCTAAACCATAGCTCTACTACATATAGTTGTTGAGTTAATAGAGAGAGATGGATGATTCGTCACCAAAAATGCAACGCCGCCACCCTTTTTGGGTGGTCAGTTCAAAACACATGGCCGTATAGATAATTCTAACAACAAGTGGCTACATTCTGCTATGACAAAATCATCATTAAAGGACTATGTGTTATTCAAAACTAAACCTGGTTTGGAAGATTACTTATTATGTAAATTAGATTTTTATGGTGCAACAATGAAATTCAAAGCTCGGTGCAATACCTTACCCCTCAATGGCCGTGCTCATTCATGTAAATATTTACTGCCCATTATGTGATAAAGATATTGAGGATCTTAGACATTTCTTATTTATTTGTAGTGCGTTAAATCATATCAGAGTTGATGAATTCCTTAAACTTGAAAATCAACTATCACTCCATAATTTAGAAGAGTTTTGGAGAATATTTATATCTGGTAATTTAACTATAAAAATGTGTCTTATGCTAGGTCTTTCAAATGATGTTCTTATACTGTATGTGATGATTTACCCGTACTCCAAATATTTGATGTGTTCTGCAAATCCTATTTAAAACGTGCATGGACCGCACGTAGCATTCAACTTGTATGATTCTATGTTATCATGTAAATATTTGTATATATTCTGCCTTTTTATTTATACATGTGATAATATTGTGTAATATGTTTTAAGGACGCATCAGTCGAGAAGACTCATGCCACTGTTTCAAAAGTGTATGTTCAAATAAATAAATAAATAAATAAATAAATAAATATGAGTGAAGAAATGTAGAGCGCAGACTCGGGTCTACGATGCAGTTCTTTGATTGTTTGATTTGATATTTATCTAAAAAATCAAATATGAAAATGTTGTAATAATATGAGTACTTTATGTGATAATAGTGAAAACATGTAATATGAAAATATTAATAACATGTAATATAAAAATGTTGAAAACATGTAATAATATGTGAACATATTGAACATTATGAAGATGTTAATATGTATGTATGAAAATAATAAGTATGTATGTGAAGAGACAATAAACACAAACGTTTAAAACAAAAGGAAAAAAGGAACTAGCGAGGTTAAATATCCCTACAAATTAACATCGTTCCATTGAAACAATATTTGTCGCATCCGCCAAATGTTTACCATAATATATCAGAGAGACAAACAATGACGTTACTGATTTCCGTACAATAAAATGTGTGTCGTCTGTTACCTATGACGTCTCTCCATGGGTCAAATGTTAACACGGTTAATTTATTTAAATAATGAGCCACGATCGAGCAGGTCTGAGAGACAGATACAATGACGAAATTTCGAGTCCGAAAATGTCAAAGTTGTTTACAATTCTCTGGAAAGTAAGGACCATCATTACATTATAAACATTTTTCATTCGAGAGGCACATACACATTTTGCACTTATTCAATATACAATACAATATTCATGATAAAAAACAGTTATTGTAATTAAATATTTCAATGTTGTAATGAAAACATGAATATGCGGGGTAGTTTTGTACTTTTCTACACACTGATATTAGGTTTACATATATGTTTATTTTGAAGATACAATAACATTTGTTGAGTTACAGTGTTTTGCCAAAAATACATTGAATTCATTTTTTAGCAAAACACTGTAACTCATACAATGGCTGTTAACATGATTTATTTTGTTATTTTCGATTATCCATACATTTTATCACTATTTTTTTTCTTCATTTATATACACAATGTAATGTTAACAATAATTAAAATGTCCTACATTATGTGTATATGGTGTATGTACAAACAGTGTATTTCATAGAAAGCTGTCCTTGAATATAAACAGTTTTATGGCAAAACATTGTATCTCACTGAGTTTCAGTGTTTTGCCAACAAAAACGCGCACTTATTTACACGCACACTCCACTTTACTCCGATCCGACATACAGTGTTTTGCAACAACAACAAAAACATTGGCAAATGTGCATACAAACACTTGAGTTAGGGGTGCTATCTCGAAAAGGGAGCACCTAGGGAACTTGAGAGCTTCAGAAATAGAAACAGCGCCCCAAATTGATGACAAATTATTTTATCTCAAAAAGTCACATTTTGTAGTTTCAGTGTTTTGCCAAATGACGGCCCCCTCAAAACAACGACAACAACAGGCGTATTACAGAGAATAACAACACTGTTGATTTGAGATATTGAACGCTAGAACTGGTTGATTATTGAGGAAGTTACAATCCCAAATGTAATGTCAAATACGATTTTAATTTTCGCATTTTGCTTTCTTACATGCGGACGATCAAGACGGGCGAATTGTTAATTACTGGTATTGGAGTCCTCATTCACCGGTCGATGCCCAGGTTGTTGGATATTAAGTCGATCGCATTGTTACGGTTGATAAATACGGCACACACGTTTTACCTTTCATACTCTCCCCGTGTTGAAAAGAAAAATATGAAGAAAAAACATCAGACTTTACCTTCCATTTGGGATTGTAAATTTCTTCAATAATCAACCATTCCTAACGTGCTTAAAGAGGAGACATTTCACTCCAACTTAAAAATATATTTATAAGGAAGGAAGTTATACTTTAAAAAAGTTATCAGCCCATTTATTACCTGGTCAGTTACTTAATGTGTGTACTGTATCATGATAATCAAGACGGTAATGGATAAGTGGGTATTTTGTATGAAGCTGTGTGTTTCGGACCAATGTCGCTCAACACTAAAAGCCGATTAGACTTTTGCCCTGTCATGAAATATGTTTCAAATATTAGAAATATTGTAACTTTCATGGTTGCTGTTTGTATCTGACTAATTGTATGTATGTATCCCATTAGCTGGTATCAAAGTAGGTAATTGGTAATTGATTGACCCACTTGTGTGACTAACATTACCCACTGAAAGTTCAAATGACTCAAATAATATATATAGGTCATTTGACATGCCTATGTGGGTCACATTACTCACTTAGATTGGTATTCATTTTGTCCGTGTGGTGACCTGTTTAACAATTCGAGTGAGTCGATGGACATATTTTAAACTCAAAACGAGTCAAATCACTCGAATCTGTTTTACAATTCATGTGAGTCTGGACACACGTCAAAGTGAGTCAAATGACTCGGACAGACAATTCCAAATGATACACACATTATAATCGGGCGATTTGGGCTTTTTTAAACTCAAAATTATTTGTGTTAGCTTGTCGCAATTATTTTGGTTTTGTTGTCAATATTTACAACAATCAACATTTTTGAACGACGAATGTGGGATTGAACAGACTGAATTAGAGGATAGGCCTATCGGTATCAAACCGGTCTGACTTCTTACATTTGTAGTTAAATGTTCATCTTGTGTCGATGGGGGCAGGAGTAGTGACAGCCAGGGGCGTATAGTCGATGTAAGTAGACGATGTGAAAGTCCTTGCAAGATCGCCAATTGTAGCGGGGATAAGACTACGCCTACAGCAAATTTATTATAGTCCAGGTTCCATTCTCTATTTTATTTGTATTTGTATCACTCACAAATAACAACAATACACAACCTACAACAAGAAAGTACTATAATTGTAAATATAAACAAAAGATACAAAAGAATACTAACTATTTGATACACTAAACATTGAAACATAATATGACGCATTATCATTGTCTTTAAATCAGAACTAATTGATGACACTTTAAATATACGCAATGAATTACGTATCTCGCGCGCTATATTCCATTCTTAATTGATATCTTCAATTATGAAAGATGCATTATAAATACATTTAACTAATTTGGTTTTAAACCTATGTGACTGCATAATAATGTTACATACCCTGGCTGTCGAGAAAAGGTGGATCTTATACCATTTTGTTAAAGATGGATGCTGCTGTATTATTGTTGTAGTGTACAGGGTGTATCAAAAAAAAATAGGACACTTTTTCACGACGGTGTAATACATGTTTATAATCATTGGACCATGACCAATCTAGTCTCAATGTAAAGCCCAATTAATCATTATGATATCCTGTAAATATGAGATCAATCCGATGAAAAATAAGAAAACTAGCATAATTTGCGTAAACCATGTCATTTACTGGTTTGTACAATGGGATTTACATGTATAGACCAGTAAATAACATGGTTTATGTTTCAATACGTTACAATATTTATAAGCATAGTAAATAATATATCAGTCAATAGCAAAGATTAGTTTGGTAATCCATTTAATTCTGGCACAAATCAATACTGGCTAAATAATCCACAATTCAGATGCATGCATATTCTGTGCAAATTAAAAAAGTTCTCGAACCCACTGTAGATGGTTCATTAGCATGATAAGAAGTAGAATTGGCATAAATAGTGTGCGTGTTCATGTTACTCTACTGCTACTGTGTGAATCACCATTGTACATAAAACAAAATAGATTGCCTTGCCTAATAGGTCACAATTTCCTTAATTAATGATGGATTGTTCTCATCTTTTCAGGATTTTATCTTTATCGGTTGTACTTTACATTGAAATAAAAATTGGTCATGCTTCAGTGATTTAACAAGGATTTAAACCATCATCAAAAAGTGTCCTAATTTTTTGTATACACCCTGTATAGAGAAAGGTGGTTTATTATTTGACCCAAACCCTAAGCCCTCATCTTTGTTTACATTACAGCTCCTTATTAGTGTTGTGCAACAGACCCTAACTATATTAATTATAAACATGATGCACACATAGCTTATCTGTGCATTGCCTGGCTATCCTATAATACATTTTATTTTCGACCAATCACGAATGTTTGTGCGATCTTTACCCACTTGCATATGGGTAAACGTGTCGTCTTACCGGCTCATTTTTGTTGTTGTTGTAACTTACAACATAGGTATTTTTAAACAAAAACAAATCATAATTTTCGCCGTTATTTTTAAACGGTACCACTTCCAATTTTCACATCCATCCTATCCATAGCAAAGACTCCTAAGTATCAACCTATCACATACGATTTATTTTGTTCTCTAGCCGGGGTCCATTTACCCATGCGCCAAAAAAAGCGTGCTTTTCGAAGTTGGTTGGTGAGCTAATGGGATGTATGTATTGAACTAGTAACTCGTATCAACATGATCAAGAATGTTTGCTTTGTTAACATACTTAAAATCAAAAATGACTGCCAAAATGGGCCTAAAATGGCTGCAAAAATAGAAAATTCCGTAAACAGGGATTATGTCAACCTAAATGTATGATGAAAGTATAATTTTAGCAATGGGATGTATGTATAAGACCTCTATGGTAACTCATATCTAATATTTTTGCATTGAAATAACATACTTTAAATCCAAGAGGGCAGCGAAAATAGCCGTGTAAATGTAAACATAGTCTATAAGAGGGTAGGCCTACATTGCATTATATACACCAATAATATGTTTACCAAATAAACTGCCAACATTACATTGTCAAACTGGAGTCTATACCACATTCACTATACCCTGACTTATACATACAACAAATATGTTTACTGGGATTAAAACCCATATAAATGATGATCTTTGGTCGTTTCTATGACAATATTTAAGCTGATATTGCTTTTCAGTTATTTTAACCTTGTGCATTCTTCTTGGATATGAGGTAATCTCAAACTAGATGTACAGCATCTAGGCTTTTTCTTAGAAATATAGTGAATGCTGTCCCATTATATTTCGGGATATGTATTACATAGTATGATACAATAAAAATAAAACAATCCGATTTCAAATAGTCATTACTATTGCTTCATTCGCACCTGGCATACTCGAAACTTCGATGATGAACATAATCATAGTGGGAATCTAGTATGTCTTTTATTATTCCACATCATCTGTGCAAACAGAAATCATGACTGAGGTCACGCGTTATAAACTCGCCTCCCAATAGGGTTGTACTGTTACACTTTTTAGTTTCATGCTGTCATTTTCCTTAAATATGTTTAAATGCAGTATCATTTGAAAGCCCTAAAAACAAGCTATCTGCCTGCAAAAGGACATTGGTATAGCTAATACAGAAATGGAGATACAGCTGTTTACAGTTTGGGGCCAGGGGTGGTGCCGGAAGGGGTGCCGCCGGAAGGGGTGCCGCCTGTTAAAACTCAATATTGTTATTTTTACAATAACTAGTCATCATCTGATGTTAAAAAACACCATTATGGTCCCATTTTAAAGGATATTTAGTAGTCTTTAAGTATGTGGTTTAACAGACTTGTCAACTATTTGTAACAACTAATTAATTATTGATAAGACCATGATCATCAGCTTTCTTCCTATTCGCTACACAGTCAACATGAACAGTCAGCCTCAATTTACCGGATTCATAAAAATGACTATAACAGAAAAAGTTTTCAACCTATGATAGCAAAAGTATACATTTTTGGAAAGCTTGTAACTAGAGGAATTCAGAAATTCAGTTTAGATCAGGGAAGGGTACATCCTTAACAAATATTTCTTAAAAGTCTAAAAATATAAAAATAAAAATATAATCGAAACGTCAGGTCCTCTTATTTGTATTACATTTACTTACACAGGCTATTTTTGTGGATAAACAGTTTGCATTCAGCTTTTACATTATTAAAATAAAAAATGTAGATATTCACTAGCCGGTATGACTACTTTACCGACGTAGTAACCTTTGACATTTATATTATATCATCTGATGGGTAATTTCATGAGAAATTCAAATATGTAAAGTAAATAATTATAGGGGTAGGTATAACAAATATATGGATCTCAAATTAAAAATTAATAACTCTGATATTTTTCCGAACATTGTGAATCATACCATTTTAGTCCTTCGTCGTACTATAATTTCAATGGCATATTTGGTTTTCTCTTTAGAAAATATATACTTTTTTCTACCTAAAGGGGGTATACAAGCAAATATAATAATGTGTAAAGTTAACATCATGTCGCGAAAGCCAATATCCGTGTGTAACGCAAAAGGAGGCGAGCTTTTAACACATGACCTTGAGAGAGTCGCATAAAAAGTGTACTTAAGGTTCCAGGTAATCTACAGATAATTGTTTTAATACTTGAACATAACAGTTGCCAGTATCGCTCGATTGGTACAATTTTACTGTTGCAGCAATGATCGATGTTACATTATTATTACTAGGATTTATATAGCGCATTTCCAAACAGACCCATGCGCCGTACAATATAAACATTAATATACAAAATATGTTGAAAAACAAGCAGTAAACTAAGAATTATTTATACATAGTAACTGACATTTTCATGAGCACCAACCACACAGGGCGATGGCAATCTTTAGACGATATAATAAAATACATTTAAAAAAATACAGGATACACTAGATTTAGTTCTGGTCTAAGAAAAGTCCACCTTGATTTTGTATAAGAAAATAATCCCAAGTTACCTCTTTTTGATATTTGACCGTGTTATGATGATCGACTTTTTTCTTGCCTTATCAAACCAAATAATATAAAACAGGTCCGATCTAATTCGCAGCATGTCTTGAGTTTCAATGTCTCCTAGTGACCCAATACGACACGTCAATTTTGATCGCTTCAATCGCTATATGTGCATGGACCCCAGAAATCTTTTGACCAATTCTGACATTGAATAGCCATTTCTTTTAAATCAAGAAGCATTTTAAGTTAATCGATTGAAAATTCACATTTTGACCTCTGATGACCCTTCTTGACCTTTAACCTGGTCATGATGATTGCCTTGTATTATCAAACCATATAGGGGGATATGTGGCAACTGGTCCTATCGGGCAACTGGTCCGAAATGAAGGATTTTGCAACTGTATGGGCCTACTGCTTTTTTTTTGAACAGTACGACTGATGTTGAGACTTGACATAATCTTTACCGTCTACATTCCAAAACATTTGCAACTTTAGGGTGTTTACACATGTGATATTCTTCAGATCTTTGAAGCCACCTCCTTGAGTGACTTATTGACAATTCTCTAAAAGTATGGGCTATCTATGAAGATGGGTTTAGATCATGTTCAATATACTCTGTATCATTGATAGATATGCAGCAGTTAATAAATACATGCAGTACAGTCATATTAAGATGCTAATTAAGTGCATATTGCATTTGATGGGTGCTATATCATAGTGTGCTCAGAGACTTTTCGAAATATGATTAAAACCATAAGTTGTGGTTGTAACGACCGTATAATAGCGCATGTTGCTAACTTGGGACATAGGTGGTTTGGATTTACGATCAAAATTATAATTTAAAGAATGCTTCAACTTAACTCATTATCACGGGTGTCAATTTGGTAGAGTTATTAGTTTATGAATTTGAAAATAACAAAGCATACCATTTTTTAAATTTTATCTAAAGACACTCATTTACTTGTAGGACCCGAACGCCGTTATAATTGCGAATTCAAAGATACTCGCTGAAAACTGCGTAATGACTAAAACCTAAAATGCAGTTTTGTCTTTTTTGTGAAATGTTTTGGAGTTATTGATCATCATGACAAATGGTGGTATGTTTTTAAAAAAATTGCGTAAAATGTATTACGTCACAGGCGTGCTTGAATATTGTTTCATCTCGACAAAGTGCTGAATCATTCGTTAGGGCAAGTGGGCCGAAGGGGTATGGGGCAACTGGTCCACCTGCAAAAACTGACGAAATATCATGATTTATGTATTTTATTCACTGTTTTGTTGTGTATTTAACCGTTGGGTCATCATTGTCATATTGACTAACTTCCCCTGTAACATGAAAAGCTGGCTAAATATCAAGATGGTTTATTATAAGTACTAACTGATGATTATATGAAGTAAATAAAATCATTAAAGAAAAGGGTATATATAGACAAATGTATGGGGCATCTATTACAACCATGTAACCATTTAACTAGATTCATACCGTTTTATCTAATAAACGTGCATTCGAAAGTGTCGCTTGCTTTGTACACCATTATTATTATTACTGCTATTTACACGAAAACTGTATAAAACATGGGTTTCATGAGACATGTATCCTTTTTACACGTTAAATAATATGGAAATGTGTTTGTAAAGAAAATACTGCCTCATTTCCGTGTTGTCATTCAATGATTTCTGTATATACTAACTGTTAGAAAAATATACAACCAGTTGCCCCAATGATGGGGTAACTTGTCCGTGCCAAGTACAGTTTTTAGTTAGTGGTAATTGGCCTTTTGTTTGGGTATTTCTTAACATTGATTATATGTTATATGTAAACAGTTACATGGGTGATATTTTCATAGCAATTCCATAAATATTTATACGAGCTTTAACTATGCTTAACCGGACTAGTTGCCCCATCCTCCCCTACTATGATTCAAGTCCGGTCCAAATCAGAGCATGTATTACATTTTACTTCTGTATAGGTCCAGGACCCGTAGTGACCCCAAACAGTTCAATTATGATGATCGGGTCATTTCGCTAAGGAGCAAGGGCATTTTAAGTGAAAATCCCATATTGACTCATATTGACCTTTGCATGACATTTGACCAAAGAAACAAAGAAACAAAGAAACAAAGAAACAAAGAAACATAGAAACAAAAGAAGAAAAAGAAAGAAAGAAAGAAACCAAACCTGTAAAATACAGAAAAACTTGAATTATCACAACTTATGATGAATATAAACGACATTGTTTTCTAAATGCCTTGGGAACTGGAAGTCGGATATGTAACGAACAAATCATTTGAAAAGTACAATCTACAAGTACAAAACACAATGCGCATACGGCATAGATACAGTCAGGTGAGCACACGCTATACTACTGGTGTGCAAATATACAGTAACGTGTGCATATTATTAGCACATGCACCAATAGTATGCCATGGTACAGTCACGTGTGCTTGAGTATCATATTCATTGACCAATAGCATCAGACTTCAGCGTATAGCAACTCAATTCGACTGGTCCTGTTTCCTAGTATTCTGTTAAAATGCAATTGGTAGAATGTATTTGCATTTTACAGTTAACTAAAATGTATATATAGTGAAGAAAAAAGCAAATAAATATCCAATTTCTGACAGATCTGAGTAGAAGAAGGAAGTGTCCTGATCATTATACGTATTGGATACGCCAAAAGGTTAGTGTGTTTAATTGTTTTCTTGGGGCATATACCTATTGTGCATGTACCAATACATAAAGCATGCAGAATGCTAAAAGGTAGATGTTCTGATTGCTGGCCCGATTTTCAACTTTATGTTTTCTAATTGATACGGAATGTCATCATTAAAATTGTCGAATTCCAAATTTGAGTTGTATAACTCCAATGGTTCTAAAAAGTCACAAGCAATTTTTCCATGTCCATTGAGTAACCACATTTGGCAGCAATTCACCACATTTTAGTTATGAATTATAAATGGAACATTTCTGGCCCCGAATATTTTAAAGACATAATGAGAAAAAGATGGGGATTCTTCTGATATCAAATTTTCTGATGTGATAAAAGTGTGATCAGAACATACACCTTTAATCTATAGTTTGTTATTATCTGTCTTAAGCAATATACATGGTGTCTAAAAATAGGACCCTCTATTAGCATGGATTAGATCCTAATTAAAACCATTGAACCATGACCAAATTGATTTCATTGTAAAGTACAACTAACCAATGTTCAAATCTTGATAAGATGAGAAATATTCATCATCAATTAAGGAAAGTATTACCATTTAGGCAAGTCAACCCATTTTGTAGTATATATATTATACAATGATAATTCACACAGTGAAAGGTAGAGCAACGTAACGTAAAATTGCAAGATTACGTGTTAAATAGCTCAAAGGAAATTCTACTTCATATCATGCTTATGGCAGAACTTATATGTCCAATGTCACCTGTCTATGAATGGTTTTAATGCCCTTCTCTCTCTATGATTGGTATACACGCACTATTTTGACATGCCATTGGCGTTTTTTCCTTACCACAATTTTCCTACATGCTTTCCCACTGAGGCTTTCTCATGAGAACACTGAGCAACATGGAACTTTTTTATTTTTTATTAATCAAATGTGTGGTTTATGTAGCTATGGTTTGTGCCAGAATTAAGAGGAATACCAAACTAATTGTTTCTATTGTATTGATGATGATTTACAATGTTTTATTATATTTCTTTCAAATTTATTTTCAATCATTCACAACTTTTGCATAGCATAATCACAATACATTATATTAAACAATTCAGAAATGAATCCATGTTTAAATCACATGCCCTAATCATACAATAAAACAAATAGATTTTTTAAAGATCGGTACATTCGAAACATCTATAATTTTAATAATCTTTTATTTTGTAAAACACTTTTCATAAACTGAATCATTTGATAGTTTTAAACTCTCTTTAAATAAATATATCAAAATCTAATGTTTCAGAGCCTAACATTTGTATTTGCTACTTGTGTATTTCACACTTTTAAGTAAGTAAAAGTAAATAATGTATCGAAGCTCGATGTGTTTTTCCCGGTTTCTATATGCTATTCGTATTCAAACAATCACATATCTTATCAAGAATACATACTTTGGTACTAAATAATTGTGCATATCTATATTAATCAACATCATATAATTATTATATATAATATCATTCAGATGTTTGCTTTTCTATATACATAATCCTCTCAAACAGTTATATTTCAAATTTTGTCCAAAAAGAAAAGAACACTAAGAGTTTCAAAATAGTCATATAATTGTTGTTGTTTTCTGGGTTTTTTATTTTCAAATATATTAATCAAAGCTTAAGATTTACTTACACATATAATTAATTAAATCATCCGAGCTCATATCAGTTTTGCGTTTCACACTAAGTTTGAGTCAACAAATAATCAAATCAAACAATCACATTCCATATACAGGTTTACATGTATATAGTTTGTGTCTTCATAATGATAGTGCACGTTTACATTTATCATGGAAACATATTTCACAAACATATCATGTTATGGCATATTACGTATAATTATTTTGTTTCAAAATTGTCAACAATCTTTAATCACCTTTTTAGATACATAGCAATGGGGTTTTAGAAATAAAAATAACAAACTCGGAATTGACGTTTGTACTTATTTCTTACACGAATAAATACTATTAATTACTTCCAAATACATTCATGTCGGCATTACATGGATATCTACAACATTTCATAATATAACGATTCAACACACAACATTGTAAGGCTTTATAACTTAAATTGTTTCCTTATATTTAATTCTTTTTCAAATACAATATCAAATGTTGGTGTTTCTCATATTTGTATTTACTTATGCAAAGCTTTGCAATTACAATTAGTCTATCTACCGTATATACTTGTTTTCTTTATCATTTTCTTTATAAAACCCAAGCATAGCATCAGTAAGATATATAACATTTTTTTATTCTGTTTCTCCACTAATCATAATGTTTATTTCTGACCATATCTTTCTAATTATTTTGCAGTTAAAAAAGAAGTGTTCTAAGTAATCTTTCTCGTTGCATTTTTCACAAACATTGCTCCTTGCTATTCCCATATGTTCTAAAAGAATATTTGTAGGATATATATTACTTCAGTTTTTCCAGTTTAAAGTTATTAGCCTTGCTTCATTGGCGTGGGACGGTACGTTTTTCCAAATGGTCTCCCATACAAAACTATTCTTTCCTAGAAAATCTGGCAAATTGGTTTGACAGAAATGTCAGAAATCAGTCGATATACAACGAACGGTTTTAGATGTACATTGTTCTAAAAGATAAATGATCAGTTTATTTGTATCCCATTTTGGTGGACTTTATTTTAACTCTTTTTTTTTGAAAACAGCTTTCTGGAGTGGATGATAGTAACGTTAGATAATCTAACATGACACCATCAGGTTTTTTAATGTTATCATTAAAGTACTGCATTGATCGTTTTTTATCCATCTTCGTTACACAATGAAGAAACAATCATAATAGCCATTTCGGATCCAATGTTTGAGGTACAGTGTTTTGCACCTATATTTTATGTTTTCGTTATTCCAAAGAATTTCTTGTTCGTCATCCTTTATTTCATCAATGTTTGTTATTCTTTTACATTTTTGCCATATTTCAACAAGCTTACGGTAAAATAATTCCATGCGGTTTATTTCTTGTAGACACAATTCATTCAAAAACTTAAAATTACAATTACATTTAAATATATCGATACCAATACTGAGTTTTTGAAATTCAAATAATGCTATAGATACCGTTTCATTTTCAAATCTCTTTAAGCAAGGAAATTTCAGAAAATCCTAAAAAGTCGGGAAGGATGATCAAACCTACTTTTTCAAAATTGTTAATTATTGTTCTTCTTTTATCCTTTCCTTTCCTCCCCATACAAATTGAAAAAGGAGTGTATTGAGTTATTTTATTACATGTTCCTGAAGATTCAGTATGCCAAAAACGTATGTTAGTTGTGACGCTAATCGGCTATTTGTAATGATGATTTTACCAATCATTGTCAAATCTCTTCCTTTCCAAAACTTGTATTATTGTTTTATTTTCTTTATTTTTCCTTCCCAATTCTGAGGTATCTCATTAGCAGACTTAGTGCTACTAGAACTAATACCGAGTGATTTTACGTTATTATTTAGGTAAAGCTTCCATTTCAGATTACACACTTTCTTTTGCCTAGTTTTACTTGTGGAAAATTCGTCTAAGACTTGTAGAACTAGTTGTACATGCTTTCATCCTCTACAAATACTGTCATATCATTAGAATACGAGCGTACTTATACTAGATAAACGTACTTCATGTTTACAATCATTTCGAAGGGGGAAGTTCAATACCCTTAATATCTTTATGTTGCGTTATCTTACAAGCCAACCAACACTTCAATTGATACAATGAATAATAATGGAGAAAGGGGACAGCCTTGTCTTACACCTTTGTCCAATGTGAAAAATGTTACCGAATGATGATTTATATTACAATCGTATGTACGAATATCTTTAGAGAAAAAAAATATAAGAAAATCAACTTTTGTGATTTAAAACTGTTTTTGTAATGATAATTTGACAAACATTATACAGTGATCAGCCATGTTACCCTGGGAAGATCGCAACAAACAGTGGAACATATTGTGTGTTCATCAAATTCAACCAGTGGCTCGCAATGATGAGAATCACATGGTGTGCTAACCTGCCCATATGGTGTACACTCCCCGCCCCCGCATACTTCAATTATGAACTACCTATAGGCTGCCTATAAGGGAAAGCCCATCTAAAACCCTGATAATATTGGCCTTAATTAAACCATGCCAATCACACATTGGACCCATGTGGCAAACAAAGTGGCTAAAATATTAAGGGTCCCACGTGGTGCGGCCCATATAGGGTTCACAAAGTGGCCCTTAAAGGGCCGAATTGGGGCTCATGGATACGTGTTGGCTTGGGGTACTTCGTTGTATGAGCATAGTTAGGGTAGTTAACTCCGTTCACTAGTGTTTGTGTTTGTTTACGTATGTAAAATATCAAGTCAAGTTAGTACTTACATGTCATACATTTGAAGTGTATAAGAAGTTCGTCACACTTGAGTGACCCCATGCGATGTTTCATTTGACAGTTGTTTAGGGTCTTGTGAATAGCTAATGCAGTAGTATTTAGAGAACTAGCAATGGCTTAATAGTCATATTGAAGGGTTAATTTGGGGAGGTTAACAAGTAAGATACTATGTCATTTTAATCAATTAACTAGCTCATTTAAAAAACAATGGTTGTGATCACTCATGTGTCACGATCCATTTTTTACTATTCACATTTAATCAACATTAAGACTAGTAATAATTTGAACAACCATAACAAACAACAGTTTACAATAAAAAGGAACAATAGCAAGGAGGGGAGAGATTATTTTTGTTTCTTTCAAACAAGTTTAACACATTCACATTTTTTTTTGGCAAATCACCATGTTTTACACAATGTAAACTAAGTTAAATAAGTCCGATTTGCATGATTGTAATGAAACGATACAGTATGTCAAAGATTGTGAAAAAAACAAAAACCTATATATGATTGGCCTGTATTACACGTTACAATTAACTCATTAGCGAATTATGTTCAAGTAGATTATCGCGCCTTCCTCTGTATTTACACAAGCCACACGATCATGACAGGTATGGGCAAGTGATTAATTTCTTTAGAATCTATGTGTATTTTGGACTGAGGTCGTTTAGCACTATAACAGGTATTGACTTCATAAAACGCTATTGTCCGTTGCGCTCATGATTTCGAGTTAAGGTGTGATAAAAAACTTGGTGAAATTACATAGAAATAATAGGCGTATACGACGCACTTATCAAACTGCGTGATACATTTTACGGACATAAATTATGCTAATGAGCTAATTCGTGAAGGGCGCCGCTCATTAAATGACGTCACTCGCATCATCGGGGTTTTCCCAATTGTTAGCGGAAAATTCCAAATCGATTCACTGGTAAATTGACTTCGTATATTGAAGGGCTGCGCAGAATATTTTGCTAGCCACTGATTGCCCTCGTGTCAGTTTTTCTGTATTGGCGCGAATTGATATATCAACATACTTTTTACCGGATCAAAATTGGTCAAGCCAGTCGAGAGTAACAGAATTTTCAAAAATATTCTTCCGATATTTTCGGAACGCCAAATTTGTAAGTTTAAAATTCTGGGTCGAGTAAAATGATGTGCTTATTTGTTGTCTGTGAGCTTTTAGTCATATTTATTAAGTTGGGACCCTATTGCGTCACATGCATACATTTGACAAAAATTACATATGATATTGCTCTAAGCCTAATAATTCAAAAAGTATAAATCCAAAGTGTGCAAAAGTATACATTGTTAGAAAGCTGAGATATCTAGGATTGTGAATATCTAGTGTTTGTTCCAGTATACAGGGTGACTTATGAAATATATAGGGTGTAACAAAAGAAATATTACTATGAAATGTAATTTACTGTATGCTTCCTAATTTAAACGTTGTGCATGGAAATAAATATTGAACCCCAGATTTGAGAAGCCAAAGGCAAGGCCCTTCCGGTCATATATTATTTGTAGGGGTTAATTAATTGTCAAACGAAAATACAGGGTGATCAAAATGTGTCAATTTTCACATACAAAAACTATATATTCTGTGTGGACAGTATGACAAAAATGTATTTCAATGTTGTTTGTTCAAAGGAAACACTTAAATGAAGTTTATGAACACGCCTTTCTGGTTGAAAGGTACAATTCATTCAAATTTTATTATACAGGGTGTCCAAAAATGAAGAAAACAAATTCGGCTGATTACTTCAACCACATTTCTGTATTATGAATTGATTACAATGTTATGCCTGGCATTAATTGCACTGACATCTTGCTAACATACATAGTTAAAACTGCTGATATATAGAAATCAGCATTGGATATTGAACAATTTGATATACTAGTAGGGTGACGGCGATGGACATGTTAATCCTTAACACTAAAAAGTGATATTATTGTGCGGATTTGGTGGATAAAATAAGCACTTCCTAGGTAATTAATATCAATATAATTAGCAAAGATTTTCTAAAATATTAAGGAACATTCAACATTAGGTCCGACTTCATTAAAACACTGCAGAGATATGTCCCCCCAGCCCCCCAGTTACCATTTGAAATGGTTAATAATCTACCGTTGATACATTTTCAGATGGTATTTGTTGTATGTAATTAATTAGTAATATTAATTAATTGGGGATGTAATTAACACTAATTAAGGTCTGGTAATTACAATAATGATACTAATCACACAAAATAATAATTCAATGAACTAATATACACAAGGTTTAATCATTTATTTTGCCCATCCCATTGGAAATACATAGCATGCATCCTCGCCCGCATGCATCCTCACCCGCCTTCACGCTGACTAATTGTAATTAACGAGTTATAGTAATTAATCTCAACTTAATTTAAACATTTTTCTTATAGATAATATTAAAGCAATACATTATCTTCCAAATGAGACTAAATATACTCAATTGTGATGTATGGTTTGGAAAATATAAGCATTTGAATGGCAAATAATCGAAAAAAAATGTTGCCCATCCCATTGGAAATACATAGTGTGCATCCTCACCCGCATGCATCCTCACCCGCCTCCACCCTGACTAATTGTAAGTAACGAGTTATAGTAATTAATCTCAACTTGATTTATACATTTTTCTTATACATACTATTAAAGTAATAAATTATCTTCCAAATGAGACTAAATATACTCAATTGTGATGTATGGTTTGAAAAATATAAGCATTTGAGTGGCATACAATGTATGAGCGAAAACATGTGACAAGTCCACCCCTTTTAGGGTCCCAACTTAAGAAATGTGACCTTTTGTGAATTTTTTCCCGAATCGGAGTATTTTTTTTAATTGAAAATAGACAGTTCAAATGAAACGTTGGTTCCAAATTCAACAGACAGCACATGTATTTAAGAACACAGCAACAGCAATATTCAGGCAACATTTGAGAAAAAATGATGCCCGGCTATGCAAGGGAGTGTACGGGCGTGCAGCGGGGATGAACATGACAAACCAAAACAGCCTAGCAAATAACCGCCTCCGTGGCGCAATTGGTTAGCGCGTTCGGCTGTTAACCGAAAGGTTGGTGGTTCGAGTCCACCCGGGGGCGGTTTTTTTTCGTTTTGCATTTAATGCAGATCGACAAATCACATTAAAAATCTGATATTGACAAAATCACAGACCACTTACACAAAAATCGCATCTGCGCATGCTCCTGTCGCGATCGAAATCCAACACACAAGCAATGGCCGAGTTTTAAAAGTGCGACGGGTATTAAACAAAGTATAAATATTTTAAACAGGTTCGCCGTCGGGGATAGAAAAGAGCCAATTATGGGAAAACGATCTCGCCCGGGAATCGGACCCAGGATCTGTTGCTTGCTTGGCAACTGCCTTGTCCATTGGGCCACAAGACCTCGCATGGTAAAGCATCTGAAATTCAAACCTAAGCGATCTCGTTTCACAGTCTCTTGGTGAAATTAATTGTATATTAACTTCAAAAATAGCGCTACATATATCGCATCGGTGAATGTGTGAATTAAATGAATAAGTTTAAAATACTAGAAGAATTTTAAGTTCTGCTTTTTGCTTTTTTAACAATCTAGCTGCATGTATCCCATTAGTTAGTATTATAAATGTAGTTGCTGCAATAGACTATCAACGTCCATGCTGTTAACTGGGCATGGTACTATCAGCTCTACATAATATTCCAATAGAGATAATGATCCCGTCTATTGAAGATAATATGGTTTTATTTTTCAGATATACTTTGACCAACGATGACTGGTGTCCTTGTAATCACGCTTGTAGTAGCGTTGACTCTGGCATATGCAGACAGTGCACATGTGTCTTTAGAAGGTAGGTATAGTGCTTAACAAAAGAAAGTCATATTTTATTTATTGTCCTAAAGAGCAAGGAGTTGTATGAGTGACTTCAAACTATGTTTTGACTTAACAGAGTAAGTATAGTACCCAATGTGCCACGACACAACACGAATAATTATGATTAGCTCCATTTAAAGAAATCCGTGAAGTTCCCAAGTTTGCATTTAGTTACATAATATGCGGAGAGAAAATGATGCGATGCATTATAACAGGGCCTGAATGACCGCTGTGGATATTGATCACACGTTGCAACCCTGCTACACTACCGTGGCATGGTTTGAATTTCAATTAGCCCGCACAGGTAAATGTACAGTGATCAATGCGGGACAAATACGGGATATGTGTTAGTAACATTCACTCTTTTGTCTCGCCTAGTGTACATGGATATGCAAATTTGGAAACGTCACCACATACTTTCAATAACTGGTGCTAATCGTTATTAAGATTTAGGGTGCTCAGCGTTAAATACACAAATTTAAAATTATTTAATGGCATAGATAAAAATAAAGAAGCGTTTATTAATGCCGAAATATATTCCAATACAACTTACAAGAGCTTTGATCGTTGATCTATTAACATACATTGAATTGAAGTACACCTAGCAACAAATGTCCCGGACCAGGTGCTTTGAGGTTTGCTAATTCGAAATAGATAATCGGTACCAACAATATGAGATATACAATAAATGAGTGTCAACAAAATCGAATGGATACTTTTAAAGTAGTGGCGATTTCAATGACCGCGCATAACAACAGCAAAGTTGCACTAGGGTATAGGGAATATTTGATAATAGATGTTTCATATTTCCCCTTTTTTTTGGGGGGGGGGGGGGGGGGGGGTTAAGACATAAGACACTTGATCTTGAGCTCTAATTGGACATCTTTGACAAGTCAATGTCTGCAACCACTGGTGGCCATGTCGCTTACTCGATCGTCCGCCTGGTTAGCTCTTCACCCACTCAAATACCAATCTCAAAAGACACATAGTGTACATAAATATGGCAATCATGTGTAAATGCAGCCACTCATTGTCATGACTATACCATCTCTTTAAAACATCACATCTTGGACCGTGTATAAGTCGCGTCTTTATTTATGAATACAAGTCATTGATCCCCGAGCATGCCGACCGGGTACGCCTAGCAATTGCGGATTAAATTGTATGGATCTGTTCACCTATGAAAACAGATCCGCAAAACCAGCAAAGATCAATAAATCAAATAACAACCGATATCATTCGTAGCAAAAAAATAACAAAAAAACATTGACAATATCTATATTGTTACTTTGAAGAACGACAAGGACTCGGACTTGGGCGTGGATGTCCAGGACGGGGACGTGGGCGTGGACACGAAGATGAACCGTGTCCAGATGGTGGTGATACGGCCGATCTTGATAAAGATGTCAGCGGTGGTGATACGGCCGATCTTGATACAGGTATAATAATGAATCGGTGGGGGCACAACATGTACAAATGTAACCCCCTTCCAAGCATGCTTGTAAGTGGGTTAATCATCTAGTCACAATATAAAAAATCATTTAGCGGGTGTCTTGAACCGGGGGGGGGGGGGGGGGGGGGGGGGGGGGGGGGGGGTATTCACTCGGTAGGGATGTGCCGCCATCAAATTGACAACCTGACCTATAGGTCTACATGTAACAATGTTTGAGGGTAAAACGGACCCATACGTCTACTGGAGACCCATATTGTTCCTATATATGTGACAAACAGCAACATTAAGGATGTGGTTTGATGTAACGTCCGACTTGCAGTTACAAGACGAAATTCACCACTAGGTTTCTTTATCAAAAGTGATGGCTTAAGGTTAAACTACTCAACGGTGATATCGATGTCTTCCCGACGAGCGCCCTATAACAACGCCCTATTGTTCAAGTTCATCAAATTTCTGTTGTAGCATTTGAAGCTTGTCTGTCGCATAATGAGACAGACAACCCTTACGTTGTGGTTGTTGACAACATATTTCAGGGTGACACCGCACAGAACAGAATTGAGCCTTTTTGAGGCGGGAAAACCTAATAACGCAGGCTGATGTGATTTAACCCATTTACTCAAAAAGGTTTTAAATAAAATGTAATATTATTGATGACATAGGATATTAGGAAATACTATCGATTGCTATTATTGATATTGGTTGAAAATAAAACCAATTGTAATATGGAAAAAAACAATAAATAGTTAATTCATATACACTGGCACTCATAAGTATTACCGCAGTGAATATATCCTAGAAATTCCATCTTCTATGAACAAACCATTGATGATTTTCACTAGTAATGACATTCTATGTCTGCATGTCTATATAAATCTTCTTCGTAAATTCATGTTTGTTGTATGTTGTATGTTATGTTTAGTAGAGAGCAAGACAAAAGTATATGCTGATAAGCAAAATACAAGTCAAGCTAAAAGAAAGTCAGAGTGCACACAGGTATGTGAAACACACTAGGGCAGTTGTTGTTCCCTTGAGATATAGAGACATACTGCAGGGCGAACAAAACAACGTATTGATCGCTCTATGTGGTTGACCCACCTATATAGTTTGGACTTGGTCCTGGGAGTGTTCTGGTTGGCAGTCAGTGGTCTCCTTTTCTCAGGTTATATTTTTTATTTATTTATTATTTTTCCAGTAATTATTTATTTATTCATATTTTTAAATTCTACATCAGCAATTTTTGTTTGCTTTTTCCACTCAGCCTGCTTCCTTCAACTCCACAAAGTTCACTCTAGTCATCCTACTTACTTCTATTATGATGCGGTCATGCATTTGCCTCTTTACACATCAACAAACTTGAAGTGATCTGTTTATGATTTTCATAATAACCCGCTAACTTTCTTTACAGTGTATACTTATCTCTTTATCATGCATAATTTGTAATCCTCTTGGCCTCCTTCTTACTTTTTGCCACTATTTTATTCTTTGCAGTATGTCTCTCTATCTCAAGGGAACAACAACTGCCCTAGTGTGTTTCACATACCTGTGTACACTCTGACCTTCTTTTAGCTTGACTTGTATTTTGCTTATCAGCATATACTTTTGTCTTGCTCTCTACTAAACTTGATAAAGACTGGTATATCCAGTCGAAACGTCGTTATTCTCCAATTCTCCCCCCCCCCCCTTTTTTTATCCCCCACTTTCAGTTGGGATAAGTTTCCACTTATTACATATTACATTTTTACTCATCCCTCTGTACACCTTCGGGTATCCTGTTAGTGCTCTTTACCACTGTTCCAGTTGGGACTATTTTCTCATACTTTTATTATATAATATTTAATTTCATGAATAGTGCTGTTCTCTTACCATTGCTTTTTTTAGTTACAGATCCACGCGGTCGATTTTAGACCGGAGTTACTAGGACGTTTTATATATCTTCTTATGTCTTGTTTTACACAGGTTTACTATGTTTAGATTGCACAATAGATGTAGGCCAGTATGGAGCTCCGTCGTTGGAAAAGGCGTGCGATGAAAGTCAAAGCAAAGTGTGTTCTTCCTCATGTTACATAGTGGTAAGTAATTCACAAAACCGTCTATATAGCATTCGAGGCTTCATGAAACAAAGTATGAATGTCGAAGGAGGTTTAACCCAATGTCGAAGTGACACGACCTCTCGGGGAACTTTAACGGCGCATTAAGGCGATACAATTTACGTCGATAGATCGCGGGAATGACCGCACATAGAAAGAGGTAGATGTATGATGGAATTAATAAGAGACTTCTTTTCACGCAATATTGTTTTTTTATTTTCTTTTGTTTCCCTTATTTTAGATTGATAAAGAATCGAGTGATGAGAAAATCCAGCATTTCCTTGGATGCGATGTCGGTGGCGATAAATGCCCAGAGTCCGGCGGTTTGCAGCAATGGAAAGGTTATGGTGCCCAAACCCAAACCTACGCAACCTATTGCTGCACAGGGGCCCTTTGTAACGGACCTATTTACGAAGGATACTATTTTGCCTAAACAAAAAAGAAGAAGAAGATAGAGGGCGTTCCATGAACAAATATCGCATAATATGATTTAAGATTAAGAATATACTTAATCTAAGGCGAGAAGAAGAAAAAAACCCTGTTTGACGGGCCCGACCGACCCCCTTTTGTGTGTGTTTTTCAAGCATTTTTTTAAGAATTTGTTTTTTCTCAAATCATGTAAAATCAACCGAAAATTATCAGATGTTTGTAGATTTCGGTAATATTTTAGGTACAAACAAAATTAAAATTAAAACAATAACCAACACAACCCGTCCGTCCATTAAAACAGGGTGTGTTTTTCCCCGCGTCCTAAGGCATATTATGCGATATTTGTTCATGCAGTAAACTGCCAAATGCACAGAGGCATAGTCAGTTTCTATGGCCAATCATTTCGACCAATTTCCACTTCTTATTGGTACAGGATGTATCAGAATGATCTATACCGGGTATAAAAAAATATATGACAAATATAAAACAAATAGTGTTTAAAATGTTAACACTTGCGATATGATGGTAAAAATGGTTCCTATTTATTCTGTTAATTTCATCGAGCTATGTATTTTGTTAACAGCTATTCTCCCTAGCACTCCCAGAATTTCAAACAACGAACCCACACCTCATCACCTATATTCAAAACGCCCGCCAAAGAAAGGAATGTTTAAACCACTCAAGCTAAAAAAATCCTGCCCTATTCAATCAAAGCTTTGTTTTCTATGCACACAACAATCGATTGTTATCAAAAGCTAATTAAAATAAGAAGAGGGTGCAATAATAATGCGAATAACATTTCAAAAATAATTGAATGTTTAAAAGGGTTAGTGACTTTATAAATTTGCATAGTGGATCATTTCGACTCAAACTTGAAATCTACTATCGTTACAAAAGAGTCTGTGTTTTCCATCAAACATTGCCGATTTTCTAGATCAAATATTCCTAAGAAAGCTGGGCGTTTGCGCAAGATATATATGAAGACGGTTTAGACAGTATCATTAAAGTTTATACCGAAATAAAAATCGTATTACCTCGGTATAGATCATTCTGGTACACCCTGTACATAGTACATTATAGTAAGCATGGTGATAACAAATGTTTGTGACGGATTTAATTAACTGTTATGGTTAAATTATTTATAATGCTAATTCATGTAGTATTCTTTTTGGTATAATTATAAGTTAAATCAAATGTTCCTGTAGTTGTGATGAAATATACAGGGTGAGTCAAAACAGTCAGGTCCCAATGTCAGTGTTTTCCTCAAACCAAATAAAATCCAAAAATGAATACATTAAATAGAATACACAGTAAGAACATATTGTTAGCTATAACCTAGCTGTTTTTTAAGTCAAATTGGTTATTCAAAACTAGAGAAATGTGGTGTTTTTTCTTCTTTAAATTCTGTGAAATCTGTTCCAGGGGACCAGTAAACCACTATGAAAGTAAAATATGTTGCAAGATGAAAGAAGAACTGGACATAATAGCTCAAATCAGTTCCATACCAAAGCCAAACCGTCACACACATGACACACGTGACCAAACTCTGCCATTTCATATTGGGATACGTGTTATCAAAAATGTTTAAAGAGATTTATTAACGATAATTTATAAGAGAACAGGACAACTTTCAATGTTATAAACATCGAAAGAGTGCCTGTATTTACATATATCTCATCGTTCACATTGCTTATTGGCAATGAATGCGTTTGATGTGCAATGCTATGCCATACTTTAATCGTGTTCATCAAAATAAGAGACGTAACGAACATTATTGAGAAAAATATTAACGAAATATTGACCAAAATAATTGGAAATAATTATTGTAACGAACTTGATTTGAGAGAAGAACAGATTTTATATATTTAAACAGATACGGTGGTTTGTTTGTGCAATATTGCGTTATATCATAGCGTCTAAATACTTGACAGAAATTTAACAAAAACATGTAAATTAGGTATATTTAAAAATGTTATTTCAACAGCACGTTTGTGTTGTGTGAATTATAGATTAATACGCATGCATTGACCTAATTCATACGGGACATGAATATTTTGACTCACCTATATGGCATGCCAATATACTCATATCTATAATAATACTGGAGGGTCATTATTTAAGTTCGACCTCCGATCTCATAACTTTGTTATTAATTATATAAGCCTCTCAAATAAAACAATCCACCATTATAGCTATGGATCTCAACTACAAATTCACTGCAAATTGGTCTGAGTATTTGTTGTACTGTTGTACTGATCATTTGGCCATGAATAGACAAAACGCCTGATTAATGTCCATATATCTTCAATATAAATGACTTAACCCCCCTCCCCCGCCAATGTTGTATTTGCGTAACCATCCCGACACTAATTTACCCCGACCATTTAAAAACAACCAAAAAGCCCAGCAAACCAATCTTTGATGCTCCTCTAAAATCAAAAAGGAGTACACAGCAAATCTGACGATAGCAAACGGCCTCATGATACAGGCTGTATCAAAATGATTTGTACTCTGATATGTTCCATTTTCAAAAAAGCATTAAAAATATAAAATCTCTGATAAATACAATATTTTTGATTTTAATAAATAGGGAATTATGTCAACTTATTGATCTGATAATCTGAAGATAATTGGCTGTCGTTTCTGACCGCTATTGTCATTCAAATGAAGATCGACGTAATCATGGTTTTACTCGCAGCAACGCAAATTTAATAGGTTCACTGCACAAACTCTTTATAAGTAGTGAATATATTAGTGCAGTCAGGAGGAACTTTGAATTGTGCGCTTCAGATCTAACGTTTCGATGAAAATGATAAAAACACCAATATTCCTTTAAAAGCTTGTAAATTCTGAAAAAAATGTTCGATTGTCGTAAATCAAAATTCTTAGAAGAGATGAAACTTCAATAATTTTGCATATAGAAGCAAAATGGTCTAAATGGTTCGTAACATATCAAAAAAAACTGAAAAACTGATCAGACCACGGTACAAATCTTTTTGATACAGCCTGTATTCGGTGACTGATTTGACTCTGTGACTCAAATTTAGTAGTTTATGGTATACACCTAGCACAACAAGTCCCTGACCAGGCGCTTTGATGTTGGCTAATCCAAAATCAATATTCGATACGAAAAAGCTGAGATATGGCCATTTGTTTTGAAGTCGCCACCCTTCCCGTTGCATGTCCAAATGTTTACACTTTACATCATCTGAGATTCGAATTAGCATATCGCAATAACTACTTGTTCTACCCATAAAAAGTATATATTTTCTGAACGGTAATCTCACAAGTAATCTAAATATGCTATTGGAATTAAGATAGGACCTAATGCTAAGATATTGTGATTAAGAATGTTGAAAAAAGATCCCAATCATAATTTTACTGTGCATATTAGTTCCTCATGCAATTACCCATCAGAACATAATGGTTGTCAAGGGTAACTTGTTGAAATAAACTATATCGGGAAGTGAATGAGCACAACGTTTAAATTTCATATTAATTCGAGTTTACAAATAATATTATTTTGGATATCCACCCTATCCTGATTTAAACGGCTTTTTTGAATTCCCTTGAGAGCTTTCCAAAAATCTATAATTTTGCTATCATCGGTTGAACACTTTTTTAGATATAGTCATATATGTAATGCCGTTGTATTAGTGCAGGTTCAATGTGTATAGCGAATAGGGGGAAAGCCAAGGACAAATCAATCGATTTATGATTAAAATTGTTACATAATAGTTGACACGTTTGTTGAAACAGAAACTTATAGAATATAAACCAGTCTTTAAAATGAGGCCAAGATCATGTTTGTACCATACGGGGATCAAGAGTTATTGTATTCCCCATATATCTTGTACACACTGTAAATTGGGTGTTTAGATCCTAAACACAAAGCTAAACACTATCTTGAAGACACTTTCTAAACATGTTTAATTACTAAACATGTTTAGATGATTATCATCTAAACATGTTTACAACCTAAACACTAATGCTAAACACTTGTTTGACTACACTTTCTAAATATGTTTAAATGCTAAACATGTTTAGTGTCATCATAAATGTTTAGCACTGAAACATGTCCATCACTTCAATGTTTAGAAAGCAAACATTTTAAGATGATCAAATGTTTAGATTCTAAACATGTTCCGTGGCAGTGCATGCAATCAGGCTTTGTCAGTGGTTGCTATGGCCGTCAACATGTTAGGTTGTGGTCAAAAGTTATAAGAAGTTGATGTGATATTGTTGGTAAGATGGTTAGATCCTATACTTAAATTCATCAAACTATTCGCTCATCATAAATGTAGATCACGGCATATGCTGTATTGAAGTTAAGTAAGCTTAAACTATTACACACACACGATGAGCATAACAATTGATACTACATGTATAGGCTCTCACCACCTTACATCGTAACGTCTCACCAACTCACTGAACAACATTTGTGACCATAACATATTTGACGGCCTCCCACGTGACATCACAGTTCTATTTGGTTCAATTTGAGATGGAAAATCTGATTTTCCATCCCAATTTACTAAATACGATGCCCACTTAGTGAAATCCAAAATGGCGACAGTCTAACATGACCCAATATGTTCAACCAATAACATTCAATATTGTTCGTCACGTGTTCAACAGATGTTTAAATGCTAAACGCCTGATAACCTAAACATGTTTAGGAAGTATTTACTTCATATAACGTGTGTTTAATTACTAAACGTATATGGCCTAATGTGTTTAGCAAGTGTTTCGACTAGCAAACGTTTAGACTTTAAATATGTAATGCTAAAGAATTAAACATGTTTTGTTAAGTCGAGTATGTTTAATTGCTAAGCACCTATCAAGTGCTTAGCAATTGGACACAAGCGCTCAGAAAGTAAACATGTTTAGATGTTTAATTTCAAAACACTCAATTTGCAGTGTACAGTGTCACCACCACCGCCGCCACCGCCACCGCCGACACAGCCACCGCCACCAGCCCTGACTTTCGAAATATGATCAATCATATCTCAGCCTAACAGTTCTAGAAATACTTGAATAATTCACGCAATGTAGCTAGATAAACAGGCTTTCAAATGACTCCTAAACCATAGCTCTACCACATTTAGTTGTTGAGTTTATAGAGAGAGCTAGAGATGGATGATTCGTCACCGAATGGTGAGTTCAAAACACATGGCCATTTATACATTTCATGAGCAAATTTCTTCTCCGAAGTTTGATACCTCATTCATAAAATTCGAGTGGATATTGTTGATGTTATGATTGTGTAATCGACTACAACCCAGATAACACAGATACGTCGGCCCGACGTCGGCTTTTGGTCAGTACCGTCGGCTTACGTACTACGGGCTTACAAAACGTCAGTCTATTGACGTCATCAGAACGTCGGGTATAAGTCGGATACAGTACGTTGGCCTATTACCGTTGTATGGATGTCGGTTGTAGGTCGGCAAAAAAACGTAATTATGTGGTTCGCCTTTGGAATGTCCTCTAAACGTCGGCTCGACGTTGGAAGAACGTGGTTTACAATGGTCAGCTCAATAACGTTGTATGGAGGTCGTCTTTAGGCCAACTGCAGAACGTCGGGTCAATGCTGTCAATTTGACGTTGGCTTAACGTCGCCGAAAAAATGTAAATTTCTGGCATTACTGAAGTCTTATTGTGGATATGTTTTGAACATCGGCCTGACCGCCTTACGTTGGTCAAACATTGCCTACATTATTATACGTCGGTCCACTTAATTAAAGACCAAGTACAGAACGTGTCGGCGTTCTAACTGTTGAATGGGCATCGGCTATAGGCCGCTGAGAACCGTCAGAAAATGGCTATGACATCGGCAAACTGTACGTACACCAGCTTATTTCACCTTAGAAATAATGTAAAACTACGACATATATACATGTACATGTACGTGTACATACAGGGAAAAACAATTGCATGAGAAAAAAAGAATAACATAACGTAACGGACTCCATGGCAGTGCATGGGTGGTAATATTCTTGCGCAATTTAACATTAATACTAATATAGTAATATCCGTTATTGAATAAAAACAATAATGAGTAACTAATTCCAAACAATATAACTCAATACGGCGGTAGTCCAAAATTCATGAATAAAAAAATGATGAATAAATGCTCCAATCAGCCTCAGGAATATCAGTTTCGACGATGAAACACTAATTACTGTCCCGATAATAAGCCATGCTCAGCCCTAGATCAGGCCGTTGGTTGCTGAATAACTTCAACGACAATTTAGTATCAAGTCAATTTATCGACGCTTTGCCGACGTCGGCAACCCGACCTTCACCCGTTGGTCTTCCTTGAAATAAAAATACATTATAATTCACTATTTTCATTATCTTTATGCTTTTTTCATACCAATATCAAAATGTACAAACTTATTTCACCAATATCTCATCCATGTTTTAGTCAGAATTTAATAAAGCCATATTTAGTCATATAAAATTGTTTATATTAACACATAACGCTCTGACATTATCAACTACTTCATTGGCTCAGTCGTTAGAGCGTCAGACTTAGGATACAGAGGTCCCGGGTTCAATTCCCCGTCAAGTTCATCTAAAAGTCTTTAATTACATGCAAACATAAATTGCGAAAGAAGAATACAATGATATATGACACATAAAATTACAGAAAATATGATTGCATTAAAACATCATTTTTAATTAATATTGTAATGATAAAAAAGGTCGGCATAGAGTCGGGTAAATGTCGGCTAAACGTCCCCACGTACGTCTGCCCAACGTCCCGCCGACGATTCTCCATAAATGGTCGGTGCGACGTCATTCCGATGAGCAGCCGACCTCTGAGCCGACGTCTCTGAGACGTTTGGTCCAACCAAAACCCGACGTCGGCCCGACGTATATGTGTTATCTGGGAACTACCAAAACAATTATTGCACTAAAAGTGGGTTTCAATGGGATATCCTTGCTTACAGTGTGTGATTACACATTGGAAATGTGTGTGTGCCGACTCCTTGTCGATGTCTGTTCCCATTTATCCCCATAACTGACTGGTTGAGATAGCACACAGTGGGCAATGCAACTGCGATGCAAATCAATGATAACCCATAGGGTACCAATTATAGTGCAATTTTGTTGTCGTTACTTGTGGTGATTGATATCATCATAACTTCAAAAGTATTAATTCGATTTTTTTTATGAATGAGGTATCAAACTACGGAGAAGAGATGTAACGAACATTATTGAGAAAAAATATTAACACAATTTTGACCAACACAATTTGAAATAATTAGTGCAAACGAACTTGATTTGAGAGAAGAACATGTCATCTCTGTATACGGTATATCTGTGCAATGCTGAGTTATATTATAAAATCTCAATATTGTGCATGCAATATTGTGTTATTTATCAGAGATTCAACAAAACATGTAAATTAGGTATATTTATAAATGTCATGTCAACTATAATAGCGTGTTAGTGTTGTGTGAATAACATGCAGTAGTCATGGTAGTGGTATATTATAACATCCAGCAACTAGGCTTTCATTAGTGGAACACTTTGGATATTTATTTTTGCATTCATAAAGTGATATCATCTCATAAACACCGTTTGTTCAACGGTGTCACATGTTTATATCATACGCCTATACTTTTGAATTAAACGTATGCACACGACAGTCCTACTAATCAGAATGATGTAACTGCTGTAAGTTAATTTGAACAGGAATATCTGCAATCCTGAGCGTATGCTGGCAAAGTGGTTGGGCCTCGCTTCCGTTAATATAAAAATGCAAAGTGTTTTTAGAAGCCGTTTAGTTAAATAGGATCTGGCATTAGAGGAACGCAGGCGTTTTGCCATGATTGGACTGTATTAATGTCTCCGCTAGCGACGCGTGTTTAAAATAATGTGAATATAAACTAGTAATACACACTGTTCATTAACAGTGATTAAAGCACATTCGATTATCTCTTATAATGAATTAGATCATTTCAAGACGAGAGATACCGCAGGAAGTGGTCGACATAAGAGGGGTTTTGTAGACAGCAATTAGCATACATAGTACCACGTTTAGTTGTGATAGACGCCGGAAATATACTGAACGTTAACATTCAAAAGTTGCAATTTTAACAAGGCAATGTGTGTTTACATTCAATATAAACGCCAAGTGCTTATAATAAGGAACGCTCATTTTTATGCTGTGGAACCATGGACATCTGTATTTCAAAGCTCTCCGTCATATTAGACCAACGAGGCGTTAACTGGTCAGGGACAGGGAATAAAGCAATACTACTATAATTATGATCAGCACACACAATACGAGTGTTGGTCATCGGATTTTTTTTTGTTAAGAACAATTCCAACTATGCGGAACATCAATCATCCGGATGTACCTCACATGGTATGGGTGTTAGCAGATTGAAGTTGAGTGTGTAATTTACCCCCCCCCCCCCCCCCAAAAAAAAAAAAAAAAATTTGTTTGAATTATTGGTTTTATGAATATCTCAATTATTAAACTTGACTGGTGTTTTAAATGAAAGGTGACAATATCAGGTTTTATATGATACCAGTATAAACAAATATAAATGAAGAATAACAAAACGACGAGTGAATGAAACATCATTTCTTAGCATTTTTAGACAAAATTCCAAAGAGGTAATTTATTTTTGATTTTTAGATTAACAATAAAACCACAAGTTTCCCATATTGAGTAGAACATGCTCATAGTATACATTACTAATTTAAAGAAGAAACGGAGGTGTTTGTTTATTCCAATTTATCGCTATGGCTATGTTCCCCTAAACTGTTATGTTTGCACGGTTTTCATCAACAAACTGTTTTTAGGATGTTTCCATCATTAAAGATTCAAGTACATCATAACTGGTGTCAAATGTAGCGCCTTTCCAAGATTGATCAAAGCGTGGTAGGGTGCACTACACTAAATGGGGTATCCCCTACCCTAAAGTCGGTGTTTAAAGCTAGAATCCGAAAGTGTGCATCACAAAATCCTCAATTTAAAAAAGACTTGACAGTAATACAATTCCGTAAATGCCTATGATTTTTGATTAATTATGATTAATGGGAGATCACCTACATGCACCCTGACTATAAACTGTGAATACCATCTAGATAAATGTTGAGAGATCCTTCAAATTTGTGCTTTTTACTGGAAACATTGCCGATTACGGCGACATTTTCAAGCCCGTCAGAGAGGTAGTCAACTCCATGGGCGTATTTTGGAAAATCGAGCAGGCTCATCTACCTATTTTTTCACTTTTTGGTGAGAAAATGTGATCATCTTTAAGAAAATATCATTCTACAAGGTCCAAGTTTGCAATTTAGTGGTCTAAAACAGAGTTTTATATCAGTATTTTTGTACATATCCCTATGGAGCCCTATTTAGTGGTGTGATCCCTGAAACTTCGCTGCCACTGTTGAATCATCAGAATCAGATCGCATCAACTAGGGTGCAGCTATATTCAAGCGCAAACCTATCCGCACTTGGATTGTAACATCCACCATTTATCAGTGCAACCCCCAAATTCCATTGGGTGAATGAAGTTTTTGATAACCGAAACAACCGATCACTTATTTTGAAAGCAGGAGGAAACCGGAGATCCAAGAGAAAACCTGTGAGAGCTTACATTTGTTGTGATAAACCAAATGCACATAAAGCCCGGCCGTGCACGGAATCGAGCTCGGACCTCATTGATGCAAGGCAAGGGAACTACCGCTGCGCCAACACGCTCCCTTAACTAAGATTCAAAAAAGCTAACTCAATTAAATGTTATTTCAAATAAAACGTGATGTCAGCTTTTATGATTCCACACCAGTAATTAATTTTAGTGCAGGGGACAATCATACTTTTTTTGTCAGCTGTACCTGTGGTCCAATGATTATAAAACTTTTCAGAAATGGTACTTATTGCTCCCAAATGATTAAATGTGTAGTTTAATCCTGATTTTAGTGTGAAAAAGTTCAAGAAACTTATCCTTTTTCCTCAACATTAGTTCACTTCCTGGCCTACTGGGTTTTTAAAATTATATATCACTTGGTCAATTCATTCGTATTCTTAAACATTTTGTAACTGATTATTGTGTAAATTATGTAATACTTTTTATACAACTGTGGTGCTTTGCTGTAATGCATCTTTTCACCGGTAAATAATAAATAATAATAATCACATGGAGATGAAGACGAAGAGGTTAAAATCAAATCAAGAAGTTAAATCATTGGGGAAATAATAATAAACTTAATGGTCTGAAATGTGTGGTCTATCATTTCGTCGCTTTGAATAGAGTTTTAAAGCCTTTCTGATATGGATATAGTAACAAGATGTATTTTTGACGAAACAACCCGAAAAAAACACTTTATGGCGGTAGACGAACTGCTTGTGGCTCTAAAAGAACTATCGACTGTAGCTCTGAATGAACCGACATGACTCATACTCGTACGGTATTTGTTAGCAATAGTGCAGTCTTCCTGTTTTTTCAACTGCAAATGAAGGTTTATTTGATTAAACAAAAGAACAGATACATATCTCTAATGGTAACTTTACTTGAGTGTGAAAATACGCTTATTACTCAAATGAGACAAAGTGAAAGGTATCGTTTCCTGTTAAGTTCGATTATTACTCTAACATGTCTAATGAGACAAAGTGAATGCTCGCACGTGGGGTTTGAAAGAGATAGCTTGACAGAAGTTATGGGTTTGGGCTGCATTATTGAATTGAAGCATCTCCTATCCTCATGTTACTATCGACTGTTGAGTTGTAGATACCAGTTAAATTGTAAACGAATGTTTGTTTTGGATTTGAATATATAGTTCTGTTAATATTCAGTCAACATTCACATATATCATTTTTGTTTCTTTTTCAAATTAAAGATTTCATATGTTTAAGGTATAGGAACTATTGTTTTGGAGTAATTATATAACCTGGTAGGTCACTGTTTTGAAGAATGTACATACACCATACATAAATAGGTTGGTACTGCTATAATATACGAAAAAGTCCGATTTACAGGGCGACCTCAGTTTTCAATTTACTCTTTCACGAAACACCAGTTGGGCGCGATTCTAAAATGGCGACGGCTGTGCGCTGAATTTTGTTTCTGGCGCGGCGCACGGCTGTTTTATCGATGTTTTAAGGGACATGCACCAGTTAGGACGAGGAGGGGGGACCTTTAAACACATTTTATCACTGCTAGATCCATTTTCCTATGTTCTTTGTTCATTTACTCAGTGTTTAGCTATTTATATGTGACGGTGGCCATTCATACAAGCCCGATTTTACTATTAAGTGGTTCTAATTAATCCATCATTGTTATCACATTTTAGGATAGTCAGCCTTTTGAGCCTAGGCCACGCTGTGAAAAATAGTTTTTTCGTTGCGGTTTCAACGCCAACGTCATTTATTCCGTCAAATGTGTCGCGGATTGACTAATTCAATAAACAAAACACTATACGTAACTCAAAATGTGATATTATATTTTTTTTAAACAAATCGGGGGCACATTATTATTAGAATATTCAGCCTTTTGAGCCTAGCACGCTGTGAAAAAGAGTTTTTTCGTTGCGGTTTCAACGAGAACGTCATTTATTCCATCAAATGTGTCGCAGATTGACCAGTTCGATAAAAAAAACATTATACGTAACTCAAAATGTGAAATAATATCCCAAAAGCAAATCGGGGGCACATATTAGGATATTCAGCCTTTTGAGCCTAGGCCACGCTGTGAAAGGAGGTTTTTTTTTTGCGGTTTCAACGCCAACGTCATTTATTCCGTAAAATGTGTCGCGGATTGACTAATTCAATAAAAAAAAACCACTATACGTAACTCAAAATTTGATATAATATCAAAAAAAGCAAATCGGGAGGCACATTAGGATATACAGCCTTTTGAGCCTAGCACGCTGTGAAAAGGAGTTTTTTCGTTGCGGTTTCAACGAGAACGTCATGTATTCCGTCAAATGTGTCGCAGATTGACCAGTTCGATACAAAACATTATACGTAACTCAAAATATGATTTGGAGTTACTGATAACAATATTATGACGAATCGGTGAAACAAAAACATATTTGACGACTACAATTTATCTCGCGTTGAAATGGTACCGCCAAATCTAAAAGTAGTGACCCTAAAAGTTATCCTTTTTTCATGTCATACATGTTCTTAAACTGTAATTCTATCTGATTAATGATTCTATCCGGGGATTCTATAGTACTATTTCAATTTTCTCATGTTAAAAAATGATATAAATAAAAACTGTTTTTCTTTTTCTTGTAGAATCAATTTGCTTTTACACAGAATTCAATACGAACGCACGTTTAGACCAAGGAGTTATTATTATTAAGTATGATAACTCCTTGGTTAGACCTGGTTAGACTTCATCAACCTTTACGTCTGCCGACGCTAGTCTTTTGCCATGGCGTATGTATTGTGTCCACAAATCTTCGCAATACGCAAAGTTGTTGTAAAAGACTAGCATCGACAACGTTCAGCGATGAAGTGTGAATCGATCTGCGTGGTTAAAGATACGTAGCTCGAGCAGGACAGAATCATTTCTTACAACTTGGGCGGAATCAATATTGGTTATTTCGGTAGGGTGAACATTGAGGTCGTCCTGTGAATAATGATGTCTCGCTATAGCAACTAGTGGGGGTTCGCCCGAAACAACATCAGCGACCAAGGCTGTAGATAGCAAGCATCATCAAAATAGATAGTAGTAGGCCTTGATTGAAACTTGTAGAATTACATACGAGTAGGTGCATATGATGGTACATAAGCTACGTGGGATAAATAGCCTGACAAGTTTCGGATCTTCTGATATTTAGAGTGAGATCCTCACCAGAGGCGGTAAAGGAAATATATATTAAACAGATAGAGCAATGACATGACTAATTGAATTTGTCGTTTTAAAAGCAGGCAAAGCATCAACATTATATTAAATATAGGCCTATGTAGGCATAATGTTGCATGCTGCTTAGCTTTCAAATTATGATGTTATCTAAATGAATGCTCGGACTGTTGTGAGTGATATCTATCATGTCTATAGACTATCTAAAAGATAACCAGCATGTTGTCACGTGGTGCGTGCGTGGCTTTTATATTAGGCCGTGGCAACAGAGAATTCCAGTTACAACTGGTATGACGACGCATACACAAATCGTTATTCTATTGTATTGCTTGAGCGGTCAAGTGTAAACCGGTCTATGTGATTATTTGTCATAATCCGTCTTCAGACTAGTTGGGTATAGAAATCTGAATGACGATATATCAAGTAGCTCGAGCAGGACAGAATCATTTCTTACAACTTGGGCGGAATCAATATTGGTTATTTCGGTAAGGTGAACATTGAGGTCGTCCTGTTAATAATAATTATACGCGAACAGGTGTGTCGGTCCTGTAACACAGAGGTTCATGTTACCCCGAAATGTGGCACATCAGTTGTTAATATGTTTAAAGGTTCGGAGGAGGCAAATATTATATATAATATATGTTGTTTTGACATACTATCAGTATAATGAAAAAATATTCATTACAGAAAATAGCTCAGGATGACGAAAGTTACAGAACGCTTTAAAAGTGGATGCTAACCAACCGTCATTAGCAACCGATTAAAGTGGAACAAACAAGAGGCCATTAGGGACAAACACAAGAGACAAAATATATATTAAAAAAAAAAACTATAAGTAAGATAATGAACTAGACAAGTCCACCACTGTAATTATAGCACAATGTCAGTAATAGATGTTGACTACTAGACATCCAAGTTAACACTAACAAGTTCCCTGATGAAGGGTGGTATATTCACTTGAAACGTCGGTCTTTATTGTTACCATATATCTTTGTTTTTCATTGCACAGCAGTTTCTATTGTTTGTCCCAGTGCATTTCCGTGTTTTATTGTTTTTGTTATTTATCTGTTTTATCGCGTTATTCTTCCTTGTTATTACCCGTTTCCCCACACCGTGTTGGTATATCTTGCTTTTGATCTTAACTTTGTTGTGTAATTATTACATCGCATGTTGTAAATTGTAACTTCGAAATAGATTTCAATTTGTAATACAAATTCCATTGAAATGGAATGGGGGTGATCCAAAAGAAAGAAGCATGTTTTGTAACCATTTTCTGAAGCATCTGTTGCAAACCAAAATACCAGGGAAATGGTGT
>CM069459.1:51124863-51187902 GCA_035610835.1 Ophiura sarsii | reverse complement strand
ACCCGGAAGATGTGACGTACTTGTAAACAAATGAAATAGGTAATTGACCAATTGCGGGCCCTAATCAACAAGACCCCAAACCATGTTGCGACTGGTTTGGAATGCACTGCATGCAAGGAAAACGCTCGACCTTTGTAATGATCGCGAGCGTACGGATCATGACGCTATGATTGACAAATTTTTGTTTTGAATAACACATAGCCTAGGGTACATGTAACATGATTATGAACATAGTGGTTTGGACGGCAGTATACATAAGACTAAGACTCATAGTCATAAGACTATTAATTACCATTATTAGACTAATAAAACTACATGTAGGAGATGCCCAATTTTGGTATAGATGAGGGATCATGTTTCTTGTGACTAGCAGGGAAAACAAATTTGCAAACCAACAAACCAAGGCAATAAGGTTCTGCCGTACCGAGCCGAGCGAATAAATTACTTTTCCGAATTCTGCATACATATCAATCATTACATGTCACACACACAGCCATCGTTATCATGAGACATGAGTCTCTAGACTGTTTCAATATCATCCTCATCAATCATCATGCTCATGGATCACGCTACGCTGGCCATTGGGGTAATATTTGGATTTTTGTTGCTGAACAAAGCACTAAACCTCTCATAATGTCAACTTTTGACGTTGTAATCGTAATCAACACCTGATTTAGTTCGCTGCTCTCGCTGTTTTGTTGTTGCAGATATCAGAATAACCTGATGACTTTTCGTGACCTAATCGATAAGTTTTTGCGAAGTTTTGCCAGTTGCTCTAACTTTGATATTGCGCAATACAGCTCCCGTTGCAAGCAGAAAAACATGGCACTCCCCCCCTGTCGATGGGCAACGACTTACGAACGCGCCATATTTCAGCGTAGCGTAGCCAGGGGGAGGGGAGGAGAGGGGAGGGGGGTGGTAGTGCCCTACCGGGAAATCGAGACGGCAGCGGAACATCGGTAAGGCAAAGAAAGGGAAAGAAAGAGAGAAGAGGAGACAAAGAGGGAGGAAAGGGAAAGGAAAGGGACAAAAGGTTTTTCACGCCGGTATGAGGCCGCAACGCCCCTCCCCCCCCCCCCCCCCCCCCCGCTTTTCTTACTCGACGGCAAATTAAAAAGTTAAATGAAAAACCTGGCTACGCCACGGGTCGAACTGGTGTTTACCAGGAAAAAAATACACTTTGCCCCCCCCCCCCCCCCCCCCCCCCCCCGGCAAGTGACCTGATTCGAACTGACTAGTGGCCAATTGTTGGTGATCAATCATCACTGAGACTCACGATCAATCGATATATGATCGATTATCGGGCCAGTGTGAAAAACTTATTTGCTCATCTTATCTGCCTTTTTATAATTTACAGTGTTCAGTATTCAGTGTTGTAGCTTGGAGGAAGTAAAGACTTTAGTATCATTTATGTTACCAGATCATGACAGGTGAATGTTAGGTTTGCATATTTTAGATGTTTAGACAATTTATCAGGCTAATATGTGAAATGTATGGATATTTCTTTTATACACACTATAGCTTGTTGGCCACCTATTGCAGACGCATACCTATGCATATTGAAGCGCCGCTATGACCCGGCGACTAAAGAGACCTGTGGGCGATGCCCCTAAACGACATCTGTTTTTGTCAAGGAGTAATCGCCCCTGAAAACAGAGGTACCACTAGTTGTCCAGTAGCTACACAAGACGAATACAGCGGATCCAACTTGTGGTGGTATACTGACAATCCGAAACCTCTCACCTTGAGGACAAATTGGACCCCAGAAAAGCTCAACCAACTTCTGGATAGAGTCGATTTCTGCAGTAAGTTATTGTTGTAATCAATTAACGACCCAGAATCACATGTCAGGATCAGTACACGCAAACTCAAGTCATTGAAAGTATTGATTTTTTCTGTGATAAAATAAGCAAATTTCGACGCCACTTGGGTTTATTGACATGAATCCTTATAGTAAACAATTTACAATCATGACAATGGTAGTGGGAGGAGTAGTTTTTGATTGATTAGGAGCAATTGGATCCAAATGCTCCCTTTGAGATGACATGCATTTCCGTGTCCCGGTTCCGACATGCTCTGCAGTCGATACGGCCCGTTACTATAGCAGAATCGATGACGTGGATTTGTGTGCCAGGTTAAGCGGCGGTGGCGAACGCGGGATGGGAGGGGTCGGGGGTGGGTGCGGAAGTATGCAGAACTTGAATTCAAAATCTTTTAAAAATATTATTTCTGTCAACTCTACGCGGCAGCGGCGGCGAATAGACCGGGAAAGGGGAGGGGGTGCAGAAGTTAGCAGAACTTAAATTCAGAATCTTTTGAAAATATTATTTTTGGCGGCGGCGAATAGACCGGGAAGGGGGGAGGGTGCAGAAGTTAGCAGAACTTAAATTCAAAATCTTTTAAAATATTATTTCAGTAAATTCCACGCGGCGGAGAGGGTGCGGGCTTGTTGAAGTATACATAACGTGAATTCAAAATATCTTTACAAATTGTGTCTATCAACTCCACGTGTCTTAGAATCAAGAGGGGGGGGGGGGGTTACGGAAGAATGCATAACTTAAATTCAACCTTAAAGATTTGGTAAAGATCATTAGTGTCAAGTCCACGTGACTTAGAATCAAAAATGTATTTTTAAATACTATCTAGATCATGTTAGACCCCGCGCAGGTCGGAGAGGGGGGTTTACGGAAGTATGCACAACTTAAATTCAACCTTAAAGATTTGGTAAAGATCATTAGTGTCAACTCCACGTGTCTTAGAATCAAAAATGTCTTTTTAAATACTATCTAGATCATGTTAGACCCCGCGCCGTTCGGAGAGGGGGTTTACGGAAGTATGCAAAACTTACATTCAAAATATTTGTTTGTTCTCATTAGAGCGTAATACGTTTTAAATTATATTTTTGATATTTAAACAAAAAGAATTCTCCGAATTTTGTTCCTACTAGCGAAAATTAGACCCTCATATTTTGGTCATTTCGATAAATATACATGTTAAACTTTTAAATCGTTTGAAGCAATCCTTTATGTCTATGGCACGTGTCCGAGAAGCGCCAATGTCGCACAATCTTGTATTAAAAGACAGTGGGGTGGAGAAGATGTGATTTTATACACAGCTCTATGGAATAAATTTACATAATCGTCGATATCTCGGAAAGAAAATTATTCATCAAACATGATATTTTTTCTATTTTTTTGGGCAGGGAATATGCGGTTATTTTCTTTAAATTTTTTTTTTTTAAAAGATAAAAAAAACTAGATAATTACTTTATTTGGTTAGTCTACAATGAACATATTGCCTGTTTTGGTTACAACCAATCTTTCCCATTAATGAGAACTTTTACAATCAACACACCCCCGCACACCCCTCCCGTGCATGTCAGGATCAGTACACGCAAGCTCAAGTAAATGAAAGTATTGATTTTTTCTGTGATAAAATAAGCAAATTTCGACGCCCCTTGGGTTTTATTGACACGAATCCTTATAGTAAACAATTTACAATCATGACAATGGTAGTGGGAGGAGTAGTTTTTTGATTGATTGGGAGCAATTGGATCCAAATGCTCCCTTTGAGATGACATGCATTTCCGTGTCCCGGTTCCGACATGCATGATCATTTGGGGGCATCTACACAATGTGGTTTAATTAAGCCAGTGTCTTTCTGACCAAGTTTTAACAATATAGGACGTTGTCAAGTATGACTCGTCCCGGGGACTCGTTTACTTTTGAGGTCCAGGATCAGTAGACACATGTTATTGTCCATGAATATAAAGATACGAACACACACACCATACACCATAGATTATACATTTTCTATGATATAGTCAATGACAAAGTCTAGTTACAAGTACACTGCAAAAACACCGGTGTTAAAAATAACACCAATGGTGTTGTGAGAGGTCCACACCAACACCGGTGTACCGGTGTTAAATTCTTGGTGTTATATCAACACCATGTAGTGTCATTTTAACACTGCAAGTGTGACGAATAACACTGTAAGTGTTAATGTAACACCAATATAGTGTTGAAATAACACTAATTGGTGTGGACCTCTCAGAACACCGAACAGTGTTATTTTTAACATCGGTGTTTTTGTAGTGTACCATTTGGTAGATGCCAAGATTTATAAATGATGCAAAAGTAATACTAGTTACTCAGTGAATGTTTTTCTAGATATGATACTTACCAATTGATAAATATTGAAATGATAGACTTTAACATTTTAAAAATTGTCGTTACAGCTAGAAACGAGTGCGATTCCAATCCATGCCAGAACGGGGCTACATGTCATGACGACATTGGATCATTTGTTTGTGTTTGCCAAGCGGGCTACCTGGGAAAAACATGTCAGGAAGGTAGGTACAACACATACAAAGCCCAAGGGGAAACTGTTTTACGGGCTTAACCTGTGACCATTTATCCCAGGGCTCACCAATAATCCATAGCCTATATGGTCCCAATAAGGATACACCTGATTTCTATGCTCGTTTGAAAGATGTGGTCAATGATTTTAATAATCCTCTTTGTATTCTATGTGGTGATTGGAACTTGGTGCAAGATCCAATAATTGACACTTATAACTATAACAATATTAACAATCCTAAAGCAAGAGAATATGTATTACAAATGATGGAGGAGTTGAATATGTGTGACCCATGGAGAGTTCATTTCCCAGGTACTACACGGTATACATGGCGTAGACAGAACCCACTAAAACAAGCTAGACTAGATTTCTTTCTAATATCATCCGAACTTCTTAATATTGTTGAATTTGTTGATATACAGCCGGGATATCGCACAGATCACTCGTGCGTGGTACTACATTTAAGAAATGAGTATATTAAACATGGAAAAGGTACTTGGAAATTTAATAATTCTCTTTTAAAAGAGGATGAATATGTGTCTACCGTTCGAAATTCGATCGATAAGGTGAAGTCGATCTATGCTGCAACACCATATAATCCAGTCATGGTTGCTAATATTCCGTCTGAATCCTTAAATATAATGATAGATGACCAGCTCTTTTTCGAAATGCTGGTATTAGAAATACGTGGTGAAACAATTGCATATGCCTCAAAACGTAGAAAGAATATGGAAAATGTAGAGAATGAAGTAAACAAAGCCATAAATGATCTAGAGCTTCAGCTGTCTAATTTCACCAATGATACGACTAAATACATTGAGATAGCTTCCAATTTGAAAACAAAGCAATTAGAGTTAGAACTCATGAGAAGCAAAAAACTAAATGGTAGTTTTGTGAGGTCTAAAGCAAAATGGATAGAACACGGGGAGAAACCTACAAAATATTTTTTGAACCTTGAGAAGCAGAGATTTGTTAATAAGACAATCGGAGTCATTGAAACTGATAATGGACGGATATTACGTAATCAAGAGAGTATCGATGCAGAAATAACAAGCTTTTATAAACAATTATATTCTAAGGTCGATAACAGTGATACGGAAACTCTGAATACTTTAAATGGAACACAGTTGACAAATGAACAAGCTCAGTCAATCGAAGGCATTCTAACTTTAGAAGAATTAACAGCCTCATTAAACACCATGAAGAATGATAAATCACCAGGCCCAGACGGTTTCACCGTCGAATTTTATAAAGCTTTCTGGTCGCTTTTGTCTCAGTTTCTCTTACGTGCGGTAAATACGGCTTTCACAACTGGGGCTTTTTTAAAACCAAGAACAGAAGGGACTATAATTTTACTACCTAAAGGAAACAAACCCAGGAAATTCATTCGGAATTGGCGCCCAATATCTCTATTAAATGTATCGTATAAAATTGGTTCCGCCTCGATTGCAAATAGAATTAAAAACATGCTACCGTTTGTTATACACTAAGACCAGACAGGTTTTGTACCGGGTCGCTATATTGGTGAAAATATTAGGTTAATATATGATCTAATGCATTATATAAGAAATATACCAGGAATGCTCCTGCTTATTGATTTTGAAAAAGCATTCGACACAATATCCCATGATTTTATCCTGCGAACTTTGAAATTTTTCAATTTCGGACCTGATATCATACAATGGTTCTCTTCTTTTTATAGTAATGCTTCTTCATCGGTTATCATAAATGGCCATATATCAAAGTCTTTTTCCATCAACAGAGGTTGCAGACAGGGCGATATTCTCTCTCCGTATCTCTTTGTTCTTTGTGTGGAGGTGGTAGCAATAATGATTAGAAAAAATGAAAGTATTAAAGGATTTCAGATTGATGATAGTGTTTATAAATTAACACAATATGCAGATGACACAACTGTAATTCTGGATGGGTCAAAACAATCACTAGAACATGTAATAAGTACTTTAGATACATTTCGACATATGTGTGGTTTAAAGATTAACAAACAAAAAACATCAGCAGTATGGATTGGTAGCAACAGAACTAATATAGAACAGATTTGTCTAAATCTAAACTTAGATTGGAAATTAAACGGTGTTTTCGAAATGTTGGGTGTAAAGTTTAGTACAAACCTTAAAGATATGGTTAATATGAACTATACACAAGCCTTAGATTCTATTAAAAACGTTATTACTATGTGGTCGAAACGCTTCCTGACAGTGTATGGAAGAGTAACCGTGGTTAAATGTTTCATGTTATCAAAATTTAACTATATCGGTCAAATGCTTCCAAACCCTTCAGAGGAATTTCTGCGAGAAGTAAATGAGTATATATTCAAATTCATATGGAATGGAAAACCTGACAGAATAAAACGTAGTCAAATGATACAGGAATATCATTTTGGAGGAGTAAAAGTTCCTCATATTATTTGCCACCTGAAAGCTTTAAAAATAAGCTGGCTAAGACGTATTGAGCTAGGTGATCAAAAATGGATTAAACTTTTTCACCTATTATCCAACTTGAATAAAAATGACATCTATGAATTTGGAGAAAATAGATGGAAAAAAATAAAGAATCAAATAAAAAATAAGTTTTGGTATGATGTATTATATGCATGGGCTAATGTTATTCACAACCAGATGTGTGACCCAAATTTGGATTATAACTCCATAGCAAGGAATTACCTATGGTGGAATGATAAAATAACGGTTGGTAATCAATCTGTAAGATATAAACATTGGTATGTTAAAGGCGTAGTGTTCATAAATGATCTGTTGAAAAGTAATGGTAAATTTCTTTCTTTCCGTGAATTTTGTAACAAATATCATATACGCTCAAATATTATCGAATACTCTGGTATTGTGAATTCAATCAAAAGTAAATGGCCTTGTATTGGCAGAGGCAGAGCAAAAGTCCTGGAACCCTTTACACCTATGGCGTATGACCTGCTCTTAGGAGCGAAGAAAGGTTGTAAACCGTTCTATAAACTATTGCTAAAGAATGTTAAGACATCTTGTAACAGTCCGTTGAAATGGCAACACGAACTAGGAGTTTCAATCAACATAAAGGAATGGCAACGAATATGCTATCGACCAATGCAAATTACAAAAGATGCAAAACTTCATTGGTTCCAGTACAGAATACTAAACAACATATTGGGCACAAACCGTTTGCTTTATAAAATGAAAATAAAAGATAATGATCACTGCAGCTTCTGTAACTCCAAAACAGAAACTATTTTTCACTTGCTATACCAATGTGATATTGTTACAAGTTTCTGGAAACAAATCCAACTATATATTAGATGTATATTAGCCCCAACTCTAAGAAATATCAATATAACGCCTCTAATGGTTATTTTAGGCACACAGAAAGATGACGCTCTTGACCTTGTACTGTTATTAGCTAAATTCCATATATATAGGGCGAGAGTACAAAATACAAAACCAAACGTAATAACTTTTAAACATGAAATTCTTTTCCATCTTAAGGCCGAAAAATCTGTAGCAATAAGCAATAATAGTCTTAATCAATATGATAACAAATGGGCTAACTGGAATCGTCTATTTGTTTGAATAGGAATGAAAAATATGATTGTGTATATAGTTGGATTTTGATTTTGATTTTGTTTCGTTTTGTTTCTTTTTCGTTTTGTTTATTTAATATATTAATGTGGAGTTGTTCACACCTTGCTTTGACTGTGTTTTTCAGGTACACTTGCAAACGTGTGCGGTGCACACACTATGTATATATATATAAACATGTAAAATAATGTATAATATGTATATGCTGTAAAGAGAAGTGATGAGATGTTGTCAATAAAAAAAATCACCTCTTGCTTGGGGAAGAAAAAAATAAAAAAATAATAATCCATAGTTTTCAAAGTTGAGATTATTGTTTTCAATTGAAAATTTGTATCAACATTATTCTCCGACCCACAATACTCGTATTCTTGTTTTCTAACCTTCAGATGATCTTAAACATATTACCTATAAACCATTCATACGTGCATAGATCTCGCTCGGTTGTGATAACAGTATCAACCACTATTATGTTTAATATTGTCTCATTCAATATGCCGGTATCATAACATATATATTACAGTTCCATGCATGGGGAGTGAGTTCTCACTCCATTGCATAATGCAAATTCGTCATGTCTCTTAAAAACTGTACTGTATACATCCCATTGGAACGGTGACAAAAGGTTAGCTTACAAAACTTGTCACATTTTGCCTATTTTTCAATATATTACTCTTCTTGTTCAGACGATGAACTAGATTATAATCAACACAACTTTTATGGTTCAATTCACACATTTTTGATTAGTTCATTCTGACGGTCTGACCTAAGCATTTTGCTTGCGTCTAGTCACATCGTGTGTCTGCAAGGATAGACAAATAAACATGAAGGAAAGCACCTTTGCCCATTTTAGTCCTGACGTTTTGAAGTGCATGCAAAGACCATCTGCAATTATAGTAGGCTCACAGACCTCTTGGCCGGATTTGATAAATTTGGTAAAATCCTTATTTAAATGGAAGTTAGGTCAGCGATGAATTTTAAAAATAATGGCAAATATAGATAATAATTGATGGTGTATATACAGTGTCCTTTCCAATGTGTGTTTGATATACATTTGAAGTATTATGATTACAATTTTTTTGTATTTGTATATTTATGATATGTATATTCCATGTATTCCGTGCTAATGTTTCATTGTAATTTTTATATATATCACTGTAAAGCGTATGAACCACGAAACACGTTGACAACATAACTTGCTAATGGCATTGTTATGATATTACTGCATATAAACAAACCATGGCAACCCAGTCTCTCAATTACTAGTGTATCAAATAAATCGATCATGTTTGATTAATTTGATTAATTTGAAGTATATCTTAAAAGAGGAACAATGATTGTTTTAATAAATCAATATATGAGTGCTAAATTACGACCAGCGATAATCATTCATAGGTCTTAATGCATAGTGATAGAGATTACTAATTAGAGAATAATGACTGCGTAACAACTGTTTTCGTGAATTTGTTTTAAAATAAGAGGTTTTTGTTCTGGTCTGAGGAATTGTCAATTGTCTGCGCCCCTCGGGACAATTCCGAATGACTAGAACAAAACCCGAGGATTTCAAAACAAATTCACGAAAACAGTTGTTTAGCAGTCATTATTCTCATTCATTACTGAAAAATATGCATATTTTATCCAAATCGTTGATTTGTACCGATATAATCTTGCTAATAATTAATTAGTTTTCTGTTTATTTTGTCCACCCCTTATTAGTTATTGAAACAGTCCAAGTCGGGTCATCCCCTCATTCATATTTTTATCATTCAACCAATCAGAATTAAGCTTTAATCGTGTTTCCTCATAACTCATTGAATATTCAGTTTAGGGGCGTGAGGCGTTAATTTGATTGGTCGGTCAGTGAGCAAAACAATGGAACACTTTGGCGCAGTACTTTCGGGCAATTATTAGTAACCCGTGCTCGGCGTGCGCGTTCTCATCTAACGATTACTTTGATTGGAACGCACTTGGTACGCAGCTATTGCGATTATTCATGAAGTAATGAATGATTAATAAAATTCGACGAGGAGTGTAGTCTGGATCAACTTTTGAAGGATATATCGTCCACACTCATCATTTAATGTACGTTTCCCCGATCCAACACTCTCGTTGGATATCATTTACTGTAGATTTCCTGTTGGTATGCCCTGTGAACGACCACCCGATAACGTGCGTTTCCTTGTTCCAGTATTCCCTTCCCATTAAATAACGCATGTGACCTGATTATAGCCCTTTTGGGACTTTGTAACAACAATTAAGAACGATATTTCAGAGCAATACGTTATAGGCCTACATCAATACCTCGACAGAATTGATCATACGTCACTATCCCTATGTAATATCACAGAACATACGTTACTATGTATTGTCACTGATGAAATAGAACCTAATCGTTTCTTTAATATTTCATTCTTCAAATGTCTTAGAGCCAACATCAACGGAGAGATCAACCGTATCTGTTACCAGTGAGCAAGATTATACCACTACCGTAACAACAGAAAGTGAAGGTAAGCTATCGGGTCTGGTCATACACAAGTGTAACGTTTACAAATCCTAAATAGAAGGCATATTTATTTAAACAACTGCAATATTGTCTAGCATTTTTGATTCTATTTCGACCTTTGAATACAAATATGGATCTTTGAGTGTAATGGTTTAAATGTGGGTGACATGTTTTCTTCCAAAAATATGAGACGTTTTGGTGACAGCAACACGTGGTCTTAATCCTTTGGATATGTGTTACAGGAGGAAATAATCCAATTTAGAGATATAAATCGTAGGAGATATTAAGAAATGATGTATAATGTAAACGGCACTATATTAAAACAAGATTTGGACTACCTGTTTGTACACAAAATCAATGTTATTATTGGATCAATTAACGAATCCATTTTTGGTTTGGGACTTAGTAAAAATAATTCAAAACGATATTTTCATAACGATAGGTTATAGGCCTACACCACAAAATTGACCAACATTTATGAAACGTCACCATATCTATGTAATATCACCGAATATATATACGTCACTATGTATTGCCACTGATAGTACATAATCGTTTCTTATTTTATTGTTCACACTTCTTAGAGCCAACATCAAGGGAGGAATCAACTGGATCTGTTACCAGTGAGCAAGGTGATACCACTACCGTAACAACAGATAGTGAAGGTAAGTTACGGGGTCTGGTCAAACACAAGTGTAACGTTTACAAATCCTAAATAGAAGGCTTATTTGTTTTACCAACTGCAATATTGTCTATCATTTTAGATTCTATTTCAACATTTGAATACAAATATGGATCTTTGAGTGTAATGGTTTAAATGTGGGTGACATGTTTTCTTCCAAAAATATGAGGCGTTTTGATGACAGCAACAAGTGGTCTTAATCCTTTGGATATGTGTTACAGGAGGTAATAATCCAATTTAGAGATATAAGTCGTAGGAGATATTAAGAAATGATGTACAATGTAAACGTCACTATATTAAAACAAGATTTGGACTACCTGTTTGTACACAAAATCAATGTTATTATTGGATCAATTAACAAATCCATTTTTGGTTTGGGACTTAGTAAAAATAATTCAAAACGATATTTTCATAACGATAGGATATAGGCCTACACCACAAAATTGACCAACATTTATGAAACGTCACCATATCTATGTAATATCACCTAATATACGTCACTATGTATTGCCACTGATAGTACATAATCGTTTCTTATTTTATTGTTCACACTTCTTAGAGCCAACATCAAGGGAAGAATCAACTGGATCTGTTACCAGTGAGCAAGGTGATACCACTACCGTAACAACAGATAGTGAAGGTAAGTTACGGGGTCTGGTCAAACACAAGTGTAACCTTTACAAATCCTAAATAGAAGGCTTATTTGTTTTACCAACTGCAATATTGTCTATCATTTTAGATTCTATTTCAACATTTGAATACAAATATGGATCTTTGAGTGTAATGGTTTAAATTTTGGTGACATGTTTTCTTCCAAAAATATGAGGCGTTTTGGTGACAGCAACAAGTGGTCTTAATCCTTTGGATATGTATTACAGGAGGTAATAATCCAATTTAGAGATATAAGTCGTAGGAGATATTAAGAAATGATGTATAATGTAAACGTCACTATATTAAAACAAGATTTGGAATACCTGTTTGTACACAAAATCAATGTTATTATTGGATCAATTAACGAATCCCTTTTTGGTTTGGGACTTAGTAAAAACAATTCAAAACGATATTTTCATAACGATACATGTAGGTTATAGGCCTACACCACAAAATTGACCAACATTTATGAAACGTCACCATCCCTACGTAATATCACCGAATATACGTCACTATGTATTGCCACTGATAGTACATAATCGTTTCTTATTTTATTATTCACATTTCTTAGAGCCAACATCAAGGGAGGGATCAACCGGATCTGTTACCAGTGAGCCAGGTGATACCACTACCGTAACGACGGACAGTGAAGGTAAGCTACGGGGCCAGGGCATAAACAATTTTAATCGTAATTTTAAAGCAAAAAGTGTTTCCTAAATAGTAGGCTAATTTGTTGAAAAAGCTGCAACATTTTCAAATATTTTAGATTCTCTTTCAAAATTTGAATACAAATAATATGGAAATTTGAGAGATAATGGTTTAACAACAGTAAAATACGGTCGTCTGAAATAGCTTGAATTTCGTCCATAGCATTATAACAGTGACTATAATCAGTAAGCGCACACGAGGCTCGCACAACGCAACAGAGCGCTAAGGGCATAATCTGCGTGACGCGTGTGTACTCAAAGTTGCGCACATATGCTTTGATTACTTTTGTGCGTGGAGAGATACGAATATGCATTATTTTTCGCCAATTTGGAACTGATTAAACCTTGGCAAAGACTCTAATTAACTTAAATGTATAGATATACAGATTCTCTTTATTTCTGTTAATCTGACAGTATACAAATGCTAAGTAATGATACATTTTATCAAATCCTTTTCCAAATGGAAGGTTATGTCAGAGATAAACCAACAGAATAATTGAAACATAATCTTACTATTAATCTGGAATTGGTGTGTGTGTTTGTGTGGGGTGTGTTGGGGGGGGGGGGGGGGGGGTGGGGGGGGGGGGGGGGGGGGGTGGTGTTGTGTATTCCAGTGAAATTGGCTAAGAATTGGCTCCACAACAGCAGAAAATGATCGAATTTAGCTCAACATTGTCACTAGAATTGTCCGCTGTGCGTTTCGTGTAGGGATGCGTAATATGGAGTATGCCTCACTAAGCTGGGCGAGCGCTTCACCACCTAAGCCAGCTTGACAACATCAAAAAGAAGGCATTCAAAACTATTGGAGTTCACGATGCTACTGCTCTGTCAAAGCTCAACATCACCTGTCAGCCTGCTTCACAGGCGACTGGTCGCATCAGCTATGGTAGTGTACAAAATGTACTCCAACCACTGCCCAAGGGATTTGGCAGCGTTGCTTCCGACATGTTCAACGTCGTGCTGTCCGTTCGAGTGTATCAATGCCATCCCATACTCTTTCACTGCCGACTGCCATAATTCGCTGCTTAGTAAGAAGCTTCCTTCACACAGCCATTCCCTTATGGAAAAGTCTTCCAGTCGACGTTGCTGGCAGCAACTCAGAGGCAGGGATCCAGGCTTTCATGACAGCTTCTCTACAACTCTTAACTTTGCATATCCTTCATTCTCTTTCTTGACACTCTTCATACAAGTCCTTTCAATACCTGACTGTTACATTAGCATGGTGGTCATGGGTTAAGTGTGTATTATATATATATAGGTTAATTATTGGTTGGTGGTCCTGTAAAGCATGTTACGGTCACGCCCCAACAGGTTACGACAGGCAGCTCCTAGTAGATTTAGTTCCTTAGTTTGTTGCGTAGGTTCTCTTGATGCCCATGACCTCCAGATATTATTATTTTCTTTTATTATATTTTGATGTTGTTCTCCATGTTCGGGCTTTTATCTTATTCTTATGTCACTTTAATTGGCATTTTTAAAACCCCTGCCCATTTGTGTTTCTTGTATTATGCATATTTTCTGAGATGCAGTGAACCAATTGATTGGCCTTACAGAGATCTTTGTAGAGCCAGTTTGATTTCTAATCACTTACAATTCATTAATTTTGTTAATGTCTGTTGGGCTATTGTTCACGGTTGCTCTTTATATAAATAAAACAATACCGTGGTAACGCGTAGCGTGAATGTTTGCGCAAGGGCGAGCTGCCGCGACACTATACGCACACAACCCACACGGCCCCGTACGGGCAGAAAAATGATATAAACCACACGGGAAATAGTGTAGGATAGGGCTATAGGTTATAATGTATAGTGATGTGGTGTAAGTACCGTCGGACGGGGGTTAACTCACGGGAAATGGTTTAGGATACAGCCTACGGTTATTTAATTAATGCGGTATAAGTACCGTCGGGTGGGTTAAAACAAGGAAAATGGTTTAGGTTTAGGATTCCTAGTGGTTATATAAATGCAAAAAGGTTGCTTAAAATACGTTGCTTAAAGTACTTTTATCATCCGTTGGTTGACGTGTTGATTAACATTCAGTCAACATATGTAGAAATCTAGGTGTTGTATAAAAGTAAAAACTACCAAACGTTGAGCAAAACAATTTATTAACAAGTTGGGGAAACCCCCGGTCAAAACTTGTTTTGTTGCTAAAATATTGCGTTAATTGTTTCAATTGGGCAACTGTTGAGTATTTGTCTCAGGCAATCGCGCAACTTATGTTAAGATTTAACCATGTGGTTTAAATTGATCAATTGTTGCTTAAATTCTCGATTCTAATGGCGTCCGTGTGATGGATCTTCTCAGAATTTGGGGAATGGTTGTATACGCATATATCTTATCCCGTCCGCAACTTGTGCCCCAGGACCACAATTAGATTTATTCTGTCTTGGCATCCAAAACGGATTAAGCGCAAACACTGACAAAATAGTTTAAAGTTGCCATCCTTGTTTGACATATATTTGTTTATGAATATCATTTCAGCGGTGTTATAGCGACGTCACTAATAGTCTGTAACTTTCGGCGAGACTTGGTGAAATAAGATGGGAATTAATCTTGGAAAAAGAATAACATTGGGTTTTTTTACAAAATCTATGTTAAAATAACCGATTGCATGCATTACATGCATTGTAATTGTAATCCAGACATTGCCACATTCGAGTAATAAGCTTGTTTCTGTTTGTTCTAAACCTGGTCTAAATCTGAAGTATCGTCATGATGTAGGTAGTAGAACAGTTGAGTCGATCGATCGATCGGTCGGTCCGACTCCCGAGTCCAGCAAAATACTCAAGTTCGGCTCAAGTAGTGATCTAAGTACTTCATGTCAGTCAGTTCCAAATTGGCGAAACCTGTTTTTAGCAGCGAATTAATTCAGAAGAGCGTCGCACGCAGAACGCTCGAATGGCGCATGCCATTGTATGCGTGACGCTTGCGTATGCGAAAATCTCGCTTATACACTTGTATTACCTTTGCGCGCGGATAGATAAATACCGAATATTTCTCGCCAATATTGGAACTGATTGAACTATAGTGTGTTCAAATCTGAAATTTGGGTAGGCCCAAGAGTACTCACTATAAACTACGCCATTGTACAGTACCGCTGGAATTATAGTGTACATATACAAATTACAACCAACTACGATGACAATGCGATGACAACATTTGACTATGTAAAATTTAAAAAACCCCACCAGGAGCCAAAACTTGGCAGGAGACTAAAACTCCTGGGTGCCCGCTTATTTGGAGGCTTGCGTTGAGGTCCGTTGATATCGTTCAATTGAAGCTGTTCTGTACAATACAGAACCACAGCCAGCAGCGCGCGTACACAATTTCTCTACCAATCCAAATCACAGGACAACGGCACAAGATCCTAGCCAAGAGGCCGGGAAGCGATAACTTACAAACAGCGGCCGCAATTTTAGACCACGTCAGAATTTGTATAGGAAATCAATCGTGTTATTTTTCGCCCCTGGTATATTATGCCCATTATTGGACCAATATTGGTTGCCAACATGATGAAGAGCGCCAATGTGAAACCAATATTGGGTCAATATTGGCTTGGCAACATGATGCCAATTGAAGAGCGCCAATGCAAAACCAATATTGGTCCAATATTGGGCACAATATACCAGGGGCGGAAAACAACATGATTGATTTCATATACAAATTCTGACGTGGTCTAAATAATATGCGCAAAATATTTCCCGCCAATGAAATTCTTTGGCGGGAATCGTGTTATGACCTATTGTTGGTTAAAACTATGATGCCTTAACCAACGTTGAATGAACTAAAAATGAATTATATTTTTACTCTTTAACCAACGCAGTATTAAAAGTAATTTTTAACCAACGTTTCATTTTTAACCAATGTAGTATACTTTTTAACCAACATTCTTTTAACCCATGTTTTTTTTAATACCTGTTCTGAGAGTACATGGTCCCGCACCATCTCTTTTGCCCTCAGACGGTGGTGGCACCTTTTTTCAATCTGGCATCTGATATCAAGACTTGCGATACGAGCCTAATCGTTTACGGGTATTTAATTAAAAGACTAATTATAATTATTAGGTCATACAATTGCAGCATTTGTCTTTATCTTTCTTTTTTGCAGTTGGCCGGTGTAGATATATGTGTCGATACGTTGATATGTGTCAATACGTTGATATTTTGTTGTTGTTGGTCGATTTACCGACCATGTGCAAGATATCAACTTTCTCCTCTAAACACAGATTACATGAACCTGATATTGCCGTATATTCGTGTATCGTGTTGGATTTGTTTTACAATTTCCAATTGTATATCTAGTCGAATGCCTGATTGTTTCTTTTTAATGAGCATCTACATTTGGAAACTAACACACACACTTAGGTATCGAGCACTATATGATAAGAGTGTTGCTGTTTATGATAAAATAGATGAAATTTATTATAATCATAAGAAAACAATTTACAACATATGTTATAACAATACCGAGTTAGCGCTAACCGTGTCAGTGGTATTTATTTATCTATTTATTCAATCCGATCCTCAGCAATTACATGGTAATCTGATCGTAATGAACAAGCAGCAGTGATTCTCCGCTGAGGTGACTGCACCACATTTCAAATCACGTGTTCTATATTATTCCAAAGCTTTAAATTATCTCCTGCCGCTTTGCCTAGAAAGGGTAAATCGATCATTATGCCCATCACCTATCACCTGTTATCAATTTAACGCCCTTCGATTCCATTTTCGCATCAAGGTATTTCGTGATCACGTTAGAAACCACTAAATTTAGGCAAACATGTATAATATTCTCTGATTACTTTGGCAATGATAGAGCGACACCTATACCAGTTGCGACAAAGTTTAAGGTCAAGAGAATCGGGGTTTTGTCTGAGGAGATACTTATTCCATTATTATATAATCCCTGTGCAGTCTGCCTTACTTAAAACAGACAGCTATGTAATACTGGTATTAGATCATTTACAATGTTCTATGTGCCTACAACGTTACTCTAAATGTTGTCGCAGGCTTCACAGGGTAACACGAATGATGAAGTGTACCAAAGTGGACCGATGCGCACTTAGCACGCTCTATTTGCTCTCTGATGTTCAGCACTCACACATCCGCTGTGATCGGATCATGAAATTTAGGTGGATAAAGGGAATGCTGTCAAACCAGTGAGATGTCAACACCTCCCTGGTCAAACGTTTAATACAAAAGTGGATAACTGGTAGGCCCTACATGTACTGTGCAATCCAATTGACTTGATGCAGTGGAACAAAACGCAAAATCTTGCGCGTCCCGGAAACAAGAACGCGTACATTGCACCACCAAACAATATTTGGACCGATGACGTCAGCTACGTACAGCTGATTGCATTTGTATTGCCCAATTGTGCTACTAAGTCAGAATTTGGCAAAACGTCAACGCTCCAATATGGACGAGCAACACTAGAAGTATAATGACTATCGTTCTTATAAGGGGAACCACAGATGACTTGGAAAAGTGGACTTTTCAACATCCAGTTTGAAATAATACCCTATTGTTGGGTGCTCAATCACACAATGCGTCTACAGTGACACGCAATTGCCATCTTCAGAAGGTACTTATAATGTGCCTGTATAGGAAAGATGAATGATAATCATGCTATACTAGGGTTACAGCTTGAAATCCACAAGCTCCTGAAAACCCCATCAAAAAGAAAAGTTAACAAAAACAAATTTGAAAATTGGAAGAAAAATAATTTTATTTTTAAAACTTCAAGTTGTTTTCAGTTGGGGTGAAGGAGCTGTGTAATTCATGCTGTATAATCCCTTTATAAAGGTGATAATCATTCTTTATTTCATTACAAGCACACTACAATTACCTTCTGAAGTAAGTACGTGTGGTGTTTGAGCACAATAACATGGACAAACAATAAACTCATGCCTAATTGTCCGTTGAACTCATTCAACATCTCTTTGAGGCTGTTGGAATTAAGCATACAATAATTGCCTAAGTCAACCCCACTAGACCATACAAAATTATCCAAAATAAAACTATCTCCACGCGCGTGCTGCTGCATTGGCTCGATTACGCACCGCAGGCATATGTGGCCACGAAGTTTGTGGCTGCATATGCGCTGGGGAGCTACAATCAAAGAAAATAATAGTTGGCACACTTGATACAATTTAATACAACTATCCCTGTGCTCACAACAGAGAACCGACTTGGGACATAGCACTCTTTAATAGCACGCAGAGGTCTCCCCCCTCTCTCTCATGCTTCCCCACCCCCATCAATCAATGTTGAGAGAGCTGCCAAAGCTTCTGATGACATGTGGCTCGGATCAACATTGCCTCGGGGGAGAGGGGCACTTTTTTCCTTAATTGGGACAAAGTGTGCCAACCTTTTTTCCTTGATTGTAGCTCAGTTGATAGGGGCACAGACTGGGGTGTGAATGGTCCCGGGATCGAATCCCGGGGGGTGCTCGGTGATTTTCGGGTTTAAAAAAATTGTACTTGTTCCCCCTCCCCCGATACACGCAAAACATAGCCGTGGGAGTTAGGGTTAAGTGCCTAGGTAAATATTCAACTCTAAACCGTGCTACCGTGATATATTGAATGCTGTTGACAGACGAGAGGTTGTATTTCTTGTGATGCTTGATCTGTCTGCAGCATTCGATACTATTGATCATAACATGCTATTGCGTCGTCTTGAGGGCGGTTTTGGGATTTCTGGCAAGGCTCTCCAGTGGATAAGATCTTATCTGGAGAGTCGTGTATACCAAGTTCAAATAGACGGGGTTTACTCTGATAAATGTAAATTAGACACTGGAGTTCCTCAAGGCTCTGTACTTGGTCCTTTGGGTTTTATTCTATACATATCACCTCTTGGTAACATTATACGTAAACATGGACTTAGTTTCCATGTTTATGCCGATGACACTCAAATATATATTTCTTTTGACCCGAGTATACCAGATGCGTATCAAACTGCTCTTTCACAACTTGAAGCATGTATCTCTGAGCTCAGTGACTGGATGGCTGTAAATAAATTAAAACTCAATCATAGTAAAACTGAATTTTTCATTGCTGGCACCACCCAAGGACTAAACAAACTCTCACCCCTTACACTCAAAGTTGGTGATGACATGATCAAACAAAGTTCTTCGGTGCGCAATCTCGGTATTATTTTTGATGATCATATGTCCATGACTAAACACGTCAATAGTCTGATCTCTTCTGTCAACTTTCAACTAAGGAACATCCGTCGCATCGCTAAATACCTTGATCAGGACACAAAACACCACGTCATTCGTTGTCTAATTCTCTCTCGTCTGGACTACGGCAATGCACTCCTGTATGGCGCCACATCTAAGGACCTTGATCGTCTTCAGTCTCTACAACACAAAGCCGTCAAACTTATCTTCTCCGCGGGCAGGCGTGACAGTCCTTCACCCCTCATGAACAACCTTCACTGGTTGCCAATACGGGAGCGCATCAAATTCAAAATATGCATGTATGTTTTCAAATGCCTTCACGGCACTGCACCAGCTTACCTTACAAACTTCCTCTCCCATAGACCAAAATCTGTTACCGGACCCATCACACGTTCTTCATCCGATTCTTCTCTTCTTCATGTTCATGTGGGAAAAAATCGCATCGGGGATAAATCTTTCTATGTGTCGGCACCCTTGATGTGGAACAGCCTCCCAAGAAACATCAGGGAGGCATGTACATTGCCTACCTTCAAGAAGGTGTTGAAGTCACACTTCTATCCATCACACTGACTCAATTTGCATTGTTTATTTATGTATTTATTTATTTATTCTTTATTCATGGCGCTTTGATCAATTTGGAAAGGCGCCTTATAAATGTTGTTTATTATTATTATTATTATTACCAAATCAAAAAGGATTATTGCCTATTTATTGTCACGCGTGTGACTTAGGCATAATCATTGAATTGCCTAAATCAAATAGTGTGACTTAGGCAGTTTTGAGACTAACTATTTAGACAGTGAAAGTGTTTTATAAGTTTAGAAAGGTAATTGTAGTGCCAGAGTCTGGATGTAAAAAAGTACTATAGTGAATTTCTAAGAACTTTTAGTCAAATTGCATAAATTAGTTTGATGATGTAAAAGTGCTAACTAAAATAAACAATCTGCCTAAGTCACAACGGTAAATGTAGCCAAAGTCATTTTAATTGGTTACGTAATACTATTGAGACATGACAGCATAGCCATAATGTTTTGTTTGTCTTCTTGTATCAACATGTCATTATGCTTTAAATGGTTAATCAAAGTAAAGTAACAAAACTAGATTGTTTTTTTTTATTTATCTCAAAATTAGTCAAAATGACTTAGGCAATTATGTTATTAAGCTGACGATATTGAAGATCCCGTGAGGGCTTTTGTTCAATATATCTCAGTTTTTGATAAATAATAAAAGATGTATATCTTATGAGATTATTGGTTTTATCTTTTAATTGATTTGTCTAGAATGCTCTGTTCCACTTGGTATGGAAGATGAATCTATACCTAATGGTAATATTACAGCCTCATCGGTGTATAGTAGTGCTGCGACTGGTCCTCACTATGCATACTATGCAAGACTTAATGGCGATAAGGCATGGACGGTGGACACGAATGGACAGTGGATTCAGGCAGATATCGGGTATCAAACCAATGTGACTGGTGTTGTGATACAAGGTGATGGGGGATATGGGTCTTTTGACCACTGGGTGAAAACACTGAAAGTGTCTACATTCTTATCTAGCACATCAGACCCAGAAACATTTATTACAGATGCTAAAGGGGTAGAATACAAGGTATGTACACACAGAAAACATTATGTAAAAAATAAATATGTAAGAAAAAACGATGTAAAATATTACATCTCTGAAGTAAAAGCTGTATAGAAATCAATAATAACGCAAGTTGATGAATATTTACGATGTTTACCGGTCAAAGTTTGCTTGTCTCTTCTGATTGGATGTTATACCTTATCATGAATCATTCCTATTGGCCATATTTGGCAATATCACCCCCCTCCCGCGAAGAACCGTTGGATTTCCAGCGGTTTTATAAAATGAAACATTAGATCGGCGATGCAAGTTGCTCAAGGCTTTGTGTTCCACAGCTCTTAACTCGTAAATCCTATGTCACTTGTCATAGCACACTGTATTCAACTTTATTGTGGAAGGATGGGATTTCGGTGTTAGTAACGGCAGATGGATACGGACAATCTGTGACTGCCTTAATTTAAATAATTTTAGAAGCCTGATCAAGTCTGACTGATAGGATATTATAATACTTTCAACGAAATGTCTATCAATATAAGAAAATTGCAATATCTTTAATATCTGGGTCAAATGTCTCTCATCATTCTCTTTTTCGTTCTTTTTTTCTCAGACATTTAGCGCCAACGCTGACATTAACACAGCTGTCACTAACTACTTCGACGAACCTGTCACAGCTCAAATCGTTCGCATCTATCCACTGACATCAAAAGGCTCCCCGACCTCGAGTATGAGATTTGAACTGTTAGGTTGCAAAAAAGTGTAAATTGATAAACAGAACACTGAATGCAATGGATTGATACGCGACATGCATATGTATATATATCAGTCAAAATGCTGCTATAATTTATTACATACTGATTGGCAATTGCCTAGATGAATTATATCCAATTGTAAATGTAAATTTAGCAATTTAAATGCAGTGATACCCTCCTACAGATATTATTATAATATGTAATATTTGACATTCATGTTGTATTTACTGTAGCCTTTCAGATTTTGAGCACATGCCTATTGTGTACCGCAAGGCTCTATATTAGGACCATTACTTGTTATTATATGTGTAAATTGTATACCTAATGCTGTACATTATACAACTATTATGTATGCAGATGATACCTCTTTATTATATTATGTTGAGCCAAAATCCCTGAAAATCTTTCAAATGACCTAACCACAAATTTGAATCTTATAGCTAACTGGTTGAAGGCTAACAAGCTAACACTAAATTTTAACAAAATTAAAGTAATGGATTTTGGTACCACTTACATTTTAGATAGATTTAGTCATGTTACCCTCTCCTACAAGAATTCAATTATTGAAATGGTAAATGATTTCAAATATCTTGGTGTAAAATATAATAAGAATATGCCATGGTCATCACATGCAGAATATGTAGGGGAGATCGGGGCGAGTCCGCCCTCGGGGCGAGTCCGCCCACCACGTGTTTCTCATCACGTGACTGTTGAACAAATATCAGACTGGTGTAATTTGGTTACACCGGTCCTAGCAAAGTAACTATTAAAACTTCAGACCCGGATACAGCTCCCCTAAGGATTTATATTGAATAATTGTGTTTGGATAATTAAAGTAAGATTATCTGCCATTAAAAACGTTGCATTAATCTAAAGACATCACAGCAATGGTACTAACTTTTATAGTCATTCAAAAGGTATAAGGGCTTTGCCTAACATATTATGCAGTTAAAAACTTCCCAATCCGTGTTTAGAAGGTGTACCATGAGATTTAAAAAAAAAATAGCTCTGGGGTGAGTTCGCCCCCATACCGCCGGGGCGAGTCCGCCCATGTCCTATTATACGCTAAGAAGGGGCAGACTCGCCCCAACATAATAAATGGACACATGATGTGTCCATTTCATATGTTGGGGCCACATGGCCTAATTTGTCATAGTTGTGTCTAGTTGACTTTTGATCAATCTTTACATGGAATAACTGATAGTTTTTGCAATATTTAACTTGCCTATGAAGCCGGACGAGCTTGCACATCATGAGGGCGAACTCGCCCCGGCGTGTGTAGTATGGGGTAAGTCCGCCCTGTTGGTTATTTTCCTTACTCCTGCACTAACATGTACTAAAAGTTATAGAGTGCTGAAAATATGGGGGTATGTAGCTAAGAAACGTAGCTTTCATTTGGAAGTAGGATCATTTTCTAACTTGTAAAATGAGTCCAATAGGCAAGCCTGAAAATTAGAGGGCGGACTCGCCCCGCTCTCCCCTATCTAATATCTCAAAAGGAATTGATATTATTAGACGTGTTAAGCATTGTCCCCCATATACATTAGAATATGCCAGCCAAGTATGGTCTTACTGTTCTCAGACGTACCAAACTGCAGATTCTCCATAATCGATTAGCCAGAACAATAGTATCTGCTGATATTAGTACACCTATTAATGATATGATGACTTTACTCAAGTGGGTAAAACTAAATGAAAGGTGGACAAATGAAATGCTTTCCATTGTATTCAAATGTTTAAGAATATCATGCCAATTTGAGTTTGTACATATTAGTCATACTTATACAACAAGAAATCATACATCACATACTCTATTGATTCACATATGGTAAGCGTTCATTTCAAGCCAAGGATTCTTCTCTTTGGAACAATGTTTCACCAAAATATGTATTGAGTTGAGAAATATGTCACTAAGTCAATTTAAGTCATGTATCACTACTTAAAACCTTTTTTTTTTAGGATAGGTTCAAAACTCACTGCTGTTATAGACTAAGTAAACCTTTAATTCTCTGAAACTATGTGGTTGAAAGGTTACCTTGAACTACCGTAGTGTTAGAAAAATGGGAAATGACAATTATAATACTTTTTCGTGCGTGGTAGGCCTACTTGAAGAAAAAAAAAATGAAAAACGAAAAAAAAAACGAGTGCCCGGTCATACACGACCTATATTACTTAGTATTTTAAAGGTCATCCTTAAATGTCTCAAATTATATTACAAAACTTAATCGTGTATAACTTAAGTTAGAGGGCAGATAAACCTATTATTTATTCTTCAAAGTTATCATTCTTAAATTCATTTTTTCCCGTGATGTTTTAGTCTTAAATTATATTTTGTCAACAGTGTAATAATACAATTGTAAGTACAATAACTATTAACATGATTAATACTATGAGTTAATGAGTTAATTTATTCTTCTATCAACATTAATAATTATTTAGGTATAACACTTTCCACGCGGCTATTGTTTTAATACCATACTTAGTAATAAAAGATGGACATTTTGTTTTGGTTGCCGGACTATTGTGTGACAATGGATGGGTTTGTCCATATTTTGAGTAATGGTCGTCGGTGCATACACTACGATGAAAATATATGTCCATCTGTTATGCATAGCATCATAATTATATCATATTCTAACATTAGTTCTTCATGTAAAGTGACAGCAATCTTACCCATCTTTAAAATAATCGAATCCAGACTTTTTTCTTCGTGGTACGGTGCTTTCGAGCGCGGGTATTGCCTGCGCCAAACAGGCACGCACGTAAATGTAACCTCGCTGGTGCAGCGATTGGAAGCGGATGGAAACGCTGAAAACACGCAAACTTGCGCCTGTCGGAATTGCCATCCAGTAGGGCCTGATATAAGGCAGCAAGAAATACGAAGCGTTCAATAAAATACCGAAATCTTGATGATATACATATTAAACAACTCCCACTGCATTAGAATGGTATACAACAAAATATTGTTTCAGAAACCTTTCTCAAATTTTATTTTCTATCCCAAGGTTTATACATGTCTGTACATATTTCAATGCATTTCGCATGGGATTCCAAATATGGTAATAACATTCAATAATTTTGACATTTAAAAATAAAATTTAAACTGTGAAGTTTTGAAATGTCGTCTGCAGGCGCCTACCGCGTGGTTGTTAAATCCTATTGATATTTGACCATACCTTGTTACTTGTTGACAAATAACTTATAAGCAATTGGGTAGGGAAAGCAGACAAACACTACACCTTCTGAGGTTATCTTAGTTCGCCAAGAAAGAAACTCGCCAGTTGGCTTGTATTCCTAGACTTGAATTGAAAATGTCGGACTAGCCCTTCGGACTTACTGGCGACTGTCGTCCTTCTTGGCGGACTAGGAAATATTGATATCATAATCGTGATAATGTAGCCTATAATAATAGGACAGTTATAAACAGGTCAAATAAGAGAAACAAAAACAGAACTTCCGACATAAGTTATTGTCAGTGTGTAGATATCGATGCATGGCAATAAAGAAACAAGTATGAGAGCCTAAGGGAAGCAAAAATATAAGTACTGTATGTGTGAAATATAATAATTAACAAATAAATTAAAATTAGCATAATAAAGAATAGTAAGTGGAGTGAGGAACTGGTGAGAAATATGTAACTTATCAATATTGGGCTCAACTATTGTATTATTCATGTTTTCATTGGATCTTTTCATAGATCCAGTTCCCCCTCATTGCCTGTAATTGTTCACAGTGTATTATCTACTGTTTTCAACTGTGTGTATATATTAATATGTTAGATTGATATTTTGTACTCGCGTTTATACGGTTTCCTCAACCGTCTCTTCACTTCGTTAGTAGTACGTATACATTAATTCATTAGTGCATTAATTGCTTGATCCACTAGCCTTTCCCATGAGAGACTTGATTTGTGTGATGAGTGGATTAAATATCGAGGGTTGACAGCCAGAACGCCTTAAAAACTCAAAACAGGTCATTCTGAGAAAATATAATAGGCCTTTAATTGTGTTCCATTGAATTCTGTGTAAGCAAATAACTGTGTTTTAAACTCCAATGGGGCTATTTTTTTAGTATTGGGTAAGTAGTCTTTTTGGTTCTTTGAATATTTGGACGAAATGGTAAAAATGACCAACAAGTGAGTGAAAGGCCTTCCGGTTGTCAACCCTCGATATGTAACTTCAAATAATCTTCAACTCAACAATCCTGATACACTTAAGGGCTCATCAGACTCCACAACGCTCCAACTATTTGCGCTCTCACACATGCGTGGTAGCTCCACCACAACGTAATGACGCAGCCTGATTGGTCAACGGTGTTCAAGCACTTTATCCAAAGGAAAATCAACCCTCTTGTTGTCAATTGTTTAAATATATCTGAACTAATTGCATTAGGTCTGCCAGTCGAAAAGGCCATTACAGATTGTAACCAGAGGACATTCCGTAGACCATTATAAATCATAAGTCAAGCATTTGTTCAAGGTTATTATATCAAGCCATATATGGAATGGCATAGACAATCAAGTATTATTTGTAGGATATTCAAAGGTAAAATGTACCGGCAAAACTAGTTTGGTTAAAAAAAGGAACACCTTTCTTAACACATTGTGTGTAACAGTTTGGGAACACCATGTGTTTTAGAACGCCTGAATACCGGACGCATTCTAGAACACTGTGGTGTTCTCAAACTGTTACGAACAAAAGCGTTAAGAAATGTGGTGTAAGAGAGGTGTTCCTTTATTTAACACGGTGTTCAAATTGGGACATGTAACGATATTATAGTTTTTAATGTTTTTCAAATATTTGTTGATATAGGATACTGTAAAATCGAGAGAAAAGTGAAAATGTGTAAATATAAAAGTTTGAAATCATAGAACACCATTTGGCGTATAATCAGATTACAACACCATTTGAGGCGTCAACACATGTTGTGTGTATTGTATTAGTGATACAGGTAAAGAATACACTGTTATGGTATAATAATATTGTGATATGAACAGTGAAAATAAAGTTGCACTGAATATAAATAAAGAATTATGTTAATTGAATTTGTTTTCTATACGATCAGTTGTGTTACTAGTGTCCATCGAAAAAGCACCACCGGTGAACGCATTTTCTTGGACGGCTCCCAGTAATCACCTACATTGGGTAGCCAAAGTCGAAGGACCCAGTCCATCAGACATCAGACCCAATTACCATTTCATTGTGTTTATTGTACATTTTATACCAATAAATTCATGATTTAAATGCATGTCATGATTTTATCGAGCAATTCAGAATTCCATGTCAAATCGCCGTAGTAAATCACCTCATGAATATCAATTAGCTCATTATCGGCAGTGTAACGCTATGGGAATTTTCAACTGAGATCAACTGGTGTTGGGAAAACCCTATGTGCAGAAATGTATAAATGATTAATGGCATGCGCAGGTTATGAATACCTTCAGAAGGAACCATTCCAGCTTAAATAAGTATTTTTTTGTGACAGAATACAAATACTGACTAAATGTGAGCTCAATTGCTCTATCGACGAAATAAGTAGTAACGAATTCAAAATTGACATGATTGTAAACGAAGTTAAAGGCACATTATGTGATCTTTTTCAGGGGGATGCCCTCTATTCAATTTTATTTTTAGAAAGTAGATTTTCTTGTAGATTTACATTTTTAATCATAAATCATGAATATATTCTAGGTTACTGAGCGATACGATTCCTAATTACTTCAAAATCATGGTTTTAGAGTGAATTAAGAGTAAAAAATAAACTGTTCTGCTAGCAGAACAATCTATTTTCACTCTTTAAACCATGATTTTGAAGTAATAAGGAATCGTATCACTCTGTAACTCAGAATATTCATGATTCATGATCAGTAATGTAAATCTGCAAGAAAATCTGCTTTCTAAAAAAAAATCATGAATAGAGGGCGCACTTGGAAAAGATCACATAATATGCCTTTAAACTAATACATCGGTAATTAGCACATTCCACTTCCACGCAGCAGGCGTATGCAGACGACATTCCAAAATGTCACAAATGTTTCAAAAATGATAACATTATTGAATCACATCACCATATTTGGAATCACCATGAGAAATCAATTAAAATAAGTAAAAACATGCCTAGTACACTCTCAAAAATGTTTTTTCTCAGTGTGTTGAGTTAAACGTGTTGAGTAGAAAATTGAGTCAAAATGTACTCCGTAATACGAATTTCCGTAATACTCCTGACCCGAGCAAAGTTGTGAAAAACATGTTGAGTAAAGCATTTTGAAAGTTAACTCAACGTTGCGCAGTTTGCGCAAACGCGTGCGACATGACGGAGCTGTCGCTACTGCTTTCTTGCTGGGGTGTGGGGGACATTTTCCCATTCATGAAGGTAAGACCTCATAATTATTACCCGAAGCTTACACAATTATCGTTTCTTTGTTGTGATGCAATGAACTTTTCATGAAACCATGATGAACGTGATGCAAATGTTGAAATGAATTTAAGCTTATAAGCTTATAAGCTTAAGTTAATAACTAGGTGAGGTCCAATAGTACCCAAGTCAGTCACCCACTCGCTCTCCGACTGGATGCACTCTTAGCCCTCTGTAACCCTAATTGAATAATGTTCGGGTAATAATTATGAGGTCTTAACTTCAAGAATGGGGAAAATTTCCCTGACATCAGTTGAGTCAAATTCATGTTGCTCAATAGTTGGGCAAACAAACAGCCTGCTCAATATCAGTTGAGTCAAATACACATTGCTCAACAGTTGGGCAAAAGATTACTCAAACACTTTGCAAAATATTACTCCTTGTGGGTAGAGTAAGGTTTCACTACCCTGTTGAGTAAGAAATGGAACAGCTCAACTGTTGAGTAGGGCGGAGTAAAAGTTTACTCAACAATTGTTGAGCCAGGTATTGACTCCTTTAATGACTAACATTTTACTAACTGGCAGAGTAAATTTGCTACTCAACCTTTGTTGAGTCAAGCTTACTCACAAAATGAGCTGTTCCCTTTTGACTATCAAAATTAGTATGATTTTTTTAATTTAATACTCAGGTTGAGTAAATTAATTTTTAGAGTGTATCGGTTCAGTAATACTTGAGATTGACTTCGGAAGTTGGGAAAGGTTTCTCAAAAATCTATTTTGTGTATGGCAAAACTAATATAGCTGCGTGGAAAGTGTTTAATAAGAACGATGTCTATTTGTTATCAAGTTGTTGGTAGTCTTTATTGCAACTGTATATATCACCAATGAACACGGTCTGAACAGAGATGAATATGTACATTCTAATTATGAAAGATAAACAGAATCCTCTAAACATAATGTAAAATGTTGTAACCTACATGTATCCATGTTCAGCGATTAATCGATATTTCACAACTGCATTTATTTTTGATCACACCTACCGATAGCATCGATACGCACGCCAACATACTACACGAATGTAATTATCGATAACGCTGATTATGAAACAACGCCCTTGTCCGTGATTTTCAGATTGCAACACGTTGATCAATAATTCAATATCCATCTATCATTCACATTCGACGTGATCATGAATGGAGTCACATGTTATCTGATGATAATTAGCAGCAAACGCTGAATGCTAGTTGTCCTGGATCATAAATAGATATGAAGAAAGGCATGCACACCAGGGATGCTTCACATACACGGACCGCGTTTCTTCATCAGTAATGCAACATATGCAATGTTAACCAAATTCAACATCTCCTAACTTTAAATTATTTATAAAATATGTGTATCATTTTGTAAACATCGCTGGCACTATGCATAAGATGTGGTTGAGGACAATACTTGTACATTTACTTTTACTAGCCGCTGTGCTACTGGTGCTGTTGTTTATATTTTCTTCAGATGAAAGTTCAGGTATGTTTTTCGATGATTAAATACACATGTCCGCTATGTACATTTGAGTATTACAGTTAAAGGAAGAAAAAAAATATACATTGAATTTGATAATTCGATATGTTTCTCTTTTTTGACAATTGTCGTAAGAATTTTAATTTGATTACAGAACTGAATTTTATCGTATGCCCTGTTTATGTTTTCTGCTATAGGTAACACATATCAAAACATAATTATGTGAATATAAAAATACGAAGAACATTTATTTAGCAAATCTCATTAGCAAAGTTCAGAAACTTGCTATATATGAACCTTGATGAAAGTGGCTATTTTTTTATTTAAAAAAAGGATTTATACATAGGAACTGCGGTAATATAGATAAGATAAAAATAGAGGTATACAATGAGTTTTCTTATTTTTCTTATGGTAAATATTTCGTTTCGAATGTAAAAAACATTATAAATACAAATACAAATATTTTATTTAATGTGTTATTAGGAAAATATCTAACATAAGATATTTCACACAAGTACGCACGGGTTCATTCAAACGTTGGATATGTGTTTTGCATATGCTTTTGCATAATATGACACTGAATATTTGGTTCCTGGTTATAAAATTAGGATTACTTTGAAACTTGATTGATTTATTTTGTTATTCCTACATAGATATTTAGAGAATAAAGGTATGGTTTTTAGACCGTACCCGTGTTATATTTTCAGTCGTATTATTTTAAGTGGAACAACGACGCCGCATTCTCATTCTTAAACAAGTTTGTTACCGGTTAATTAACGGTAACTTTCCCGAGTAGAAATAGCCAACCGATTAATCTTAACGTTAAGTTATGTGACACGGACGTATACACATACAAGCTGTATTATACGCATTGGGAGGCATTCTTTTCAGGTGGGGTGGCATAGTTTGGTATAACAAAAGGTAAAATGTCGTGGCTCATCGACTAGGATCGATAAACTTAGCGGTAACTTTTCGCGAGAACAAACAGGGGGATTACAAATGTAGCGTTAAACTTACCGTTAACTGCAGTGCCCCAGTAGAAACACGCTCTTAAGACAAGCATTTCATAATAATAATTGGGGAGCATGGGTCCATTTAGGGTTTAACGTATCCCTTTTAAGTAAGGTGGACAGTTTTCTTTTTGTAATGATTGTATTGTGGTATTCTGAGTGGATTGAAATGAATGGATTTAAAAGGGCTGCATACAATACCAGGACAATTTCCTGAATTTGACGAGGCATGTAAGTCTAAACTGAATATATTTGCGCCCAAGAAACTAAATTGAGACGAACTTTGTCCTCTGTTTTGAACCATAATGATATGTAAGCTTGGCTGTCAAGAGCAGTTTTGACACATGGGTGCTGTTATGTTGAGAACTCTTTCAGACTTGTAACCGAGTTTTGCAAGCACCATAATTATGTATTCACCATTCCAGTTTATCGATTTATTTACAGACATCGGAGGGAATCGGATTCAGAGGGATCCGGGGTCAGGTAATCCGGGCCCTGGACCTCCAGATAATTCGGACCATGGACCACCAGGTAATCCGGGCCCTGGACCACCAGGTAAAGCGACAACTAATTACAGCCTCGGTGACACCCTTAACAATACTACAAATTCCCCCCAGAACACCACAAAGGAGCCGATCTCCTTAATGGGCGCGAACATGACAACCACAGATCTGAACACAACTCTTCAACAAGGATTGACAACGTCATCAACGAATGCTGTTGCAAATACGTCATCAACTAATGTTGTTGTTACTACGCAATCAATTAATGTCACTCTTTCTGTCACTACGCCCGACACAGTTACAGACACAGTTACAACCAGTGAAATACAAACTGAAATCATCAACGTCACCGAACTAATAAATGCCACCGTCAATATAAGAGAGACATTTACCGAAATACCAGTGACCACTGATTCCAACCAATCCAATTCTGACAATCTAACTCCTTCTGGCACCACTGCTGACACAGTCACAGACACAGCGACGACCAGTAAAACACAAACTGAAGTCGTCACTGTCACCGAGCTTATAAATGCTACCGCCAATGTAACTAAACGATTTACCGATCTACCGGTGACCACTGATTTCAACCAAACTAGTTCTGATAATGTAACTCTTTCTGGTTCCACTGCTGACACAGTTACAGAGACAGTGACGACCAGTGCAACACAAAATGAAGTCGTCACTGTCACCGAATCTATAAATTCAACCGTCAATGTAACTAAGATATTTACTGATCTACCGGTGACCACTGATTTCAACCAAACTATTTCTGATAATGTAACTCTTTCTGGCACCACTGCTGACACAGTTACAGACACAGTGACAACCAGTGAAATACAAACAGAATTAATCACCGTCCCTGAATATATTAATACCACCGCCAATGTGACAGAGACAATTACAGAAATACAAGTGACCACTGATACCAATCAAATCATATCTGACAATGTAACTCTTTCTGTCACCACTGCTGACACAATCACGTACACGGTGACGACCAGTGCAACACAAAATGAAGTCGTCAATGTCACCGAATCTATAAACTTCACCGTCAATGTAACTAAGACATATAACGATTTACCAGTGACCACTGACACCAATCAAACCATTTCTGACAATATAACTCTTTCTGGCACCACTGCTGACACAGTCACAGACACAGTTACGACCAGTAAAACACAAACTGAAGTCGTCACTGTCACCGAGCTTATAAATGCCACCGCCAATGTAACTAAGATATTTACCGATATACCAGTGACCACTGATTCCAACCAAGCCATTTCTGACAATGTAACTTTTTTTGTCACTACGCCCGCCACAGTTACAGACACAGTGACAACCAGTGAAATACAGACTGAAATCATCGCCGTCACCGAACTAATAAATGCCACCGCCAATGTAACAGATACATTTACCGAAAAACCAGTGACCACTGATTTCGATCAAACCATGTCTGACAATGTAACTATTTCCCTCACTACTGCCGACACATTAATAGACACAGTGACGACCAGTGAAATACAAACTGTAATCGTCACCGTCACCGAGCTTATAAATTCCACCGTCAATGTAACGGAGACATTTACCGATCTACCAGTGACCACTGATTCCAACCAAACCAATTCTGACAATGTAACTCTTTCTGTCACCACTGCTGACACAGTCACTGACACAGCTACGACCAGTGAAATACAATCTGATATCATCACCGTCACCGAGCTTATAAATTCCACCGCCAATGTAACTAAACCATTTACAGAGATACCAGTAACCGTGGAATATAACCAAACGGTTTCTGACAATGTAACCCTACCTACCACAACAGCCGACACATTTACTGACACAGTTACAACCAGTGACATGCTAACAGAATATTTTAACGTCACTGATACGTCAAATGCAACCGCAGAAGTGTTCACTGAAAACGTCACGGTGACGATGGAATATAACCAAACGAGCCAGCAGACACCCTTATATGATGTCACAACAGCGGAATCTTCTTTAACAAGTTTGAATACTTCGGCTTCGTCACCAAAATTTACAACAGAGGGTTCTGCCTTCGCTTCGACCACATCGTCTTCAGGTATCACAACAATTGATGTAAATGAGTGTGAAACAGGGACGGCAGAATGCGATGAATCAACAGAGCTATGTGTCAATTTTCCAGATGGATACAGGTGCGATTGTCGACCCAGTCTTTATAGGCATTACGAAAGCGGACCTTGTGAAGGTAAAACTTGAATAGAATCAGCACTTTATAAGATCTCAGGGGCTAATTGAAGATGGTTAGAATAATAATACCCCGGAGTAGACTGTCTACCCCGGGTGGAAAGTCACGTGGGTATTTCCATTGCTGCGCAGCGATGGAAATATCCACATGACTTTCAGCCGGGGTAGACTGTCTCGGAGTTGATCAACCTTAAGTCGACCAACCCTGGGTGGACTACAATAGCGCCCTAACGGAATAAACCGCACAATACTGTTTAAAAACACATTGGAAACTATATTCATTCTAAATTATATGTTAAAACACTCAGGGGGTTGGTGGTCGGGGAGGTAAACACAAGAATGGATCATTCAAAAACAGCCCCGGGACTGTCCAGCTCCGGGACTGTCCACCCAGCGACTGTTTCTAACCCTAAACCTAACCCTAAACCTAACCCTAAACCTAACCCTAAACCTAACCCTAAACCTAACCCTAAACCTAACCCTAAACCTAACCCTAAACCTAACCCTAAACCTAACCCTAAACCTAACCCTAAACATAACCCTAAACATAACCCTAAACCTAACCCTAAACCTAACCCTAAACCTAACCCTAAACCTAAACCTAACCCTAAACCTAACCCTAAACCTAACCCTAAACCTAACCCTAAACCTAACCCTAAACCTAACCCTAAACCTAACCCTAAACCTAACCCTAAACCTAAACCTAACCCTAAACCTAACCCTAAACCTAACCCTAAACCTAACCCTAAACCTAACCCTAAACCTAACCCTAAACCTAACCCTAAACCTAACCCTAAACCTAACCCTAAACCTAACCCTAACCCTAAACCTAACCCTAAACCTAACCCTAAACCTAACCCTAAACCTAACCCTAAACCTAACCCTAAACCTAACCCTAAACCTAAACCTAACACTAACCCTAACACTAACCCTAACCCTGACCCTAACCCTAATCCTAACCCTAACCATAACCATAACAATAACCATAACCCTTACCCTAACCCTAACCATAACCCTAACCCTAACCATAACCTTAACTCTAAACCTAACCATATCCACCCAGGGTTGGTCGACTTAGGGTTGGGGGACTGTCTACCCCAGGACTGTCTACCCTGGGACTGTCTACCCCGGGTGGGAAGTCAATTGGGTATTACCATTGCTGCATATAGATACATGAGGTCACTTTTGGTATCAGGAGTGAAACAGTTATAAAAGAAACATTATATTAATTTAAAAGAAGCGAATGTTAGATATACATGATACAGGCTATGCATCATTAACTATAAGAAAATCGATTCATTATCTGATTCAACATATGTCCTTCAATAACATATCTGTTTTCCTTTTTGTTCCATGGCAATTGTGACATGACACACTCCATACACGAACGAGAAATGAAATCCATGTTGCATGTTTCAGATGGATACGTGTTAACTTGAAAATACATGGAGTTACGTACAGTCGAATAAGTTGCGCATATACCTGGCCACAGCCCGACATACGCGGACGCACTCCGATTAGCTCAACGCGCATGATTGAAAATGTTTTAGATGGATACGTGTTAACTTGATAATACAGGGAGTTACCTACAGTCCCGCCTAAAGTCGAATAAGTTGCGCATATCCCATCTGGCCACAGCCCGACATACGCGGGCGCACTCCGATTAGCTCAACGCGCATGCTTGAAAATGCCGCGAAATTTGGTAATCAATCAGCACACCGTGTAGTCGATCTTACGAAATGCGCAGCTGCTTAGATCAGCACAATGGGTGATGTCTATACCTCACGTGACTCGGGTCCATGAACGATTCCGTCGAACTTGTTGATGAGTTTACTTTACACATACTGCACTGTTTCAATTCTTAACACAGCCGCCATCTCCTTTGACGGTAACATACGGATACTTCAGCGGAATGGTGAAGACGTCATCTATAACGATAACCTGGCCGATCCAGACAGCCCTGAATTCCAAGAAATGGCGGCAGAAATTATCACTTCGGTAAGTGAGGACATCTTTAATGTTTACCTTTTAAATATAGTAAGGACAAACAAATAAAAAGTCTGTCTCACATACATTTGAGAAAATAACTATGCTATGTTTTGTTCTTTTCTTTTTTATCTTCTTCTTTTGTTTAGAAGAAACACTATATTAAATGCGATTCTTTTGTTAGTGCATTTTGTAGTGTTTTGGCCCACTTTTCCTTTTCTTTGCCGTGTCGCAGCCAATGTGTATCAATTTTTTTCTGACAACTAAAAAACCTTGGGCTCATCGCATATGGCTATGGGGCAAACGTGACTCCACATAATATATGCGAGCGGGTGTCTGAGACATACCTTTTATTTATTGGCATTAGGGAACAGTTCCATTTATACGCGATACATTTATCGCGACTGTATCGGGGCCTGATATGTTTTGGACCCGATGTTTTTCAAGTTGATCCGCGATAAAATAGTCATCAGGCCCCGATAAAATAGACATCGGGGCCCGATACGAGGCCTCTGCCATACCCTGGGGTATGTTTAGCAAATAGAGCGGGACATTGTTTAGCAAATACACGAGGATAATACAATTTACGTTAAACATCCATAATCAATAACATTATCTCTAAAAACATGAAATGCTGAATTTGTACCTTACAACTAGAATAAATAACCCGAAGCTCTATTTACATACCGACCAATTATCTTTCGTTATATTTAAACAAGCGGTAATACGCTACTCGATAAATAATCCTTTGCTACTCGCAACTGTTCGCGATAAAAATCTCATCGGGGCCTGTTAAAAAACTCATCGGGGCCCGGAACATTCTCGCAATTTTTATCGCGTACAAATGGAACTGCTCCCTTAGTTGCACTACAGCGGCAGCCGTGATAATGGAACGGAATCGTGTTTTCCTAGCATACATTCAAGACAGCACAGACAAACTCATCTTTTGAAAATATTACATTTTTGTGTGAATGACATTGTGTTTAATTGTAACATGCAATCGCTCGCATTTGTACGTTTGTCTTTGGTTTTAAAAAAAAATGTGTAATGCAAATGTGTGTACAAAATGTATGTGGAAGCCAACGAATCATCACAATTGGAACTGCACATAATATACATCCTCTATTTTTATATCACGCAGATTGGTCTAGTTTATCGAGGCAGTAACGTCACAAATGCTTCCTACTCCGGAACCACGGCGACGGCTTTCCGTGAAGGCAGCATCATCGCCAGCTACCGAATATTCTTTACGCAGGAATCGCCTATTCTTAGGACAGATGTAGTTGACGCTACCAACAAGGCCATTGCTGACAATAACAACGCACTTCCTGGGAGTTCTTTAGTGGTGGATCCGGATTTTGTCAAATATGTTTGTGAGTTTTGTGTCTCTAGCTCTTCTCGATAAAGAAAATAGCGACCATCGGTGTGACATGCTAGCTGATAGAATTAGCTTTAGATCCTCGCGGTTTACCCCAATCTCTGACGGCCCCAATCCTGTGTCCATCCGAGGAAGCTACGTGACCAACTAACAACTGTGAATGAAGCAGTTTTCTTATACATACGCTGGTTGTATGAGAAAGCGATCTAAAGTGAGCTATACTTTTCGGAACATTTCGGAATTCTTCGGAGCTTGCATGAAGCAGCATTATCCCGTTAAAATATAAAAATGACCTCGCAGTGCGCAGAGCGTGACCTAATGGCTGACTGCTTGTAAAACTCCCGTGTTTGACGATGTAGTGGCCACGAGGGCACGAGGCAAGGTCAAGTGGGCTATGTGTATACCAAATGAAAATGGGGATTCTTATAAAACATAAATTTAAAACACGAAACATAATACACAGCCCCATAACAAGATGTTACGATCACTCCTTTATAACTTATAAAACTTTTTTCTTTTCTTTCATAGGGACTAATGAATGTCTACTCGATATAGATGATTGTTCCCAGAATGCAACTTGTCAAGAGTTAGGTTCGTCCGGTTTTACGTGCGCGTGCGATGAAGGCTTGAATGACGTGTCGCCGCCCGGGTTGCCCGGAAGAGTATGTAGAACACGTGAGTTATAATTATTAGTTTGGTTGTTTGTTTTTTTGTGGGGGGGGGGGGGGGGTGTATGTGTATGTGTAATCATTGCTAAACATCAGCGACACATTCTGACACAAACTTGAATTGAACCAAAGATCATTTCAAATCGAACATTTCCGAAAGCAGGTTTGATGACTTATGTTGGTTACGATTTGTCATACCTATATGTACGTGGTAATACAAAGGGAACCGAACCACCGTCTGGTTCATGCTTTCTGATTAATTCCAGTTTTCAAATTCCGAATATTTCAAAGGGTCAAACCTACCATGCCAGATCAATGGATATTCACCAGTAATAAAGTGCTACAGCGACGGATTGGCTTTTGACGTTTTGGACTACAACATGAGGCATTTCCCTTTCTTACCCTTCCTTCATTGGAGGAGGATGTTAATATTTGTTGAACTACTATTATTCTGTTTGATAATGACTACACTAGCGGGACCAACCACCGTCCCCACCAACAATGTGACTACTGACACATACACCACTGGCATAGTGGTGGATGACGGCTGGGGTAAGCCATGGCATACATACATACATGTACCTACATCCCTCTATACATCTAATCTATAGTCAAGTACTAACCCATGTGAGGACCCGTATTAAAACACGTTTAAAAAAGTATAGAAGTTACAGTCAATCTGAGGACATTTTTTTTTTTACCATACATGTAGGGACATTTGTATGGTATGTGTATTGACGTCTAATGGAGGGCATGGCCATACACCCTTAGGGGGGTAAGGATACAACTTCTATACGTTTTTATGCAGGAAAAAAGAGAGGACTTCAAAAAAGGTCCTCACATTTTTTGTTTGTCACATTGCCGGCTGGTAGGGACAAAGGTCCTCGGATTGGCGGGTTCAACATTACATCCCTCTATACATATAATCTATAGTCGAGTACCAACCCATGTGAGGACAAGAAATATAGAAGTTACAGTCAATCTGAGGACATTTTAGGTTTTTTTACCATACATGTAGGGACATTTGTATGGTATGTGTATTGACGTCGAATGGAGGACATGGCCATACACCCTTAGGGGGTAAGAACCCAACTTCTATACGTGTTTATGCAGGAAAAAAGAGAGGACTTCAGAAAAGGTCCTCACATATTTTTTTTGTCCTCACATTGCCGGCTGGTAGGGACAAAGGTCTTCTGATTGGCGGGTTCACCATTACACACACCTATACATAAAAAACATTTATAAGGCGCCTTTCCAAATTGATCAAGCGCCATGAATAAAGAATAAATTATAAATAAATAAATAAACAATGCAAATCGAGTCAGTATGAAGGATAGAAGTGCTTCAACACCTTCTTGAAGGTAGGCAGTGTACATGCCTCCCTGATGTTTCTTGGGAGGCTGTTCCACAGCAAGGATGCCGACATATAGAATGATTTATCCCCGATGCGATTTTTTCCCATGTGAACATTAGGAAGAGTGGAATCAGATGAAGAACGTGTGATGGGTCCAGTAACAGGTTACACACCACTAATAAAAAACACCTTTGCTTACTGTGTACAAAAAATGGACCATAATTAAAATTGTACGCCATTTTCTCGCTTATAAAGCAACCGGTTGCTTCAACTTTGCATTCTGTGTGAAGATTATGGTCTTGGCTTTCCTGTAAACAACAAAAAATATAAGGTCAAGGCAACATTTTCGACATATGCACCGTCGAAGATACGCATGTTTGTAGATTGCCCAGGCCTATAGCCTAGGTCTAAGCAATTCTAATCAATTATTTGAAGTCTCTAAAATGATTATAAAATCATAAAAAAATGGTCAAAGAAGACAATTTGCACTGATATTGTTTGATAATCTTCATTTAATAATCATCCGATCAAAAGTTTGGCCAACAACACTACTTTTGATGCATTTTTATAAATTTCACTTAGAGGAGTGTCATCCCAACCAATTCAACAGGCCTTTCGTGGATTCTTCCATTATTTATTTAGTGGTGTGAATCCAACAGATTTTGTTCTATGGGAGAGGAAGTCCGTAAGGTAATCTGGTGCATTGCCGTGAAGACATTTGAAAACGTACATGCATATTTTGAATTTGATGCGTTTCCGTATTGGCAGCCAGTGAAGGTTGTTCATGAGGGGTGCGCCTGCCCGCGGAGAAGATAAGTTTGACGGCTTTGTTTTGTAAAGACTGAAGACGATCAAGGTCCTTATAGGGCCTATGTGGCGCTATACAGGAGTACATATGGCAATACACAATAATGATGAAAGCGTCACTGTCATGTCTCAGACGTGCTTTCGTTATTTGTATTACCCTATCAATGGGGTAGGCCCTAATTAGAGGATAGGGGGTGGGGGGGGGGGGGGGGGGGGGTGAAGCAAATTGAAAACATGAACATTGGATTTCGAAACACTTTGTTTGTTTTCCCTTTTTAAACAGAGACATGGCTGAAAGTTGTTATCTGCATTTCGATAGCATTTGGCATATTCTTTTTGACGGCTATCGTGAGCGTCATCCACACATGTCGTATGAAACGCAAGCAACGCCTCCTTGAACGAGCTGACGTCACCCTGCTGAAAGTAGACGACGGTCGCCCAAAGTACGTCGACTACAGCTACATGTACGACCAGCCGATCAGCGAGCCGTGTTGTACCGAAAAAGTGGAACCGTGTTGTAGCGAAGAAGTGGGATACGACGCCGATTCCAGTGTGTCACCCCCAGAGGCTAGCGATTTACAGAGTCTTGCCACAGGGTCGTTTCCACCGATGCCGACACCAACGCCGTCGGTAGGTATAGATGGTGTGACCGGTGACGTAGTGCCCGGCAGTATGCGTGCGCACCTATAGGGAATGTGCTTTAATTCACACTTGATTGATCATACTTACAATGCTTACGGTGAAATAGTGCAGTAGTCATGGTCTGCACCCCTAAGCACAAAAAAACCAGGCACTAAATCTGGTTGCCCGGCAGTATGCGTACGCACCATAAGGGCATGTGCTTTTAAAATTGGCGCTCAGTGATGTGTGTTTTGCTTTCGAATAGTATGTATGCAGTAGTCATGGACTAGTACCTCTAGCATGTCTTTAGACCAGGCGCTAATCAATTTGTAAACACTACTGATGTAAACAACGGTCACCTCATCTATACATACACACTTAACTCAATTTAGCTCATATGTCGGGGTGTACCACTAGTACGAATGGTTTGTTTGTACGTTTTTTAACGTAATTCTTTCACGGTAAGGCCAAAGCACACGTGAAAATGTTCTCCGATGTCTGTTGTCTGATGTGCATTTCTAATGTCCCTTTCTTATTTGACATTGACATTAAACGCAGTGTATGGAAATGGCCAAATCGGTTTGTATGTCTTAGTCGGTTTTAAAGAAGATGTTAAGGTCTTCCCGAAATGCATTGCGCGAATGCCAGCCAACTAAAACTTTTTTCACACGATGTATTTGTCGAATTAAGAAAAAGATAAATAATGTATTCATTGATGTTAACTACACATAAGAGCTCCAACTATGAACGCGCAATGAAGCCATGATTATGTGCATGTATGTGTAAGGGAACCGAGAAAAATTGGAGACCAGGATATGGGCATTTTGCAAAAACGCAATGCATTGTGGTTGTGTCTTTAAAATCTTCTTTGGGTCGGTTTCATATCCACCTGCATGTCTTATCCGTTGAAATAATTATATTCATATGGGTCTTCTTATAAATATTTTGGTTCATTCAGAGACCAGGAACCAGAGAAGAATGTATAGAAGTCAACATGGAGGCTGACTACACAAGTGATGGAGAAGCGCCGCCGCCAAGTACTGAAACCAGAGAAGCATCTATAAAAGTCAATATGGAGGATGACTATACAAGTGATGAAGATGCGCCGCCGCCAAGTTATGACACCCCCAAAGTACGTATTGTTGTTAAAATAGTATATCTAGTCGGGGCGAAGACCAAACTATTCTAAACATTTTCATAACGATGTATGGATGCGGTTGGTCAAGGTCAGAAATGGTGCGCTTATGAAGTAATTACACACTGAAGTTGAATTTACATTGCACTTAGGAAACAGTTCATTTATACTTGTTACAATAGTAAACTAGACAGGAGCAGTGCTTCGAGAAGCACGAATATTGGTTTTGTTAATTAATTACAATAGGTCAATGACCCTTAGTGACCCTAGAAGCATTTTTTAATTAAGAACTTGTTTTTATTTTCAATTAAACTTGTTAATAACTTACATAAAATACAATGCGTGACCAATCATAGAACATAAAAAGATTTAGATTACAAACGTGTTATTGTATACAATTTTAAAATAAATCCAGTTGTTCCTGACTATTTATTTATTAACCTCTACACCAGAATGTATCGATATGTAATTGTTTATCAGCCACCGGACTGTGCGTAGATGTCGTGATCAGCCACCAGACTGTATCGAGATGTAATTGTTTATCAGCCACCGGACTGTGCGTAGATGTCGTGATCAGCCATCAGACTGTATCGAGATGTAATTGTTTATCAGCCACCGGACTGTGCGTAGATGTTGTTAATAGCCACCAAACTGTATCGAGATGTAATTGTTTATCAGCTACCAGACTGTGCATAGATGTCGTGATCAGCCACCAGACTGTATCGAGATGTAATTGTTTATCGGCCACCGGCCTGTGCGTAGATGTCGTGATCAGCCATCAGACTGTATCGAGATGTATATAATTGTTTATCAGCCACCGGACTGTGCGTAGATGTAGTTAATAGCCACCAAACTGTATCGAGATGTAATTGTTTATCAGCTACCAGACTGTGCGTAGATGTCGTGATCAGCCACCAGACTGTATCGAGATGTAATTGTTTATCAGCCACCGGACTGTGCGTAGATGTCGTGATCAGCCACCAGACTGTATCGAGATGTAATTGTTTATCAGCCACCGGACTGTGCGTAGATGTCGTGATCAGCCACCAGACTGTATCGAGATGTAATTGTTTATCAGCCACCAGACTGTGCGTAGATGTCGTGATCAGCCACCAGACTGTATCGAGATGTAATTGTTTATCAGCCACCAGACTGTGCGTAGATGTCGTGATCAGCCACCAGACTGTATCGAGATGTAATTGTTTATCAGCCACCGGACTGTGCGTAGATGTCGTGATCAGCCACCAGACTGTATCGAGATGTAATTGTTTATCAGCCACCGGACTGTGCGTAGATGTCGTGATCAGCCACCAGACTGTATCGAGATGTAATTATTTATCAGCCACCGGACTGTGCGTAGATGTTGTTAATAGCCACCAAACTGTATCGAGATGTAATTGTTTATCAGCTACAAGACTGTGCATAGATGTCGTGATCAGCCACCAGACTGTATGGAGATGTAATTGTTTATCAGCCACCGGCCTGTGCGTAGATGTCGTGATCAGCCATCAGACTGTATCGAGATGTAATTGTTTATCAGCCACCGGACTGTGCGTAGATGTTGTTAATAGCCACCAAACTGTATCGAGATGTAATTGTTTATCAGCTACCAGACTGTGCGTAGATGTCGTGATCAGCCACCAAACTGTATCGAGATGTAATTGTTTATCAGCCAACGGACTGTGCGTAGATGTCGTGATCAACCACCAGAATGTATCGAGATGTAATTGTTTATCAGCCACCAGACTGTGCGTAGATGTCGTGATCAGCCACCAGACTGTATCAAGGTGTTATTGTTTATCAGCCACCGGACTGTGCGTAGATGTCGTGATCAGCCACCAGACTGTATCGAGATGTAATTGTTTATCAGCCACCGGACTGTGCGTAGATGTCGTGATCAGCCACCAGACTGTATCGAGATGTAATTGTTTATCAGCCACCGGACTGTGCGTAGATGTCGTGGTCAGCCACCAGAATGTATCTAGATGTAATTGTTGATCAACCACCGGCCTGTGCGGAGATGTCGTGATCAGCCATCAGACTGTATCGAGATGTAATTGTTTATCAGCCACCGGACTGTGCGTAGATGTCGTGATCAGCCATCAGACTGTATCGAGATGTAATTGTTTATCAGCCACCGGCCTGTGCGTAGATGTCGTGATCAGCCACCAGACTGTATCGAGTTGTAATTGTTTATCAGCCACCGGACTGTGCGTAGATGTCGTGATCAGCCACCAGACTGTATCGAGATGTAATTGTTTATCAGCCACCGGACTGTGCGTAGATGTCGTGGTCAGCCACCAGAATGTATCTAGATGTAATTGTTAATCAACCACCGGCCTGTGCGTAGATGTCGTGATCAGCCATCAGACTGTATCGAGATGTAATTGTTTATCAGCCACCGGACTGTGCGTAGATGTCGTGATCAGCCATCAGACTGTATCGAGATGTAATTGTTTATCAGCCACCGGCCTGTGCGTAGATGTCGTGATCAGCCACCAGACTGTATCGAGTTGTAATTGTTTATCAGCCACCGGACTGTGCGTAGATGTCGTGATCAGCCACCAGACTGTATCGAGGTGTTATTGTTTATCAGCCACCGGCCTGTGCGTAGATGTCGTGATCAGCCACCAGACTGTATCGAGTTGTAATTGTTTATCAGCCACCGGACTGTGCGTAGATGTCGTGATCAGCCACCAGACTGTATCGAGGTGTTATTGTTTATCAGCCACCGGACTGTGCGTAGATGTCGTGATCAGCCACCATACTGTATCGAGGTGTTATTGTTTATCAGTCAAGAGACTGATGTCGTTTTATTCATTATAGCTACCACACGTACGTGTATGTAGTGATTGTGTATCAGCTACCATATTGTATGTAGATGGTTTATGGTTTATCAGTCGTGTATGTGGATGCACGGTAGTGATTGCTTTATCATTTACTAATTGTTTATCAGTATCCCAGTCTGCATGGAAAGAATGTAAATATGTGTTCATTTGCCTCATGGCTGCAAGTATGTGGCAATCATTTGTAATTGTAAATAAAAGACATATCTCAAAACATAAAACATTTCTGAAAATTTTAGAAATTTGAAACAATAAATGATTCATAAGTAGTTTTGCAGAATAGATTTTATAAAAAGGATAGAATGTATACTCTACATAATTATGGTTATCAAATGCATCGCTTTCACTATTTTAAAATCAAACTTCTAAATTAATTGAAATTAGCGGCATATAACGAACATACTGTGGTTAATATGGTTTATAAGATGTTCTACTTATTACATTATGGGAGAGAAATTTGATAATCTAAATCATGGTAATCATTGTTATTGTTATACTACATAATTGTGGTTGTCCATCGCAACACTTTCGCCATTTCAATTAACATCATAATTATTTTAAAGTGGTATCCATACTGTGGAGTTTTTTCATATGCAACTCATAAATTAAATTTAAATATCATGACAATAATGATAGCATTCATTATGTTATTTTATATACACAATTGCAGCCACTTTTACTATTCTGAAATCATATTGATTAACATTAACAATCATCATAATACCAATCAATGTCAAACTTAGTGATTTGATAGCATTTACTGCGGTTCTTATAATACTGTAAGTCCATTCTTTTGACAAATAAACAATGATACAAATCATGGCAATCATTTGTATTTGTAAATATAAGACATCTCAAAACATAAAACATTTCTGAAAATTTTAGAAATTTGAAACAATAATTGATTCATAAGTACTTATCTGTTTGTTTTGCAGGATAGATTTATGAAAAAGATAGAATATATAGGCTACTCTATATAATTATGGTTATCAAATGCATCGCTTTCACTATTTTAAAATTAAACTTCTAAAATAACTGAAATTAGCGGCATATAACGAACATACTGTGAGTTACATGGTTTATAAGATGTTTTACTAATTACATTATGGGAGAGAAATTTGATTATTTAAATCATGGTAATCATTGTTATTATTATACTACATAATTTTGGTTGTCATGACAATAATGATAGCAATCATTATGTTATTCTATATATATACACAATTGCAATCACTATTCTAAAATCATATTGATAACAATCATAATACTAATCAACGTCAAACTTAGTGATTTAATAGCATTTACTGCGGTACTCATAATACTGTATGTCCATTATTTTGACCCCCCAAAAAAAATAATGATACAAATCATGGCAATCATTTGTATTTGTATATATAAGACATATCTCAAAACATAAAACATTTCTGAAAATTTTAGAAATTTGAAACAATAAATGATTCATAAGTACTTATCTGTTTGTTTTGCAGGATATATTTATGAAAAGGATAGAATAATTATGGTTATCAAATGCATCGCTTTCACTATTTTAAAATCAAACTTCTAAAATAATTGAAATAAGCGGCATATAATGAACATACTGTGGTTAACATGGTTTATACGATGTTCTACTAATTACATTATGGGAGGGAAATTTGATAATTTAAATCATGGTAATCATTGTTATACTACATAATTGTGGTTGTCCATCGCAACACTTTCGCCATTTCAAATAACATCATAATTATTTTGTTGGTTTCTATACTGTGGAGCTTTTTTCATATTCAACTCTTACATTTACTTTAAATATCATGACAATAATGATAGCAATCATTATGTTGTTCTATTTACACAATTGCAACCACTTTCACTATACTGAAATCACATTGATAACAATCATATTACCAATCAACTGTTATAGCATTTACTGCGGTTCTGTACTGTATGTCCATTATTTTGACAAAAATAAAATAATGATACAAATCATGGCAGTCATTTGTATTTTATATAGACAATAATTGTAGTTGCCAATTGCAAAACTGTTGCCATTTTTCAAATTTTATTGGCATATATAAATTACCGTCAAAGTATATTCATATTATGATAGTGTTTTCGAGGTAGTACGACATTTCCATTTGCCTATTTGGTATCCAATGTACCTAGTACTTGATTGCAAGCGCTACAGGATCATGGTAACTATAGTGTGTAGTCAAAACTGAAGCAGTGAAGTCGTCTGGACAGTGATCTATGTAGATGTGATCAAGAAGAGTGCCTTTCTCGGTTGTTGGTTGATCAATGAGTTGATGGTAACTTCTAAAGGGAGGTAGTTTTTGTTTCACCAAGAGGTTATGATTGAAGTCACCGACGATAACTATATGATCATTCTCCAACAATTCTATTTGCGCGCAAATGTTATTCATTTCTTTGCAAAACGCATCACTGTTTGTTCCAGGAGGTTTGTATACAACAAGTATCAATAATTTTGCGGTGCCATCGGTTCTGATTGCAAGTACATCACATTCCTTAGTGGAAAATTGTTTGACGTCGTATTGTACTGAATCTTGGATATACATAGCAACACCACGACCTCTTCCTGAACGATTTGGTGGTTCTAATATCAATTTATATCCGGTCATTGACAAGGTTTGCAAGTCACTCGTTGGTGTCAGCCATGTCTCGGAAAGACCAATTACATGTGCTTTGCGTAACTCGCTATTACTACGGAGATCATCGATGTGCTTAGTTAGACTTTGTATATTGTGGTGTGCAATGATAAAGTGTTTGTTATGGTCAATATGCATCAAAGGGTTGGAAGAAGATGTATCACATGGTGGCATTTTGGCAATTTCCTTTGCAACCTTATTGTCACAAAAAATGCGATTAGACTCAAAGTCGATTAAGTATATTCCATCCAAATGGGTGACACGGCTGAGGGCAACGTAAGCCATTGCTTTTGTATGATGTTTCATTGAGATAACAGCCTTAGCAGTAGTCTGACCTTGTACCTTGTGAACTGTAACAGCCCATGAAAGTTTGAGAGGAATCTGTTCACGAGTGGTAGTCGTAACGCATGTCTTCTTTTTGATTTGAAATGTGTCTTTATGAGGTACTATAGCAACACATGTTGAGTACTGTGTAGGCATACACTGACTCTTTCGTACTTTTGACCCTACGCGTAAACTATCGAATTGAACAAACACAGCCGTTGGCATATTACGAGAGTTGCCGAATTCAATCCCTTTAATAATGCCAGATACTCCATTTGACAGACCATCAGATACATCTATATTAGTGATTAGCATAGCTCTTGCCCCAACTGCTATTTTAAGTTCAGGCACAAGGGAAGTGTCATTTCTTGAAGTTTTATGAGGAACTTGTTGTGTTTGAGTTCGCCCACCTATTTGGTCTGTGTCAATGGCTACGATAGTATGGGTTTCTGTATCCAATGATTCCAGCATTAGCTCATTATGTCTGTCAACATCTACATTACGTGCATATATATGTAAGGCATTCGTTGGAATTGATTGATCAGTGGTTTCAATTATTCTAGACCGTAAGAGCCTCTCATCAGCGGGTTGAAGCGGTTTGTCCTTTTGTCTTACACGGAGTCGATTAAGCATTTCTGCAAAAACACGATCATCTCTCTGACGCATTATTTCAGTTAGTACCCAGATGAAGAAATGAGGATTCCAAAGATCTTTTAAGGGTTCATTTTGTGCGTAGCAAAGTGGTGTTGATGGATTGATTGGTGGTAATTGATAGAAATCTCCGACTGCAAGGATAGAAATGTTGCCGAAATATGAGGTTCCAGAGGTTCCTTTTATTTGCTGGAGTCGTCCGTGTATATACTGAAGTTGCTTAGAGTTGACCATTGAAACTTCGTCAATAATAAGAAGCTGTAGTTTTTGAAATCGAGTGCGTAGAGTGTTGAGAGATGCTTCTCCAAGAGGTGTATAATCTTTGGTTGCCTTCGGATTAATTTTGAATGCGGAACAGATTGTTTCCCCTGAAATGTTAAATGCTGCGGTTCCTGTGTGACACACTTTCAACACGGTTACATCATCTGCAGACTCTTTCAACGGTGCAAATGCTTTTTGTGCAAAGTGATCGATACATTTGATCAGATGAGACTTTCCCGTTCCAGCTCCTCCAGTAACAAAGATATGAAAAGGTTGCGTAGTATAATCAGTTGTTTTTCCTTTGCACCATTTCGTGACATGATTGAAAATCTGTCGTTGCTTATCATTTAGTTTTCTTAACATCGACAATACCTGTTCATCAGTCAACTCTTTCTCAATAGATTCAATTTGGCAAGAGGGCGTCTGGTTTTGATCACCTGATTTATTTCGGCCAAGTTCGGGTATTTCTATTTCAGTAAAGTCGTCATCAGATTCCAAAGTATTGACATTATTAATTTGGTCATCAAGACGTTGTTGTTCCGTTTGTGGAGCAATTGCTGCCCATGCATCTTCAAGGTTTGAACATTCTTGAACATTTTCATATGCTTCATCCAGCTGATCAGTTTCTGGTTCATAGTCCTTCATGTTCTGCTCTACTATTTCCTTTACTGGTACATTCTTTTTGCCGGTCTTTTGGAAACCAGATATATAGTAACTTTCATAGGTGTTGTACCTTTGTGGCTTTAGTTCTTCAGTTCGGTGTGGCAAATACAAACGCAACATATTCATATAGAATCTTTCACTGTCCTTTTTAACTGATACCTTTGGATAGCGGATGATTGCGTGTTTCAGTTTGCGTGGATTGATCTTACCAAGATCTTTTTGGAGGTCATAACTGTTCGTTTCACCTACATGATCGTCAGGTTCATCCGTTTCATTTTCTGTATTGGCAGATGTAAAGTGATATGTTGAGAAAAATGTGGCCATGCACATGTTGTTAAACTTCGCTGTTGCAGGTCTAGCCAGATACTTGTCAATTTGTGTTGGCTGCCAAACCTTGTCACTTTTACCTGCGTTTTTCTGTATTGATTTCAAAGGCAATGATATCTTTTGTCCATCCTTGTCTGTTTGTATGAAGACAACCTTACGTGTGTTTATTTGCAAGGGCATGCTGCACGTCAAATAAACGGCATTCATAACGCTTATTTCCCTGTTCTGTAAATATACACTTCCAAGTTTTCTTAACTGTGCTGATATTTCACTATTTCCTTCAACCATTTCTTTCTGTGCGTTCTTGAGTAAATCACCCATTTCTCTCTCTGCTTTCGTAATGTAAGATAATATGTACATAACACATGCATAGGCATCGAGCACGAATTGGATGTCCATGTTTCCATTCCAGCAGCGTATCAAGTGAGGGTTGTAGTTATTGACCCACTGGTCGTTTATACCTCGTTTGAGATAGATTTGCTGTCTCTTTGAAATCGTGCACATGCTTTCTTCAAAGTCTGACTGCGTAGTGTTGGCAACTCTGAAAAGTTCATCAACGCTTTCAAAGTTCTGATCTTTATCAACAAGAAGCTTTTTGATGTTCTCTAATGTTTCTTGTGCTTGCGCTTCTTCAGCCTTTCTGGTTTCACGAATGTCATCATCGTCTTGTACTTCGCCTGAATTATTTGATCTGCAGATAAATGTGCGCTTAGATGGTGGTCGCCCGAAATTATATCGACATACCTTTCCAGTTTTTCTACATGACTTTGAGTGGCTTTTCGAATGAACTTGTACTTTGGTCACTATTTCTAATAATTCAGGATCATTTTCTGATGGCATTTCACAAGTAATGTTCTTGTCAATAAATTCGATGATTTCATCGTCACTGCTATCATCCATATTTGGAGCATTCTTTACCCACACAATCATATGTATATGAGGCCATCCTCTCTGTTGGAACTCTGTCCTGTAGTAATAGTCTACGACCTCACCAATTGGATTTGCAGGTGATTGTATAACATCTCTAATGAATGCCTGTACCTTATGTTCGAACATCCTTGCAGCAGTTACAGGATTTGACATGATAATACGGCAATGTTCGTCCCAGCTCATATTTTTGTGTTCTTCGGGTGTCATTGGGCGTTTGCCTTGCTGAATAAGTATTGCATTGTCAATTTCGATCCAGCGTCTATCGGCAGCACTAAAAGTAACAAAAAATGTAGGAATACCGAGTTGGCGAATCATTGCAAAAAGATTTTTCTTTGATCTTTCCCAAAAGGCCGGTGTACCTCTGACTTGTGTAAGAAATCTGTATCCTTCATTTCTCTTTATAATTTGTCTGACTTCATCTTGGTTACTCAACATAGATGCAGTTATTTGTCTGCCATCAGCAGTTTTGCTGTTCCCAATTCTCATTGCGATCGATATATTTGAATGTATCTGGTGAACTTCATTTGCATATTGAGCAAAAAATATGTACTCTGGATTTCTTGCAAATCTGTTGTCAGCCGAGAATAACCTGGCATTAAAATACCTTGATGGTGACACCTTTGGATCTCTTTCCTCAGCATATGTGTTTTTGCCATCAGGAAATTCTGCGGGAAAACAATTTGCTTCCATTTGTAATACTTTCTCAGGAGTATTCCCTTCGCCGGGAGCTAATGATAGAATAGATGTATCATGCTTATCCAACGAGTACTGAGTGAAGTCTGCGGGGTGCAAAAATGAATAGAGCGGCGCCGATGTATTGGTTATATCATCATTTTCAATATGGTTTTCTTTTGTTTCATCAGTAGAATCATCATCGTGTTGAAATTCCCCGTGATTATCAGGCTGATGTGACGATGTATTTGGTTCAGATATTTCATCATCATTGCTGTCATTTTGTCCATCTTCAATTGAAGCGATTTCATGTTCTTGAACATTTGGATCATTGCTTGTAGAACTAGATTGGTTATTTTGAATAAGTTGATCATCTACCAAAGCATCAAATGCTTCGATTTCATGTTCTTGAACATTTGGATCATTGCTTGTAGAACTAGATTGGTTATTTTGAATAAGTTGATCATCTACCAAAGCATCAAATGCTATCTCAACATCATCATACAATGGATTATTTCGTTTCAGCCATTTAAGACCTTTTCGTATTTTGGCAGGTCTGACATCTTGACACATATGATGTCCTTTATATTCAAGTTTCCTTTTTAGTTTTACTCTTATTAGTTTGTCATCCGTAGGAAGCCTTGGTAAGGTTTTTGTGGTGGTGTCTACGTCAGCTTTAACACATACAACTTGACCATGAATTCCTTTTTGTGAACCTTTTATTAACGGAATCATCTTCATAAATGCAATAGAAGGTGCAATTAGATGCCTCTCTAACATATTCAATTCAGCTAACTCTGGAGGTTGCTCACATAGGTTAAGTTTATTTCCGGTAGCTAGTGTTGGTACTTTATGACCTTTTCTTATATTTTGGTGACAAGTATTGCATATCCAGGCATTCGTAGTAGGCAAGCTATCATAGGTTGTATCAGCAGGCAACGTTTTCATAAGCTCAGGTTCATTATACTTGTTCTTAACGAATGCAACGACTTGTTTTCGGAACCATACACGATTACACACAACACAAATGTACACAAGTTGGTCGTTTTGGCAAGATTTCTTGAAAGATGAAACAACGTAATCTATGTTTGTTCGATTTTTTGATTGGTTAGTCTTTACGGAGACTAATTTTGTAGCTCTCTTTGCTGGTATCGAATACTCTTCTTTTGATTTAGATTTAGATTTTTCTATTTTTCTATCTCTCTTTGCTGGTATCGCATACCCTTCTTTTGATGTAGATTTAGATTTTTCTATTTTTCTATCTCTCTTTGCTGGTATCGCATACCCTTCTTTTGATTTAGATTTAGATTTTTCTCTCTTTGCTGGTATCGCATACCCTTCTTTTGATTTAGATTTTGATTTTTCTATTTTTCTATCTCTCTTTGCTGGTATCGCATACCCTTCTTTTGATTTAGATTTAGATTTTTCTATTTTTCTATCTCTCTTTGCTGGTATCGCATACCCTTCTTTTGATTTAGATTTAGATTTTTCTATTTTTCTATCTCTCTTTGCTGGTATCGCATACCCTTCTTTTGATTTAGATTTTGATTTGTCTATTTTTCTAGTTCTCCTTGTAGGTATAAGATAATCTTCATGTGCCTCTTGTTTCTTCTTGGCTTTGTATTCTTGTTTTTCCTCTTCCGACTTATTTCTATACCAACGTTTGTATCTGGATTCACTTACTGAGGAGAGTAGCTGTTCATGATTCCATGAAGAACCTCCCGGTATATCATTGACATTGATAATGCTAGAATCATCTATCAAGGTAGTTTTTAAATCATTTGCCTCCTGATTTGATATGTCATTCTTATCTATTATAAAATATGGGGTTGAATGATCGACTCGCGGAAATTCAGTCATAGAAGTAGACATATCTTTCTGTAATGATAATGGCCGAACTTCAAATATTGTTGATTCAGCCAACTGTAAAGATCCACGAAGGCAGTATAGATAAATCATCAGATTTTCAATATCTGGAAAAGTCATAAGAACAGAAGTGCCCTCTTCGTCGATTAGTCCAGCTTCATTTCTAGAATGGGGGTCAAAAATACAATAATGTCCAGCTTTATTTCGAAAAAGTGCCATCATATAGCCGCCAAAAACTATGATGTTTTCATCAGAAACAGTAAGAGCTTGTTGCACAATAATATTAAGTGACTGAAATATACGGTCGGTAGTGGAAAATCTACCATATAAGCTATCCATTAGATTAACACTGAAATTAACTGTACCTATTGAAAATTTTGAAGGCAATTCATTTGTTGACAGCTGACGTGAAGCAGGCAGATGTAATTGTTCAATTGTGGATCGATAGAGTATATCACCATGATGTAATATTTCATCTAAATCATTTGCATTGATTCCATGATTTTTATTTTGTCGATAGGCAAACATGGCTAGTGAATTACAAGAACATTGAAGACCGGCAGATTCAGGAGAGAAAAGTCTTATGTCACCTTGGTGAAAATTACCACGAACTATATCTTCAGAAAATTCATATACAATTGGATCTCCTTCAGAGACGCATGGCTCACTTTTGTTGCTATTTATTGCAGTTTGAGGCTTATCACTGGTTTCCGAAACTACTATTTGACTTTCACAGACTTCGGGTACTATTGGATCTCCTCCAGAGACGTATGGCTCACTTTTGTTGTTATTAATTGCAGTTTGAGGCTTATCACTGGTTTCCGAAACTACTATTTGACTTTCACAGACTTCGGGTACTGTAGAGTCCTTGCTTTTTGAAATAAATTCACGTCTGGCGCGTGCTTTTCTATTAGGACGTGGCATTGTTGCTTTTTTATAACAGGTTTACCAATAAAAAATTCACTTGTAACATTTATCAAACAGAACACTCAATACAACTTGTAAATATTAAATATTAAATAGTATATTATCTCTAAAACTTATGAATACGAATGTTTATTAAACACTATACAACACACAGTAAATAACACTTTAAAACGAATGAATATAAAAACAGTAATTAATCTTTTAAGAACAACTTTTTTTAAGGTTCAATATGGAGTTCTCTCAGAGAATGTAATGGAATGATCTTGGTTTTTTAAAGTATGGATAATCTTCAGTACTTCTGGTCTGCAAAGAAGTAAAATTTCAAACACGATAATATGAAAACTTATATCCTAAAGTTAGAAGTTTAAACTCACGGGACTCACGAAAAGTCAAATCCGTAAAGTTTCAATTGAAAGGTATAGTGGTACGGGACTCACAATAAAGAAGTCTATCCGTGGCACTTTTTAACGTGTCGCAAATTGTATTATGTAGAATTTAGCGTTACCCGGGACAGGTTGCATGCGCAATGAACTTTTAAAATTCTTTACCATACGGAACCATCTACATATAATTTTTTTTTGGTGCCCCATATAAATACGACTGTAGCAGTAGTTACACATTTCAAACACATTGATAGTATCACTTCCTAACGACATTTCGGTCGTATCGATTTAATATTAAAACCAAGAAATAACGTAATGAGCATTTATTATTCGAGAAATATTTTCAAGTGTTATGCATTGATCTCAATTTGTATAATTAGGCACTTGCATTGATCTCAGTATATATTTAGGCATTTGCATTGATCTCAGTATATAGTTAGGCACTTGCTGATCTCAGTATATAGTTAGACACTTGCTGATCTCAGTATATAGTTAGGCACTTGCTGATCTCAGTATATATTTAGGCATTTGCATTGATCTCAGTATATAGTTAGGCACTTGCTGATCTCAGTATATATTTAGGCATTTGCATTGATCTCAGTATATAGTTAGGCACTTGCTGATCTCAGTATATAGTTAGGTACTTGCTGATCTCAGTATATAGTTAGGCACTTGCTGATCTCAGTATATAGTTAGGCACTTGCTGATCTCAGTATATAGTTAGGCACTTGCTGATCTCAGTATATAGTTAGGCACTTGCAATGATCTCAGTGTAATAGTTAGGGATTTGCATTGATCTCAGTGTAATAGTTAGGCACTTGCAATGATCTCAGTGTAATAGTTAGGGATTTGCATTGATCTCAGTGTAATAGTTAGGGATTTCAATTGATTTGATCTCCGTTTATTCGTTACCATCTACAATTTACAATGTTTTCAAGTGTATAAGTAAGGCATTAGCATCGATCTCAGTAAAGTTTGGCATTTGTATTGTTCAAAATGCATAGTTTGCCATTTGCATTGCTCTTAGTGCAATGTAAGGAATTTGCATTGTTCCAAGTATCTCCATTACGCAATACTTCATCGATATCCTTTTGCAACAGTGTATCAAATTTCTCGTCAATTTCACATAACATTACAAGTGAATTACATGGACATTGGCGACCACTTGATTCTTCTGAAAATTGGTTATCACCTTGGTTAAAATGTCCCTGAACCTTCCTTGAAAACACCACTTCATCAATACTCGTTACATTTGGGATACATTGGATCACTTGAGCCTCGTGATTTCTGTTGGAAATGTTTGAGTTTGGAAATAGGGGAATCTCTTCTGAAGTAGACGCTAGTTCGACTCGTGCGTTTTTGTTGCTTTTGCGTGAAATGGATGAGAGTTTGGCAGCTCGTGATTTAGAGTTGCGGCGAGGCATTTTTGCTTTGTCTTATTCTTGGTCTTATTCTTGGTCTTATTCTTGGTCTTATTCTAGTCTTATTCTAGTCTTATTCTATGTCTTATTCTATCTTATTCTCTGTCTTATTCTCTGTCTTATTCTCTGTCTTATTAGTCTCTTATTCTCTGTGTTATTAGGTAGGGGAGAAGGAAGGTAGGGGAGAAGGAAGGTAGGGGAGAAGGAAGGTAGGGGAGAAGGAAGGTAGGGGAGAAGGAAGGTAGGGGAGAAGGAAGGTAGGGGAGAAGGAAGGTAGGGGAGAAGGAAGGTAGGGGAGAAGGAAGGTAGGGGAGAAGGAAGGTAGGGGAGAAGGAAGGTAGGGGAGAAGGAAGGTAGGGGAGAAGGAAGGTAGGGGAGAAGGAAGGTAGGGGAGGAGGAAGGTAGGGGAGGAGGAAGGTAGGGGAGGAAGGTAGGGGAGGAGGAAGGTAGGGGAGGAGGAAGGTAGGGGAGAAGGAAAGTAGGGGAGAAGGAAAGTAGGGGAGAAGGAAAGTAGGGGATAAGGAAAGTAGGGGATAAGGCAAGTAGGGGAGAAGGAAAGTAGGGGAGAAGGAAAGTAGGGGAGAAGGAAGGTAGGGGAGATGGAAGGTAGGGGAGAAGGAAGGTAGGGGAGAAGGAAGGTAGGGGAGAAGGAAGGTAGGGGAGAAGGAAGGTAGGGGAGAAGGAAGGTAGGGGAGAAGGAAAGTAGGGGAGAAGGAAAGTAGGGGAGGAGGAAAGTAGGGGAGAAGGAAAGTAGGGGAGAAGGAAAGTAGGGGAGAAGGAAAGTAGGGGAGAAGGAAAGTAGGGGAGAAGGAAGGTAGGGGAGATGGAAGGTAGGGGAGAAGGAAGGTAGGGGAGAAGGAAAGTAGGGGATAAGGCAAGTAGGGGAGAAGGAAAGTAGGGGAGAAGGAAAGTAGGGGAGAAGGAAGGTAGGGGAGATGGAAGGTAGGGGAGAAGGAAGGTAGGGGAGAAGGAAGGTAGGGGAGAAGGAAGGTAGGGGAGAAGGAAGGTAGGGGAGAAGGAAGGTAGGGGAGAAGGAAAGTAGGGGAGAAGGAAAGTAGGGGAGGAGGAAAGTAGGGGAGAAGGAAAGTAGGGGAGAAGGAAAGTAGGGGAGAAGGAAAGTAGGGGAGAAGGAAAGTAGGGGAGAAGGAAAGTAGGGGAGAAGAAAAGTAGGGGAGAAGGAAAGTAGGGGAGAAGGAAAGTAGGGGAGAAGGAAGGTAGGGGAGATGGAAGGTAGGGGAGAAGGAAGGTAGGGGAGAAGGAAGGTAGGGGAGAAGGAAGGTAGGGGAGAAGGAAGGTAGGGGAGAAGGAAAGTAAGGGAGAAGGAAAGTAGGGGAGAAGAAAGTAGGGGAGAAGAAAGTAGGGGAGAAGAAAGTAGGGGAGAAGTAAGTAGGGGAGGAGAAAGTAGGGGAGAAGAAAGTAGGGGAGAAGGAAAGGTGGAAGGGGAGAGAGAAGGTACAGGCAGACAGACACAAGACCACGCCAACACCAAACAAACACAAAAACCAACATAATGTACATTAAGGGGTGGGAAAACAGAGGTAATGAATTTAAGAAAAAAGAAAAAAATGGTTAGTACGTTATTCAATTTTACAATTATAAATGTTATTTATATAACGTGTTGGATATTTTTCTACAGTTTTAGGATAAACATTTTGTTTGAAAAATTGTTCGATATGTTCTATCAATATTCACATTGGTATTTCTATACAAACAAATTCTGATCAGAAATATGCAGTGACAAAAATTAACCAATCAAAACATGAATACACTTTGGAGGTCACCACATTAGACATAACATTGGTACTCATGACTGATATTAATGATGAAAAAGGGGGAAACTCTTGTGACAGTATGAACATTACTACGGTATGTTTTTTTGGTATGGAGATCACAGTATGAACATTGATAGGATTTATTGGTAGATCCTCTCCACCCTTGTCTTATGACTTGAATGAGAGAAACTCTTGTTACAGTAAGAACATTAATTTAGAAACCAAAGTACTTTTAATTAATTTCACTAAGGCGCCACATACAAGAGCCCCGAAAACAGTCAATGTAATATAATTTTCAGTACACACCATTGGTTGAAAGAAATGAAGCTTTATTTTTCTCGTTTACAAACGAGTGATAGCTGGGATGGATGCTGATGTGTAAAAATGTTATTTCAAACACTATTCACACTGGTTGAGATCGAAACATTGGATCTCTCACATTTATTACAAACTACAGTTAAATAATTTAATACAATAACGAAGTAGATATAACTTAAACACTGGGCCATATTGGTTCTTGAGATTTCGCAAGTGCGCCCAAAACAAGAGCCCAAAACATCCAATATCTACTTTTGCAGTGGGTCTTAATTAGAGAATCCGTCAGTAACCACGTGAAACCGAGGTGAACATGAGTAACAATGCACAGGTGGGTCGACGTTGCTAAACATCCTAAGTTTAGTAATACCTTCAAAGATGGCTTATTCCTGCACACTTTATATGGATAAATGCTGAAAGATGTGGTGACAGCTCGAAATTGTCTGTGTACTGTCACTGATGCTCAATTAGCAGCTGGCGATATTACTTGGCTTAGGATAACTATGGATGAAAAAGTAAGATAGATACAAACGAAGCAAATGCATTGTTAAATTCGGCATCCATACAGCACTATAATAGTCAATACATTGTAAAGTTAGGCATTTCTTACAGCATTATCGCCAATGCATTGTGAAGTTAAGCATTTCTTCAGCATTATAATCAATGCATTGTAAACTTGAGTATTTCTACAGCATTACAGTCAATGTATTGTAAAGTTAGGCATTTCGTACAGCATTAAGAGTCAATAAGCTGGCCTGGTTGGTCCATTAGGATAATTATATACAGGACATAACATTGGCACTCACAACTGATCTTAAGATGTAAAAAGGAAATCTCTTGATTTGTCACTGGAGTGTATGAACATTGATATGGTTTAAATTGTTCATGTAATTTTAACTTCACATATAAAACACTTCACACAAAACTAACTATTCCAGTTAAATAATTGAATACTATAACGAAGTAGATATAACTTTTAAACACTGGGCCATATTGGTTTTTGAGATTTCGCCAGTGCGCCCAAAACAAGAGCCCAAAACGTCCAATATCTACTTTTACAGTGGGTCTTAATTAGAGAATCCGTCAGTATAACCACGTGAAACCGAGGTGAACCTGAGTAACAATGCACAGGTGGGTGGGTCGACGTTGTTAAACATCCTAAGTTTAGTAATACCTTCAAAGATGGCTTAATACAAATCTTCCTGCACACTTTATATGGATAAATGCTGAAAGATGTGGTGACAGCTTCAAATAGTCTGTGTATTGTCACTGATGCTCAATTAGCAGCTGGCGATATTACTTGGCTTAGGATAACTATGGATGAAAAAGTAAGATAGATACAAACGAGGCAAATGCATTGTTAAATTCGGCATCCATACAGCACTATAATAGTCAATACATTGTAAAGTTAGGCATTTCTTACAGCATTATCGCCAATGCATTGTAAAGTTAAGCATTTCTTCAGCATTATAATCAATGCATTGTAAACTTGAGTATTTCTACAGCATTACAGTCAATGCATTGTAAAGTTAGGCATTTCGTACAACATTAAAAGAGTCAATATAAGCTGGCCTGGTTGATCCATTATGGATAATTATATACAGGACATAACATTGGCACTCACAACTGATCTTAAGATGTAAAAAGGAAATCTCTTGATTTGTCACTGGAGTGTATGAACATTGATATGGTTTAAATTGTTCATGTAATTTTAACTTCACATATAAAACACTCACACAAAACTAACATTTGTCAGTCTTAATCTAAACGTAAAAAAGAAAATTACACAAAGTGCACAGTTTCACACGAGATGTACAGCAAATGACACGTGGTTTAGTTAGACACAATTACACGAGGTGCACAGTATGGCATATGTGGTATAGTGAGGCAAAATTACACGAGGTGTACAGTATATGGCATGTGGTATAGTTAGGCAAAATTACACGAAGTGTACAGGGATGGCGAATGTGGTATAGTTTAGGGCTGTCATCGACATGGACGATGTCGACATTATGTTGATATCCGCAATTATCCTGACATGTCGATATCAACTTTGGGATGTCGATATAATTGACATTAAATCGTCAGTAATGATTTGAGAAGAAAAAATCGGCACTCCACGCATTATTAACATTTGTCAGTCATAATCTAAACACAACACCAAAAGTAAGTCCCCCCCTAAAAAATTCGTCATAACATCGTAAGATTAAACATTTTACCAATAAAACTTAGTTAGAAATAACCCTATGACTGTTTCCTAAGTGGTGTTTGAAAATGAAAGATGTCCATGACTTCATGGCTGAATAAGCTCAAAAATAAGACAAAAACTGCCCTTCTCAAAAGTCACAACTCACTATGCTAATATCTGAGCCAAGAATGGGATTTACATGGCTGAATGATCATGAATTGATTACACATTACAGTAAATTTTGCTCAGCCACAGGTACTTTTCCATTAGTGAGAAGCAATTCATACACTTTTGTGACTTTTGAGAAGGGCAGTTTTTATCTTCCATTTGAGCTCATTCAGCCATGAAGTAATGGAAATCTTTCATTTTCAAACATCACTTAGGAAACAGTCATAGGATTATTTATAACTAAATTTTATTGGTAAAATGTTTTATTTTACGATGTTATGACGAATTGTTTAGGGGGGGACTTACTTTTGGTGTTGTGTTTATGTGCAAAACACTCCGCACAATACTAACATTTGTAAGTCATAATCTGTGTAAAACACCCCGCACAATACTAACATTTGTCAGTCTTAAACTATGCGTAAAGGGGGTAAAACACTTCGCACAATACTAACATTTGTTAAAGAGTGTAAAATGATGTATTGATAATCTTCACACAAATTCTTTAAAAAATCAAAATTAAAAATTAAACTAAAAATGAAAGTGAACAATTCCAATGATGTAACTATGTTGATCCTTCTTTTCAACTCCTTTCGCTGTCACCCATAATTTTGCCTAAATTCCTGATATGCTTTATAGGCCCTACAACACAAACTTACCATTTCCATGTATGCAAGGCTGTAAGGAATAATTTCATGCTACACTCGTAATTTTTATTCACACAACATCAAACATAATAATAATTAATATAGTACATACACTAGTCACTACTTCTCAAAATTATTCTAATAATGTTATCCTTCTTTTCAACTCCTTTCGCTGTCACCCATAATGTTGCCTAAATTCCTGATATGCTTTCCCGGGGGGGGGGGGTACTCACGTATGTCAGGTATACGGGGATGTGCCGCTCCAGTGGGTCGCTTTTTCATGAGACATCCTTAGCCATGGGTAGGCTTTTCAGTGAAAAATCCTTAGACATGGGTCCTGTTTTCGCGATTTTCGCGAAAATTTGCCAAAATTAGGTCATTTTTCGCGAAAATTTGCCAAAATTAGGTCTATTTTCGCGAAAAATCACCCTTAGAAATGGGTATGGGTTTTGAATCTCCAGCGGCACACCCCCGACCAAACCAAATCCGAGTACCCCCCCCCCCCCCCCCGGATGCTTTATAGGCCCTACAACACAAACAGTACCAGTTCCATGTATGCAAGGCTGTAAGGAAAAGTTTCATGCTACACTTAATGAGATTGGATCAAGACTATTCTTTTCTCATGTCCGAAGGCTGACAGCAAAATTGTTAACTTTATTTGTTGGAAGTGGCTCTTTTTACTTCATTCTTTTCTTCCATCTTTTCTAACTTTCATTTCATTCAGCCAGCATGCTTATATAGGCTTTTTAAGCCTGGCCAGAGCAATTTGCTTGAGCATGGTCCCTTCAGGACCCAAGCGTATGTCCGTATGGACCGACTGTGTAAACAAACAAACAAACAAACAAACTTGTAGCTTTTATTCAAACAACATCAAACATAATAATAACTAATATAGTGCATCTCAAAATTATTATAATAATTTGCATATGCATGGATAGAACATGCATGTGAATTAATTGTGTAGGGGAATTCAATGAATAAGCAGACTGCTCGTTAGCATTGCATTGATCTTAGAAAGACCACTCGCTTTTCACAAGCAGGCATAGTCATAGATGTATATACATATTGTGATACACAAGTGGAATATTTACCAATTAAAACGTAAAAGGTTAAAATTCAGACACATTGTAAAATCTAAGAAAATGACTATTTACATGTTTCATGTACACAATAACAAATTCAGGTCAGTCACGCTCTGACTGCGTATAAAATGTAACCGCACTAAATCAACGGGCTATAACGTGTATATTTAATATTATTAGTTTAAACAAGAAATATATATTTTAGCAATAATACACTATAGGGACCGTTCATTATTTATACCGGGGGGGGGGGGGGGGGGGGGGTGGGGTAGAATATGGGGTGGGGAGGGTGGGCCATAACTTTTTTTTGTATGCTGAAAGGGGAGGGGGCACAACTTTTTTAGGTGTCTAGTTGTATACTGTCTGAAATTATACACTTTACTCAACAAAAATCACAAGTGTGTACAGTGGCGGCACTACAGCCCTCCCCCACCCAAATTTTTTTTTGTCCACCCCACTTTGCCTCCCCCCCCCCCCCGAACAAAAAAAAAATTCACTTAAGTTAAAATTAGAAGAAAAAATAGACAATTTTAGAATAAAAAAGGCAATTTTTTCCACACTGTGTGTAAAATTTCTTACAAAATTAGGTTAAATTAGACCAAATGTTGAATATTTAGCATCAAACAGCTAAATTTTGCGCGCAAGCGTGCATTTTCATACCAAATTAGTTAGTATGACCAAATTTGCTTAAAATGGCACAAAAAATGTGCGAAAATTCTTGCCCCAACAAATTAGGAGGCTGGTGCCGCCACTGAGTTTGTATAATAATATGCTTTTTTGTTGTTGGGGGGGGGGGGGGGGGGGGGGGGCGGGGGTTTGTATATTTTTGAGATAGTATTCTCAAAAAAATCATAATTGAAGGGGTGGGTGCAATAAAGTGCTAAGTTAAAGTGCTAAGTTATTGCACCCACCCCTTCAATTGTGTATGATTATTGTATGTGAAGCCTTATGTGTGTGTAAAAAAAAGGGATCATCTTTTTCTACATTCCAGAGGGGGGGGGGGGGGGGGGGGGGGGTCATAACTTTTTAGTATCAAGGGAAGGGGGTCATGTTTTGTTGTTGTTGTTGCTTTCTTCCAGCTACCACCTCCCCCTCCCCCCTCCGGTAGAAATAATGAACGGTCCCTTAAATTAATGGCAAAATATTTTTTAATAATTGAAAAATCAGGCATAGACAATTTTAGCATAAAAAGGCAATTTTTTCCGCACTGTGTGTACATTTTCTTACAAAATTAGGTTAAATTAGACCAAATGTTGACTATTTTAGCATCAAACAGCTACATTTGCGCGCAAGCGTGCATTTTCATACCAAATTAGCTAGTATGACCAAATTTGACAATTAAAGCTTAAAATGGCACAAAAAATGTGCGAAAATTC
>CM069459.1:51038315-51124763 GCA_035610835.1 Ophiura sarsii | reverse complement strand
AGACCTACTTTGAAACACATGATTTTCAGTGTATCATTTATCCATAATGCAACCTTTTTTTTCAAAGCTTTTTATTATAGGGAATAGCCAAAACATATGTTCAATAGTTTCTTTCTCTAGGCATATGGCAATTCTCATCATCGATAATTTGTACAGTCGTTAGAAAAGAGTTACTCGGAATATAATACGATGTAGCAACTTGAATTGGAAATATCTCATTTTTCCCTCAATCGTTACTTTGAAACGACAAAGTAAGAGACCAAATATTACTCCAATTGATCTCAAGTGGGAGTTTCAGTAGACGCTCGTAATATATCTAACTTGATGGTATTGTCATTTGTTTCAGATTAAAGATGTTTCGTATACCACGGGTTGTTAACTTACTAATATTTGGTTTTGTAATGATATCTTTACCTTTAACATTATTTATATCATATTAAGATGCTTTGTTTAATATCGAAATTGTAGCACCATCTGTCAAATATATACATGATATAGGAAGATTATGGGTTTCTGGTAAACATGGGTACATTTCCCCCCGAAAATAAGTAAATGTTTGGGTTACTTTTTCATTTTGCTGGCGGCACATCTCCCCCCCCCCCCCCCCCCCCCCCCCCCCCCCCCCACGGCAGTAAACTTGCACAAATGTTTACCGTCAGCAGCTGAAATCATGATAAGTGGGGGGTGAAGTTATCCGCATAACCTGGCCGAAAAAATCGCATGGTCAAATCGCAAATCTACCGACGGAGGAGGGTCGTATTTCAGGGGGCACCGGCCTTTCAGATTATTAGCTCTGGTTATGGCCGTTGAGGAGAACACCGAATAAAGTAATACACGTCATGAAGAATTTTGTAAAAATATCAGTTCATGCTATACATTTTATGCTATATATATAATCCGTACGCACAATCTTAAAAAAACACAAAAGAAACCTCTAGCGCGCGAACATTTGTTATGTTTATACCAATTTGACAATTGCGATATATTATTTTGTCTTTAAAATCTTCTAATTGCGGCACATGCATGCGCGCATAAACAAGTGGTATGTTTTTTCCCCTTATTTGGACCGTCATAAATCCATAATTACCATTGTCAAATGAACCGACAGTACCAATATCAACCGACAGTACGACAATGGCCGACGAGATCATACATGGGGGTACCCAACCCCGATCTTGCTACGCCATTGAAACAAATGTTGCAGTGTTTGAGGAAATGCTTGGCAATTTAATACAACACTTGTAAGCATTGATCTTCTATTATCGACTACGGTAAGTTATTGATAAACAAATTACCGTGTGGATTTCCAAAATAAAATAAATTAAAGAATTAAATCTTTGAACACACAACACAACTATATTTTATTTTTACTATAAAACGTCATGAATTTTAAGTGACTCTTTTCTGAAATAAAATATAACAAAATATAATATAATAATGGTGTCCAGCAATCTCAATCCCATTTGTTTTTAATATCGCGAATGTTATTCAACAATTTCAAAATTACATGCTAGAACTAAATTATCTCAACTTAAAACTGTTGGATTTGGATAATACTCGAGTGTATGTAGTAATTTTATATTTCCCGGTGGTTAACTTAACACTTTCCACGCGGCTATTATGTTAGTATACAAAACAGATTTTTTTTCTTCAGGAACCTTTCCCAACTTACAAAGTCTATCTCAAGCTTTAAAGAACCATTACTAGGCATAGTTGTACTTATTTCAATGCATTTCACATGATGATTCCAAATATGGTAATGAAATTTAATGATTTTTAACATTTTTGAAACATTTTGTGAAATTTTGGAATGTCGTCTGCAGACGCCTGCCGCGTGGAAAGTGTTAACCGCCATGAGGGCATTCTCAAATCGTACACAATCAACGTTGCGCACAGTGTTGCCACCATAGGCCTCATTAATGGATTTGTAATACAAAATGCAAATCCTTCTTGTATTGATGAAGATTAAAATTATAAAGAAAATCAATGTGTATGGCCATGTGTTTTGAACTGACCACCCAAAAAGGGTGGCGGCGTTGCATTTTTGGTGACGAATCATCCATCTCTCTTAACTCAACAACTATATGTGGTAGAGCTATGGTTTAGGTGTCATTTGAAAGCTTATTTATCTAGCTAAACTGTGTGAATAAATCAGGTATTTCTATAACTGTTTGGCTGAGATATGATTGATTATATTTCGAAAGTCAGGGGTGGCGGTGGTGGCGGTGGCGGTGGCGGTGGCGTCGTGTACAATCTCTATGGGGAATATAGAAAATGTTCCCAATTCTACGTTCAAATTACAATAACTCCTCATTTCTGTATGGTACAAACATGGTTTTGCTCTCATTTTATAGATTGTTTTATATCCTATACGTTTCTGTTTCAACAAACGTGTTAACTCTTACGTAACAGTTGTAATCACGAATCGATTGCATTGTCCTTGGCTTTCTCCCTATTCGCTACACAGTGAACTTGCCCAATTCATCGGTTTTACATACATGACTATAACAACAAAATTATTCAACCGATTATAGCTAAATTATACATTTTTGGAAAGCTCTCGAATAGGGGAATTCAGAAATCTCACTTAAAATAGGATAGGGTGAATAGCCAAAAAAATATATGTGTAAATTCTAATAAATTTGAAATGTAAACGTTTATGCTCATTTACTTCCCGATATAGTATATTTCAACAAGTTACCCTTGCCAACCATTATGTTCTGATGGGTAAATTGCATGAGGAACTAATATGCACAGTAAAATGATGATTGGGATAGGAATAAAACAAATATTGAGCTTTAATCAAAATATGAAAAAAAATCGATATATTTTGAACATTCTTAGTCACAACATGTTACCATTAGGTCTTATGCAAATTCCAATCGCATATTTAGATCCCTTGTGAGATTACCGTTCAGAAAATATATAGTAGTTACTGCGATATGCTAATTCGAATCTTAGATGGTGTAAAATGTAAAAATCTGATGCAACGGGAAGGGTGGCGAGTTCAAAACACATGGCCGTATAGCGGCACGTGAAAACCTTGTCGCTATTTGGATATGAACTATTATTAGCTACGATGAGATTCAAGACACAGGGAGGCATGCATGTGTGCCAATTATCAGAAAGATTTAAAACCGCTGCCTCCCGCTCAATTGGAAGACATTTCCTATATTGAAATGGTAAACCGGCCAAAGTCTGTCAATCTACTATATTGTTTGAAATTCAATCGAATTATATCCGTTATTAACCCCGTACGCATAGTTAAACCTTGAATATTCGTGAACGAGACTGTGTCCGCCATCGTCTGGATTATTTGAGCGCAACAATGATACCGCCCTCATCTGTCAGCCTATTTTCGACTTCTTGCTGTGAGGGCGTACAACAATTGCGAGGAGCAGACCAGACGACGGTGGACGCGTCGAGTGGCCGTACATTATGAATCCCGTTGGTTTCAATGTAACAAAATGATTTTGAATATATGATTATGATTTCAGAAAATTCATCACACGTTGGAACTAAATTATGTCATCCTAGAACCGCTGTAGTTGGAACATCAACTCCAGTATCATTATTTGGATTGTGTCCGTCATTAACCCTTCGTCGCATTCGTGACCCCGTCCTACGCATACTTTAACCTTGAATATTCGTGAACGATCCCATGTCTGACATCGTCTGGAACAACGGCCGGCATATAAATACGTACACAGTCTATCAACTTATAATATACACTGAAACATACATTGTAAGGCCAAAAAAAGAAAGAAAAAGGTTTGATCTCTTATACCTTTCAAATTCGCATTTTAACGCGTAACCCCCCCCCCCCCATTTTGTTTCTTGAAATTTGAAACTGATGGTGTGAGCCAAGTTGTGACTGTATGGAATGTGGTTTTTTTCTTCCAATATTTAAACCGTTTAAACTCAAGAAAAACAACTGACTCCAATGATGTATTTGACTATGTCTTCTTCAAATTTTTAAATTTCACATTGTAAAGTACCACATCAGCTTCATTTTCTTGCTTCACAGAGCCCCTCTTATCATGTTACGAAAATTAATGAAAAATACCGCATTTCGTAAGCATTTTTAGTTGAAAAAAAAAAGCGTTTCGCATAGCCTTTGTTCATGTTTCTTCTGAGACAAACTTGTTTGTGAGTTGGCTTATACACAAGTTTATATTATGATAGAGTTCGAAGTTTTTAAAGTGCACACAAAATTATTAGCATTACTGTCTTACAATTAGCCTACTTTTTATATATACACGTACAAAGCAACTCTTTCTCGATCTATTTCAATGCTCGGTGTTTCCGTCACTTTCCACTATTAATGTTACTATATTATAGGCCTAAAAAACAGATTTCTCAGAAACCTTTCCCAAATGTCAAGGTCTATCTCAAGGATTACAGAACCAATACTGGGCAAGTTTGTACTTATTTCAATTTATTTCTCATGGTGATTCCAAATATGGTAATGAAATTCGATCATTTTGACATTTTTCAAACAGTTTGTGAAATTTTGGAATGTCGTCTGCAGGCACCTGCCGTATGGAAAGCGTGTATTCACTCCATTGTTCACTGGGAGCAAAACCACGTGAACACGTCATTTATCTGGTTAAATCATCATTGTCATGCCATGTCGTACTTTTCAACGATAACGTAATTAAAAACATAATACATATTACTGGTTGTTCATTCGTGTATTATCTTTATACAATAAATCAAAACTAATAATCATGTAGGCCTACATTAACTTAAAAATACAAAACCTGTAATGCGGTATCTGGTCAATATAAAATGATAGAAATGTTGACAAGAATAAGGAGTTATTAAATGGGTGATCGTCACCACCAATAATTATAACGTTTGCATGGGATTACCTGATTGATTCAATGAAATGTAAATTAGGCCAAATAAATTAACACAAAATGTCTCAGAAGACCGCGTGCGTAGCTTTTAAAATGTACAAGTTTATTGTTTATTTAATCACATAGTGAGGACACCCCTACACCATCTGTGATTACACCATTTAGGACGTAGGCCTATACATACCTCATCAGGTACCAAAAAGGGACGGAATATACATCCAATTGTACACTACTATATACGACGTTTTGCTCCAATTGCATCAACATTGTTCCTCTTATTGTACGAGTATAACACAAATGTCCATGTTTTAAGGTAGGTTTATGAAATGAGGATATTTTTTTTCAAGAATTGATAATGCAGTATAAAAAATAGAGCCAGGATGCAGAGGGCACTTCCTTTTTATATAATGTATAGATGGCGCGCGAAACTCATGCAACTATCCCTTTATATTGCCCAGGCTTCGCCGAGCTCACACCCACCTTTCGGCAATACAGTTCGACAGTCAATATTTTTAATTCACTGAATAAAATGATTTTTGAACAAATTAACTGATTTCACTCAAATCATGTACGAACAAAAAAATCGCGTCCCCCTGATGGATACATAAATCATGACACATAGAATAGCACTTTTACAAGGACGAGCCAGGCTGTGCTGAACTCACAAGAGTGAAATACGTCTTCAATGGTGAATTGTAATATATATAGTGTCACCACCACAGTAAACACATTTGGCCAATCAAAACGTCATAAATCCATGTATATTAATAGTATCAATCCTATTTGTTCCTATTCTCAAATTAAATTACATCTGCCATTATCCGCAATTTTAGTCAAACGTCATAGTACGTCGTCACGATGGAGATGATTGTTTTCACCTTGTTACATAATCAGACACGATGTTTCGTCAGCAGCTGCAGTCTGTAAAAATAACGAATAATTGTAGTAAATGGCAAAGAAGATTTTAAAGACACTACCACGGTGCATTGCATTTTTGCAAAATGCCCTCATTCTAGTCTCCAATATTTGTCTCGGCTCACATAGACATATGCACACACTCATGGCTTCATAGCGCGTTCATCGTTGGAGCTCTTCAGTTCTAGTTAACATCAATGAATGAATTAGTTATCAGTGTTACTTTTTTCATATTTCTAAAACTTAAAGGAGGTGTCCCGCAAGCATAACATTGTGCATTCTATGTTAGAAAAATAACTATCGAGCCCAACTTTTGTAAATATATAGAACAAAACACCACACTTATGACAAAAACAAATAAAAACCACAATCTCTCAACATGCAATTTTTAAAATTCGTGGCGATCCAAAGTCCCGGTGTCGATTAAGTCATAGTTATACAATGCACATGCGCAAATTTGAGCACCGATACCCATGACGTCATCGACACCGGGGCTTTCGATCGCCGCGAATTTTAAACATTACATGTTGAGTGATGGCAGTTTTTATTCGTTTTGTGACTAGTATGATGTTTTGTTCTATATAACTACGTAATTTCGGCTCTATAATTATTTTTCTAACAAATAATGCTCAATGTTGTGCTTGCGGGACCCTTCCTTTAAGAGCTCGACAAATGCATCGCGTGTAAAAAGCTTTCGTTGGCTGGCGTTCGCGCAATGCATTGTTGGAAGACCTTAAACTCTTCTTCGAGTAAATGGTGGGCATCTGTGATTCGATTTCGTGGACAAATCCAATATTAAATAGTGAAGAATGTTCTTAAAATATATATGTCCTACCTTGGTCTGACGATTCTGGAACTGAACATTTTATTTTAATCAGACATTCGGTTGCCGAGATAGCTTAACATCTTTCGCAACAATTTAATTTTTAATTTCTTTATTTCTTTTTTTTAAATTCCAGTTGCCAGGTAATTTCCTAATGATGTCTAATGCATACAATAGGCCTATGCAAAGCAAAGTTTGTGGATAGATAAGTTGAGCTATGATGAGTGTGACTTGGTACATGGGTAGTAAACTTGGAAAGCTGAACACGTTACGTTGGCTTTTGGCTATTAATATCCATTGCCATAATTAATTAGGCTAATTACAAAATCGTCAGACTGATAAATACTATGTATTATGCCAACAGTAAAGTTGGTCATAGATGTTGTGCAGTGTAAAATAGCCCCAACATATATGTGTATTTTTGTTTTGTTTAGTGTGTTCTCCCGCCTTACCCGAACACTGCTAGTGGTCTTAAAGTTCCTGTTGCCACAACATAGTGCTTTCAGTCTGACGAATCTGCTATTATTAGCAGTAAAAAAATATATTAAAACGTGAATAAATGATATGTTTAGCGTTTATTTGATTAAAATAGGTAGATGTTTAGGTTTTAGACGGAAACAGTTCCCATCATAGGCATTGGACGGTCCTCTTAAATCGAAAGCTTGTGCACAGGCATTTAGGCATTTGCCCCAAACATGTCGGCACATTTTGATGGTGTAGCTTAATTCTTAGATGCTTTTTTTCTTCCTTTTATATAACCGCTGATGCATATTTCATCACGAATTCAATGAATATGTGAACTCTGATAGGCATGTGCCTGTGTTTAAATGAGAACAGTATTGGAAACAGTAACTCGCTACAAAGCATGTATGTTACTGATATTGTTTATTATTCAGTTATCAGTCAGTAAGATCGAATTAAAATTTTAAATTCGTGTCCGACTATGGGGGCCGCCATTTTGTTTTAAAAGTATATTAGTGTCCCGGATGTACACAGTTAAAGTATATAGCAATTAAAGTTTTTGGGTTGCGGGGAAATTCTATTAATTCGGGGGTATGTTAAAACTTGTGAATCCGATAGGTAAATGTATTTACTAAGGGACGCACCATTTGCTTTTCAGGGGAGGGCATGGAAGTTGGGGTCGGGCGGAATTTCTTTTTTTCGCCACCGAAGAAGGCGGAATTATTTTTTTTTGCCGTCAAAGGCGGCAAGTAATTTTTTTTTATTAGCAAAGACGGCAATTTTTTTTTTTTAAGTTTTAATGGTTTTCTTTACATTGAGTTGGGCCTTTTGGGCGAGTCATCTTTCTTTTTTTTTACTCGGCAGTGGGTCATTTTTTTTCTTCTTTTCCTGGTTGGTGGGCAATTTTTTCTTTCTTTTCCTGGTTGGTGGGCAAATTTTTTTTTTTTTCCTGGATAGTGGGCAAAGTTTTTTTTTTTTTAAACTTTTATGCCCCCCCCCCCCCTCCCCCCCCCCCCCCCCCCCCCTGAGTATCTAATGGTGCGTCCCTAACTTTTCACCGAGAGCAAGAAAAATCTATCGACGGAAAAAGGAGTAAAAAGTGATTTTAAACTAAAAAAATGGAACAAATTTGTTCGTGTAAGAGGTGGTTTTGTCATTAAAAATGACGTCATTTGTTTTTCGGGGTCAATTGAATGCACAAAATATCATCTGGAATCGAGTTAAAGTCAAATTTAATTTATTTATTGATAAACTGGGCACTCCATTCACAAAAATGTAAAAAACATGCGTTATTAGCAGCAATAATAATGACGTAATTTTTAAAATGGCGGCCTCCATGAATTTGCCGCACGAATTTAAAAATAAAAATAACTGGTTATGGTAATTCTGTTTATATAGTGATGTGATGTAAAATAGTGCAGGAGGACCTTTGACCTAACTAACATAAGTACCTCATCGTCTCTGTTCCCTTCACTTCCGCCGCTCCCACTACCCTCTGACTGCATCGATATTAGAGACGGTGCAGGTGTTGTCGGTTGTGGAGCCGCTGGCGGCAACGTCGGTGCAGCATCACCGACGTTCACTACAGTATACGGACTTGAATCCATAGGTTCCTCGTGCGACTCGTAACCGACATTGTCTATACCTGTGCCTTTAGTCCTATCTAAAGCTTCATCACTGGACAAATTGGAGTCCACCGTTTCTTGTGATGACCGTCTACTAGCAAATGGCGTTGCCTCCACGAATTCTCGACCTTTGGCTTGCATTATAGCAAAAAATCCACTTAAAAGTGATGGTTCCGGTGATGCTCCCTGAAACAAAGGGAGGTCAATTGAATGATCTGATTAATATGCTGACATAACGAGATGATACTAAAGGGTTCAACAAAAGAAAGTATACCACTTTGTTTATGTCATTTTGAGTAACTTTCAATTTGTTTTTGTCCAAACAGGCTGGATAGGCATTTAGATGAATCTCTTAGGCATAATTTGATACCAAATTTGCCCCCTAACAACAAAGATAAACCATGATTAGCACCATTTAAAGGAAAATATCCCATTTTAAAAGTCGCATTTCCTATACACAGCACGAGAAGAAAGGGCCAATTGTTAACACACACATATGCCGTATTGATCCCGTACTGATCACTGCATATATCCCTCAATGCGCGGGCTAATTCAAATGTAAACTGATGCATGAGTGAAGGATTTGAATGTAATGTAATGTTAATGGATGGGGAGAACATGGACAGATTAACCAAATCTTCTCGTGCTGTGTATTGGAAATGCGACTTTTGAAAATGGGATATTTTCCTTTAAATGGTGCTAATCATGGTTTATCTTTGTTGTCAGGGGGAAAATTTGGTATCAAATTATGCCTAAAAGATTCATCTAAATGCCTATCTAGCCTGTTTGGTCAAAAACAAATTGAAAGTTACTAAAATGACATAAACAAAGTGGTATACTTTCTTTTGTTGAACCCTTTATATCGACATGATATGGGTTTGTACATTACGCCTCAGATCACTAAGTTGATAGATAAGTATAATTTGGGACAACACATTTGTCTTGTATCCTATTCTTCTTAAAAAGTTGATGCGTGTCTTCCACCTACACATTGAAGGATTTGATCCCAATCTTGTTATTAATATACAAACCTAAACGTTGAACCAACATGTTTAGTGCGTTCAAATATGTAAGCTTAAAGCTTTATTTAAAAATATTTGAACGCACTGCCAAACAAACAAAAAATGAGTTGTGTTGCCCTCATCCAGCCGGGTCAACATTACAATAAATATAGGCCGGGTTTTGTTTTAAGATTTGTTTCTTCTTTTAAGATTTGTTTAAAGATTTAAAAAAACACACCTCGATACCCCTTTTTCTATATAAGTTGAGGCTCGATAGTAGTTACTAATCATGCTAATGCCCTGGGGAATTTCAAATAAATACACCACAGATAATCATGTTTATGTTTATAACTATATCATATCAAGACTGGTAATGAGACCGTATCGAGTACTCGATAAAACGGGACAATAGTTAAACTAAATCCTCTGAAGATCAAGTACATATCACACCACTTGTCGCTCGTTATATTGAGACGGGGATATTATACTACTCGATGTATAATCCATTTCAGCTCGATACGGGTATCGATTTTTTTCTTCTATATTTTCTTCAAATCTGACTCGGTAAGAAAACTCCTCGATTCTCGATACTGTCTTCATTTAGGGATTACGTCAAAACTCGACCGCCAGGCAACCGCCGGTTACGGCTGGTTCCGCCCGGTTCTCACAAAACGTGTCGTCTGTTATAATATACATACATAATGAGGTCAAATAGTTACACTCTGGTGAACACGACCGGTTGATAGTGCCTCGTCACACGCGTGAGCAATAACATCTTGAAGTAATGGGCTCTTAAGTCTCAGTTGACAACCAGTACAATACAGCTATTGATTTTCGCTGGGGTTGGCTTTTTCGATCTGTTTATAGCTCAATTAACTTTTTAAAATCAATACCGAAAGTCTATGAATGTTTTTTTTTTATATAGAACGATTATAGAGAGAGCTATTATGACCGGAAATTAACAGATTGATAGTGTAAATTGGTCCGGTTACAGCATTAAGTCAACCGGCGGTTGTTCAGTGTTGCATGCGCGAATATTCATATACCAGTAAAACATTTGACCCGAAAAAACCGGGCGGAACCGCCCGTAACCGGCGGTCAACGGGCGGTCGAGTTTTGACGTATTCCCTTACTATTGTAACAAGTATAAATGAACTGTTTCCTAAGTGTAATGTAAATTCAACTTCAGTGTGTAATTACTTCATAAGCGCAGCATTTCTGACCTTGACCAACCGTGTTCACTTATTTGGAGTTACGCATCCATACATCGTTATGAAAATGTTTAGAATAGTTTGGTCTTCGCCCCGACTAGATATACTATTTTAACAACAATACTTACTTTGGGGGTGTCATTACTTGGCGGCGGCGCATCTTCATCACTTGTATAGTCATTCTCCATATTGACTTCTATAGATGCTTTTCTGGTTTCATTACTTGGCGGCGGCGCTTCTCCATCACTTGTGTAGTCAGCCTCCATGTTTACTTCTATAGATGCTTCTCTGGTTCCTGGTCTCTGAATGAACCAAAATATTTATAAGAAAACCCATATGAATATAATTATTTCAACGGATAAGACATGCAGGTGGATATAAAAAATGTGAGAGGTCTCATGACATTTTTCAGGACCCCGTAGGACTTCAAAAAAACAAATTTAAGGGGTCCCCCCAAGAAATTGAGGGGTCCTGAAGTTTGGGTATTTGAAAAATTTACTTTTTTACGGGGAGTTTTAATGAATTTAGAGCAAAGGATGGATATGTAATTCACAGAATTTCTTAAGGTTTCCATTTCCATACATCGTCAAATTTAAGGGGTCCCTTCAATTTTGATCGGGACCCGCAAGTCTTTCCAATTTGAAACCTGACGCGTCACTATTAGAAAGTGAGAGGTCTAGGACGCGCAGACGCGTCAGAATGCGACCCCTGGCTCTTATGTCTAGTTAACATCAATGAATACATTATTTATCTTTTTCTTATTTCGACAAATACATCGTGTGAAAAAGGTTTTAGTTGGCTGGCATTCGCGCAATGCATTTCGGGAAGACCTTAACATCTTCTTTAAAACCGACTAAGACAAACAAACCGATTTGGCCAGTTCCATACACTGCGTTTAATGTCAATGTCAAATCAGAAAGGGACATAAATGCAAATCAGACAACAGACATCGGAGAACATTTTCACGTGTGCTTTGGCCTTACCGTGAAAGAATTACGTTAAAAAACGTACAAATAAACCATTCGTACTAATTGTACAGTGCGACATAATTATGAGCTAAATTGAGTTAAGTGTGTATGTATAGGGTCACGCGTTGTGAACTCGCCTCCCAATAGGGTGGTGCCGTTACATTTTTTAGCTTCATGCTGTCATTTTCCTCAAATATTTTTAAAACCACAAAAGCTATCTCAACAAATTTGGTATCATTTTAAAGCCCTAATAACAAGCTATCTGTCTGCAAAATGGCATTGGTATAGCTAATACAGAAAGGGAGATACAGCTGTTTGATGTTTGGGGACCAGGGGTGGTGCTGGAAGGGGTGTTTCTGGAAGGGGTGCCGCCTGTACAAACTCAATGGGGATAATCCCATGCTTTGTTCTTTTTACAATAACTAGTCATCCCCTAATGTTAAAAACACAATTTTGGTCCCATTTCAAAGGATACTTAGTAGTCATTAAGTATGTGGTTCAACAGACTTGTCAACTATTATTAACAACTAATTAATTATGGATAAGACAATGATCATCAGCTTTCTTCCTATTCGCTACACAGTCAACATGAATAATCAGCCTCAATTTACCGGATTTATAAAAATGACTATAACAGAAAAAGTTTTCAACCTATGATAGCAAAAGTATACATTTTTGGAAAGCTTGTAACTAGAGGAATTCAGAAATGCAGTTTATATCAGGGAAGGGTTCATCCTTAAACAAATATTTCTGAAAATTCTAAAAATATATAAAATAATGACAAATATATATCATCTAATGGGTAATTTCATGAGGAATTCAAATATGTAAACAAAATAATGATAGGGATAGGTACACAAAATATATGGATCTCAAATTAAAAATTAAAAAACTCTGATATTTTCCGAACATTTCCGATCATACCATTTTAGTTCTTGGTCGTACTATAATTTTAATGACATATTTGGTTTCCTCATGCAATTTCCCTTCAGAAAATGTATACTTTTACTACCTCAGGGGGGGTATACAAGCAAATATAAATGTGTAAAGTTAAATTCATGTCGCGAAAGCCAAAATCCGTGTGTAACGCGAAAGGAGGCGAGCTTAAAACACATGACCATAGATGAGGTGACCGTTGTTTACATCAGAAGTGTTTACAAATTGATTAGCGCCTGTTCTAAAGACATGCTAGAGGCACTAGTCCATGACTACTGCATACATACTATTCGAAAGCAAAACACACATCACTGAGCGCCAATTTTAAAAGCACATTCCCTTATGGTGCGTACGCATACTGCCGGGCAACCAGATTTAGTGCCTGGTTTCTCACTGTGCTTAGGGATGCAGACCATGACTTCACTATTACACCGTAAGCATTGTAAGTAATGATCAATCAAGTGTGAATTAAAGCACATTCCCTATTAGGTGCGCACGCATACTGCCGGGCACTCCGTCACCGGTCACACCATCTATACCTACCGACGGCGTTGGTGTCGGCATCGGTGTCGGTGGAAACGACCCTGTGGCAAGACTCTGTAAATCGCTAGCCTCTGGGGGTGACACACTGGTATCGGCGTCGGACCCCACTTCTTCGCTACAACACGGCTCCACTTCTTCGGTACAACACGGCTCGCTGATCGGCTGGTCGTACATGTAGCTGTAGTGGACGTACTTTGGGCGACCGTCGTCTACTTTCAGCAGGGTGACGTCAGCTCGTTCAATAAGGCGTTGCTTACGTTTCGTACGACATTTGTGGATGACGCTCACGATAGCCGTCAACAAGAATATGCCAAATGCTATCGAAATGCAGATAACAACTTTCAGCCATGTCTCTGTTTAAAAAGGGAAAACAAACAAAGTGTTTCGAAATCCAATGTTCATGTTTTCATTTTGCTTCAATGTCCCCCCCCCCCCTATCCTCTAATTACCCCATTGATAGGGTAATACAAATAACGAAAGCACGTCTGAGACATGTCGGTGACGCTTTCATCATTATTGTCTATTGCCATATGCACTCCTGTATAGCGCCACATATAAGGACCTTGATCGTCTTCAGTCTTTACAAAACAAAGCCGTCAAACTTATCTTCTCCGCGGGCAGGCGCGACAGTCCTTCACCCCTCATGAACAACCTTCACTGGCTGCCAATACGGGAGCGAATTCAAAATATGCATGTACGTTTTCAAATGTCTTCACGGCAATGCACCAGATTACCTTACGGACTTCCTCTCCCATAGAACAAACTCTGTTGGATTCACACCACTAAATAAATAATGGAAGAATCCACGAAAGGCCTGTTGATTTGGTTGGGATGACACTCCTCTAAGTGAAATTTATAAAAATGCTTCAAAAGTAGTGTTGTTGGCCAAACTTTTGATCGGATGATTATTAAATGAAGATTATCAAACAATATCAGTGCACATTTTCTTCTTTGACCATTTTTTTATGATTTTATAATCATTTTAGAGACTTCAAATAATTGATTAGAATTGCTTAGACCTAGGCTAAGCCTGGGCAATCTAGAAAATTTTCCGCCCCTGGTATAATGTGCCCATTATTGGAACAATATTGGTTGCCAACATAATGCCAATTGAAGAGCGCCAATGTAAAACCAATATTGGTCCAATATTAGTTTGGCAACATGATGCCAATTGAAGAGCGCCAATGTAAATACCAGGGGCGGAAAATAACACGATTGATTTCATATAACAATTCTGACGTGGTCTAAATAATATGCGCAAAATATTTTCCTCGCCAATGAAATTCTTTGGCGAGAATCTTGTTATGACCTATTGTTGGTTAAAATTATGATGCCTTAACCAACGTTGAATAAACTAAAAATTAATTATATTTTTACTCTTTAACCAACGCAGTATTAAAAGTAATTTTTATAACCAACGCTTCATTTTTAACCAATGTTGTATACTTTTTAACCAACATTCTTTTAACCCATGGTTATTTAATACCTGTTCTGAGAGTGTATTAGTGGTGTGTAACCTGTTACTGGACCCATCACACATCTTCATCTGATTCCACTCTTCTTTATGTTCACATGGGAAAAAATCGCATCGGGGATAAATCATTCTATATGTCGGCACCTTGCTGTGGAACAGCCTCCCAAGAAACATCAGGGAGGCATGTACATTGCCTACCTTCAAGAAGGTGTTGAAGTCACACTTCTATCCTTCATACTGACTCGATTTGTATTGTTTATTTATTTATTTATAATTTACTCTTTATTCATGGCGCTTTCATCAATTTGGAAAGGCGCCTTATAAATGTTGTTTATGTAGGGGTGTGTGTAATGGTGAAACCCGCCAATCCGCGGACCTTTGTCCCTACCAGCCGGCAATGTGAGGACAAAAAAAATGTGAGGACCTTTTTGAAGTACTCTCTTATTTCCTGCATAAAAACGTATAGAAGTTGGGTCCTTACCCCCCTAAGGGTGTATGGCCATGTCCTCCATTAGACGTCAATACACATACCATACAAATGTCCCTACATGTATGGTAAAAAAAACTAAAATGTCCTCAGATTGACTGTGTAACTTCTATACTTTTTGAAACGTGTTTACGGGTCCTCACATGGGTTGGTACTCGACTATAGATTAGATGTATAGAGGGATGTAATGTTGAACCCGCCAATCCGAGGACCTTTGTCCCTACCAGCCGGCAATGTGACAAAACAAATGTGAGGACCTTTTTTGAAGTCCTCTCTTTTTTCCTGCATAAAAACGTATAGAAGTTGGATCCTTACCCCCCTAAGGGTGTATGGCCATGCCCTCCATTAGACGTCAATACACATACCATACAAATGTCCCTACATGTATGGTAAAAAAAAAAAAATGTCCTCAGATTGACTGTAACTTCTATACTTTTTTAAACGTGTTTTAATACGGGTCCTCACATGGGTTGGTACTTGACTATAGATTAGATGTATAGAGGGATGTATGTACATGTATGTATGTATGCCATGGCTTACCCCAGTCGTCATCCACCACTATGCCAGTGGTGTATGTGTCAGTAGTCACATTGTTGGTGGGGACGGTGGTTGGTCCCGCTAGTGTAGTCATTATCGCTGCAAACAGAATAATAGTAGTTCAACAAATATTAACATCCTCCTCCAATGAAGGAAGGGTAAGAAAGGGAAATGCCTCATGTTGTAGTCCAAAACGTCAAAAGCCAATCCGTCGCTGTAGCACTTTATTACTGGTGAATATCCATTGATCTGGCATGGTAGGTTTGACCCTTTGAAATATTCGGAAAACTGGAATTAATCAGAAAGCATGAACCAGACGGTAGTTCGGTTGAAATGATCGTTGGTTCAATTCAAGTTTGTGTCAAAATATGTCGCTGATGTTTAGCAATGATTTCACATACACATATACACCCCCCCCCCCCCCCAAAAAACAACAAAAAAACAAACAAACAAACAACAACAACCAAACTAATATTTATAACTCACGTGTTCTACATACTCTTCCGGGCAACCCGGGCGGCGACACGTCATTCAAGCCTTCATCGCACGCGCACGTAAAACCGGACGAACCTAACTCTTGACAAGTTGCATTCTGGGAACAATCATCTATATCGAGTAGACATTCATTAGTCCCTATGAAAGAAAAAAAGATGTTTTATAAGTTATAAAGGAGTGATCGTACACTCTCAGAACAAAGGTTAAAATCTTTAACCATGTTGGTTAAAATTTTAACCAACGGGAGGTTACCAGGTGAACCACACAATTGGTTGGTTAAAACCGTAACCAACAGCTGTTGGTTAAACTTTAACCTGTGGTTGGTTACAAATTTTAATCATTTGTTGGTTAATATGTTTTAACCAACAGTGGTTGGTTAAACTTTAACCTGGGGTTGGTTACAATGTTTAATCATTTGTTGGTTAATAATGTTTTAACCAACAGCAGTTGGTTAAAAAATGTTGGTTAAACATTTATTTTTTTCGCTAAACTTTAACCCAGACAACATTACAATATTGATGTTTCATCGGCCCATTATTGGCTTTCATTTTGCAAAGGGCAAGGGACAGGACAAGGCGAATGACAAGGCACACGATCCTAGCCATAAGGCCGGTAAGCGATAACGTGTGAAAACGGCCGCAATTTTAAGACCACGTCAGAATTCGTATATGAAATCAATCGTGTTATTTTTCCGCCCCTGGTCCGCGGCTGTCTGTGTGTAGAGTAGAGCTATCAGTGGTTGCCTGTGTGTAGAGCTATATCAGTCGCCGGACCGTGAAAATTGCCCACCGGTCCCGGTGGTTGTTGTTGGTAAGGTGAGGTGGAATGGGGTGTGGTTGGATGGGGGAGGGGTGGGGTGGGGTGGGGTGGGGTGGGGTGGGGTGGGGTGGGGTGGTGTGGTGTGGTGGGATGGGGCAGGGGAGGGGTGGGGTAGGGAGGGTGGTAGGATAGAGGTTGGGGGAGGATAGAGTCGCTTTGAACCAAGGCTAACATCGGGCATAATGTATAAGGGGCGGCCTAACACGATTGATTGCATATACAAATTCTTACGTGGTCTAAATAATGTGCGCAAAATATTTTCACGCCATTAAAATTCTTTGGCGGGAATCTTGTTATGACCTATTGTTGGTTAAAATTATGATGCCTTAACCAACGTTGAATAAACTAAAAATGAATTATAATTTTACTCTTTAACCAACGCAGTATTAAAAGTAATTTTTAACCAACGCTTCATTTTTAACCAATGTAGTATACTTTTTAACCAACATTCTTTTAACCCATATTTTTTTAATACCTGTTCTGAGAGTGTAACATCTTGTTATGGGGCTGTTTATTATGTTTCGTGTTTTACATTTATGTTTTATAAGAACCCCCATTTTCATTTGGTATACACATAGCCCACCTGACCTTGCCTCGTGCCCTCGTGGCCACTACATAGTCAAACACGGGAGTTTTACAAGCAGTCAGCCAGCAGGTCGCGCTCTGCGCACTGCGAGGTCATTTTTATATTTTAACGGGATAATGCTGCTTCATGCAAGCTCCGAAGAATTCCGAAATATTCCGAAAAGTAGAGCTCACTTTAGATCGCTTTCTCATAAAACCAGCGTATGTAGGAAAACTGCTTCATTCACAGTTGTTAGTTGGTCCCGTAGCTTCCTCGGATGGACACAGGATTGGGGCCGTACGTCAGAGATTGGGGTAAATCAGGGATCTAAAGCTAATTCTATCAGCTAGCATGTCACGCCGATGGTCGCTATTTTCTTTATCGAAAAGAGCTAGAGACACAAAACTCACAAACATATTTGACAAAATCCGGATCCACCACTAAAGAACTCCCAGGAAGTGCGTTGTTATTGTCAGCAATGGCCTCGTTGGTAGCGTCAACTACGTCTGTCCTAAGAATAGGCGATTCCTGCGTAAAGAATATTCGGTAGCTGGCGATGATGCTGCCTTCACGGAAAGCCGTCGCCGTGGTTCCGGAGTAGGAAGCATTTGTGACGTTACTGCCTCGATAAACTAGACCAATCTGCGTGATATAAAAATAGAGGATGTATATTATGTGCAGTTCCAATTGTGATGACTCGTTTGCATTCACATACATTGGTTAACGCAGCATTTTGTTTAAACCAAAGACAAACGTACAAATGCGAGCGATGGCATGTTACAATTAAACACAATGTTATTCACAAAAAAAGTGTAATATTTTCAAAAGATGAGTTTCTCTGTACTGTCTTGAATGTATGCTAGGAAAACACGATTCCGTATTTCCATTATCGCGGCTGCCGCTGTAGTGCAACTAATGCCAATAAATAAAAGGTATGTCTCAGACACCCGCTCGCATATATTATGTGGAGTCACTTTTGCCCCATAGCCATATGCGATGAGCCCAAGGTTTTTTAGTTGTCAGAAAAAAATTGATACACATTGGCTGCGACACGGCAAAGAAAGGAAAAGTGGACCAAAAACACTACAAAATGCACTAACAAAAGAATCGCATTTAATAAAAGAAAAGAACAAAACATAGCATAGCTATTTTCTCAAATGTATGTGAGACAGACTTTTTATTTGTTTGTCCTTACTATATTTAAAAGGTAAACATTAAAGATGTCCTCACTTACCGAATTGATAATTTCTGCCGCCATTTCTTGGAATTCAGGGCTGTCTGGATCGGCCAGGTTATCGTTATAGATGACGTCTTCACCATTCCGCTGAAGTATCCGTACGTTACCGTCAAAGGAGATGGCGGCTGTGTTAAGAATTGAAACAGTACATTATGTGTAAAGTAAACTCATCAACAAGTTCGACGGAATCGTTCATGGATGCACGTCACGTGACGTAGATCTCACCCCAGCGTGCCACCCCCTTTGACCGGGAAGACCAGCTCAAAATACCGGGCTATAACGTGTCCCAAAAAACTGGGTCCAAAATCTGCAGAGCTTGTAACTTAAAAAGTTGAAAATGTAGCTGCTCCATATTTAAGGATATTAAGGTACATATACCTGACCTTAATTGGTTCAAACGTGAGACCAATCAAATGGCAACTTTTTGAAATACAAAGCTTTCAACAGAGCGTGGTTAGAACCCATTTTTTCCAATTTAGCAATAAACCACCTTATGCCTTGCATTTGCGTTGTGTGCAAGTTTTCCCTACATCATGTGCATGGTGTTTATTCTCCGAAATATGTTATGTTTTGTAGAAAAGGGTTAAATTATAGGTATTTTGGATCAATATTCAGCATTTTAAATACCCATTGCAGTAACCTTGTCGTTGCATATACAAAAACAGAGCCACTATTACCCTGATACCATCGCCCATCTGCCCATAGCGGGTACATTTTGTGTCGGGAAAAAGCACATGTTCCCCCGGCAACCGACTGGTGGGTAAACAATTTCAAACTCATGGTGCAAGTGTGAGAGTTACACTGGCTGGTGGAATTTCTGTCGGACAGGTATTTTTGTGAGTTACCTGCCCGATCCCGACTGGCTGGTTGAAAAAAAATCTGTTCCAGCCCTGCCTCTAATTCCTTTGATGAGATGACTGACTTAACGGATGGTTTCCAATTTCGAAGAAATGGTTCTTGAACTGCTTCAAAGATGGCAGTGTCTCAGAAGGTTATTTATTGATTTTTCTAACAAAAATCATAGGTGTTTACACTTTTTATCCCCCTTATGACGAAGATTTCCCTGAGTAAGTCATTGTTATCAAGTCAAAGGCAAAACTTTGATGACGTCAGTACGATGCGCAAATGCAACGCATGGACGGTTCATGGGCAAAATCGGAAAAAACGGGATCTGACCACACTGTATGCAAAGCTTTGTATTTCTAAAACTATACATCCGATTAGTCTTACAATTTCACCAAATAATGTCATATATATTTACTTTTATATTCCTAAACATGAAGCATCTATGTTTCCCATATTTTAAGTTATAAGCTCTGAAAATGTTGAACCCAGTTTTTTGGGACACGCTGTACTTAATAGGGTCGAACTGGTGTTCACCTGGAAAAATACCCTTGCCCCCTTATTCGACAGTAGGTAACTCCCTGTATTATTTCACGCTCACTTTTAGAGAATTACAATTTAACACGTAGGCCTATCCATCTAAAACATGCGACAGGGATTTGATTTCTCGTTCGTGTATGGAGCGTGTCATGTCACACCTGGTAATCGATAAAGTGGCCTCATTGCCATGGAAACGCAAAAAGAAAAACATATATGTCATTGAAAGACAGATGTTGAATCAGATATTGAATCGATTTTCTTATAGTTAATGATGCATAGTCTGTATCATGTATATCAAACATTCGCTTCTTTTAAATTGATATACTGTTTCTTTTATAACTGTTTCACTGCGGATACGAAGTGACCTAATGTATCAATGGAAATACCCAATTGACTTCCCACCCGATCAACCCCGGGACTGTCTACCCCCGACCGGCTGAAAGTCATGTGGGTATTTCCATCGCTAAATATGCAGCAATAGAAATTCCCACGTGACTTTCCACCCGGGGTAGAAAGTCCCGGGGTTTTATTATTCTAACCATCTTCAATTAGCCCCTGAAATCTTATAAAGTGCTGATTCTATTCAAGTTTTACCTTCACAAGGTCCGCTTTCGTCATGCCTATAAAGACTGGGTCGACAATCGCACCTGTATCCACCTGGTAGATCGACACATAGCTCTGTTGATTCATCGCATTCTGCCGTCCCTGTTTCACACTCATTTACATCAATTGTTGTGATACCTGGCGACGATATGGTCGAAGCGAAGGCAGCGCCCTCTGTTGTAAATTCTGGTGAAGAAGCCGAAGTATTCAAACTTGTTAAAGAAGATTCCGCTGTTGTGACATCATATAAGGGTGTCTGCTGGCTCGTTTGGTTATATTCCATCGTCACCGTGACGTTTTCAGTGAACACTTCTGCGGTTGCATTTGACGTAACAGTGACGTTAAAATATTCTGTTAGCATGTCACTGGTTGTAACTGTGTCAGTAAATGTGTCGGCTGTTGTGGTAGGGAGGGTTACATTGTCAGAAATCGTTTGGTTATATTCAACGGTTACTGGTATCTCTGTAAATGGTTTAGTTACATTGGCGGTGGAATTTATAAGCTCGGTGAGGGTGATGATATCAGATTGTATTTCACTGGTGGTAGCTGTGTCAGTGACTGTGTCAGCAGTGGTGACAGAAAGAGTTACATTGTCAGAATTGGTTTGGTTGGAATCAGTGGTCACTGGTAGATCGGTAAATGTCCCCGTTACATTGGCGGTGGAATTTATAAGCTCGGTAACGGTGACGATTTCAGTTTGTATTTCACTGGTCGTCACTGTGTCTATTAATGTGTCGGCAGTAGTGAGGGAAATAGTTACATTGTCAGACATGGTTTGATCGAAATCAGTGGTCACTGGTTTTTCGGTAAATGTATCTGTTACATTGGCGGTGGCATTTTTTAGTTCGGTGACGGCGATGATTTCAGTCTGTATTTCACTGGTTGTCACTGTGTCTGTAACTGTGGCGGGCGTAGTGACAAACAGAGTTACATTGTCAGAAATGGCTTGGTTGGAATCAGTGGTCACTGGTATATCGGTAAATCTCTCAGTTACATTGGCGGTGGCATTTATAAGCTCGGTGACAGTGACGACTTCAGTTTGTGTTTTACTGGTCGTAACTGTGTCTGTGACTGTGTCAGCAGTGGTGCCAGAAAGAGTTATATTGTCAGAAATGGTTTGATTGGTGTCAGTGGTCACTGGTAGATCGTTATATGTCTTAGTTACATTGACGGTGAAGTTTATAGATTCGGTGACATTGACTACTTCATTTTGTGTTGCACTGGTCGTCACCGTGTACGTGATTGTGTCAGCAGTGGTGACAGAAAGAGTTACATTGTCAGAAATGGTTCGATTGGTATCAGTGGTCACTTGTATTTCTGTAAATGTCTCTGTCACATTGGCGGTGGTATTAATATATTCAGGGACGGTGATGAATTCTGTTTGAATTTCACTGGTTGTCACTCTCTCTGTAACTGTGTCAGCAGTGGTGCCAGAAAGAGTTACATTATCAGAAATAGTTTGGTTGAAATCAATGGTCCCTGGTAGATCGGTAAATCTCTTAGCTACATTGGCGGTAGAATTTATAAGCTCGGTGACAGTGACGACTTCAGTTTGTGTTTTACTGGTCGTCACTGTGTATGTGACTGTGTCAGCAGTGGTGTCAGAAAGAGTTAGATTGTCAGAGATGGTTTGGTTGGAATCAGTGGTCACTGGTAGTTCGGTAAATGTCTCTGTTACATTGGCGGTGGCATTTATTAGTTCGGTGACGTTGATGATTTTAGTTTGTTTTTCACTGGTCGTCACTGTGACTGTAACTGTGTCGGGCGTAGTGACAGAAATAGTTACATTGTCAGAAATGGTTTGATTGGAATCAGTGGTCACTGGTATTTCGGGAAATGTCTCTGTTACATTTGCGGTGGCATTTATTCGTTCGGTGACGTTGATGATTTCAGTTTGTATTTTACTGGTCGTCACTGTGACTGTAACTGTGTCGGGCGTAGTGACAGAAAGAGTTACATTGTCAGAAATGGTTTGATTGGAATCAGTGGTCACTGGTATTTCGGGAAATGTCTCTGTTACATTTGCGGTGGCATTTATTAGTTCGGTGACGTTGATGATTTCAGTTTGTTTTTCACTGGTCGTCGCTGTGACTGTAACTGTGTCGGGCGTAGTGACAGAAAGAGTTACATTGTCAGAAATGGTTTGATTGGAATCAGTGGTCACTGGTATTTCGGGAAATGTCTCTGTTACATTTGCGGTGGCATTTTTTCGTTCGGTGACGTTGATGATTTCAGTTTGTATTTTACTGGTCGTCACTGTGTTTGTAACTGTGTCGGGCGTAGTGACAGAAAGAGTGACATTAATTGATTGCGTAGTAACAACAACATTTGTTGATGACGTATTTGCAACAGCATTTGTTGATGACGTTGTCAATCCTTGTTGAAGAGTTGTGTTTAGATATGTGTCTGTCATGTTCACACGTATTAAGGAGGTCGGCTCCTTTGTGGTGTTTTGGGGGGAATTTGTAGTATTGTTAAGGTTGTCACCGAGGCTGGAATTAGTTGTCGCTTTACCTGGTGGCCCAGGGCCCGGATTACCCGGTGGTTCATGGTCCGGATTATCTGGAGGTCCAGGGCCCGGATTACCTGATCCCGAATCCCTCTGAATCCGATTCCCTCCGATGTCTGTAAATAAATCGATAAACTGGAATAGTGAATACATACTTATGGTGCTTGCAAAACTCGGTTACAAGTCTGAAGAGTTCTCAACATAACAGCACCCATGTGTCAAAACTGCTCTTGACAGACAAGCTTACATATTACATATCATTAAAATGGTTCAGAACAGTGGACAAAGTTTGTCTCAATTTAGTTTCTTGAGCGCAAATATATTCACTATAGCCTTACATGCCTCATCAAATTCAGGAAATTATCCTCACCCATGTGTCAAAACTGCTCTTGACAGCCAAGCTTACATATCATTATGGTTCAAAACAGTGGACAAAGTTCGTCTAAATTTAGTTTCTTGAGCGCAAATGTATTCACTATAGCCTTACATGCCTCGTCAAATTCAGGAAATTGTATGCAGCCCTTTTAAATCCATTCATTTTAATCCACTCAGAATACCACAATACAATCATAACAAAAAGAAAACTGTCCACCTTCACTATAGCCTTACATGCCTCGTCAAATTCAGGAAATACCACAATACAATCATAACAAAAAGAAAAACACCTTACTTAAAAGGGATACGTTAAACCCTAAATGGACCCATGCTCCCCAACTATTATTATGAAATGCTTGTCTTAAGAGCGTGTTTCTACTGGGGCACTGCAAAGTTAACGGTAAGTTTTAACGCTACATTTGTAATCCCCCTGTTTGTTCTCGCGAAAAGTTACCGCTAAGTTTATCGATCCTAGTCGATGAGCCACGACATTTTACCTTTTGTTATACCAAACTGTGCCGCCCCACCTGAAAAGAATGCCTTCCAATGCGTATAATACAGCTTGTATGTGTAAACGTCCGTGTCATATAACTTAACGTTAATAGTAATCGGTTGGCTATTTCTACTTGGGAAAGTTACCGTTAATTGACCGGTAACAAACTTGTTTAAGAATGAGAATGCGGCGTCGTTGTTCCACTTAAAATAATACTACCGCCCGCATTTACGTCTGAAAATATAACACGGGTACGGTCTAAAAGCAATTATACCTTTATTCTCTAAATATCTATGCAGAAATAACAAAATAAATAAATCAAATTGGTTTCAAAGTTATCCTAATTGATAACCAGGAACCACATACATTGTATTCGGTGTCATTATTATGCAAAAACATACGCAAATCACATATCCAACGGTGTTTGAATGAACCCGTGCGTACTTGTGTGAAGTATTTTATGTTAGATATGTTCCTAATAACACATTAAATAAAATATTTGTATTTGTATTTATCATGTGTTTTACATTCGAAACGAAATATTTACCATAAGAAAAAAAAGAAAACTCATTGTATACCTCTATTTTTATCTTATCTATATTACCGCAGTTCCTTTGTATAAATCCTTTTTTTAAATAAAAAATAGCCACTTTCATCAAGGTTCATAGCAAGTTTCTGAACTTTGCTAATGAGATTTGCTAATGTTCTTCGTACTTTTATATTCACATATGTTTTGCTATGTGTTACCTTTAGCAGAAAACATTAACAGGGCATACGATAAAATTCTGTTCTGTAATCAAATTAAAATTCTTACGACAATTGTCAAAAAAGAAAAACATATCGAATTATCAAATTCAATGTATATTTTTTTCTTTCCTTTAACTGTAATACTCAAATGTACATAGCGGACATGTGTATTTAATCATCGAAAAACATACCTGAACTTTCATCTGAAGAAAATATAAACAACAGCACCAGTAGCACAGCGGATAGTAAAAGTAAATGTACAAGTATTGTCCTCAACCACATCTTATGCATAATGCCAACGAGGTTTACAAAATGATACACATATTTTATAAATAACTTAAAGTTAGGAGATGTTGGATGTTGTTAACATTGCGTATGTTGGATTGCTGATGACGAAACGCGGTCCGTGTATGTGAAGCATCCCTGGTATGCATGCCTTTCTTCATATCTATTTATGATGCAGGACAACTAGCATTCAGTGTTTGCTGCTAATTATTATCAGATAACATGTGACTCCATTCATGATCACGTCGAATGTGAATGATAGATGGATATTGAATTATTGATCAACGTGTTGCAATCTGAAAATCACGGACAAGGGCGTTGTTTCATAATCAGCGTTATCGATAATTACATTCGTGTAGTATGTTGGCGTGCGCATCGATGCTATCGGTAGGTGTGATCAAAAATAAATGCAGTTGTGAAATATCGATTAATCGCTGAACATGGATACATGTAGGTTACAACATTTTACATTATGTTTAGAGGATTCTGTTCATCTCTCCTAGTTAGCATGATGTACATATTCATCTTTGTTCAGACCGTGTCCATTGGTGATATACAGTTGTAATAAAGACCAACAACTTGATAACAAATAGACATCAATCAACACTTTCCACGCGGCTATAGGTTTGCCTTACACAAAATAGATTTTTGAGAAACCTTTCCCAACTTCCGAAGTCTATTAGTCTAGAGGCTGGGACCCCTAAAACAACAAGTGATCGTTCAACCGGTGTACCTTCTCAAATCTGATTACATAGGTAGTTAGTATAGACCCTCTAGATAAGTGCCAGGTAGTGAGTCAATCCAAATTGTGGTGTCACATTTTTTTTACAGGCATTTTTAAAAAGTGTCTCATTCGATTGTAAAATAGCACGATTTCAGGGTAGGGGAAACATAAATCATCATATATATACTTATTTTTAACCGAATTGCGTCATGTTTGCATTAAAATATGCCAAATGGGTACCTCTCTCACGTTAATATTTTCATGAAGCTGTGTATCACACAAATAATTCGAAATACTAATATAACATATCAATTTGACAAAATATTAACATGTTTATTGCATACTATTTTCAACATTCAGCAAAATGTATTCAGACATAATTCTAATAAGTTATTGATCATTAAATCTTGTCGTATTGGTAGTCAAACATGTTGTAGTCATATTGTAAATGTATTGGACAGATAATAACTTCGCGTGTATACATATTGTTTTTACAAAGTGTCCCATGGAATAGTGGAACTTAATTGTTTTAGATGAGGACAAATTAAATTGTCACATCAATGCGTTTACTTAACCAATTGGTACCAATGAATATGGTATGAACCTCTCTCCTCTTGGTCCGAAATAGTTCTCCTGAAATAGCTCTGATTGTGGTCTTTCCGGATCAATGACACGGTTATAAAGCATTTCATTCTTTTCATTCTATTATAGAGCTCAACCTATATCTGTGAAGTATTTCATAACATAATTTAAATACTTTTTTGAAGTAAACAATAGTGGTCATGCTAAAATCGTTTAGTTGCAAAGAATGAGTCAATCATTCCACATCAGAGTCGTCGTCAGACAACTCAGCAGACTTATCCAATGTCGTGTATGGATTACAGCAAGGTTGTGCATCTTGCAAGAACAGTCAGCTCGTCGGCATGCAGATTATTTGCAGCCACAGTGAGTGAGCTCCAAAAGCGCAAGTGATGCAGGATCTTGTGTCATCAAAACGGTTGCTTTCTTTGTTTTTCCACCATTGCCAATTGGTATTGGGATATTTTGGTATGACTCTATGGATTTTCTGCATATCAAATCCTGGAAATTTGCTGTTTTTTGATGATGTAAGAATGAGTTTGATGTGGGTGGAAGAACTTCAGTCTTCTTCTGTTTTTGGCAAAAGAGCCAATACCGGACGTCATCGGTTTTTAATCCAGCTTTTTATCTTTGGTGTATTAAGCGTGCAGATGAACTGTTCACAAGACTTGATGATATTGGTAGCCAAAACCTGTGTAGTGCCTTTCCCAGCTCTGTCAAACTAGCCTGATGTTGATCACCTGATCACTGCCAAGAAGTACATGAAATGATTTCTTCCTTTCAATACCAAACAATGAATTCACAGAATCGCACCCGGTCAAAGCATGAAATCCTGGCAATTCTTCATAAACGCGCTGACCTAGGGAATCGGATGGGGTGTGCGTGGGAATGTAACGTAGGTTGTCCTTTATTCCTGCCCTGAACCATAATTCCTTGCAGTTTTCAGAGTTGTAAAGATAGACACACAGAAGAGCTACGTCAGTGTCTGGGGATTGGATAACGATCCGCTGGTGGTCTTGTGATGCATGTTTTGCATGTAACAAAAGCATCGTATCGCCATCCTCATGATCCGATCGTAGTACTTTCAGCCTCTGTTGACCCATCTGATATCAGGCACATACACAGATTAACTTTGTCCTTGGGATTGGCTATGTACTTCTGCCATTGATTTGGATTTGGTGTTCCTGAACCTTGGATCTGTATTTCTAAAGCAGTAGATGCACCCGTCTGTTTCGCTCTCCTGCATTTATAGACATCTTCACATATCTATCAAACACTATTCGTTGACATGCGTAGTCATGTGAGTATCTAGTGATATAGTTATTAAATCAGAATGCTCCCCAAATGTTGATACACCGCCTGACTTTAACATCTGGATCAAAGCCATAACATAATGACGATTGCAGTGTTGTCATCACAAGGCGGTGGTAGTTTAGATTGCTTGAGCTAGTGAGAATGGGATAGGAGAGAGCTCATTACGAGAGAACATCTTTCAGGTGTTTATCTCTCTCTATATATAGCGTTAGCGGTGACAAGTAGACTACCAAAGGAGATTAGTATCGGCAGTGACCGTGATTAATTTGTCTGACTTCTTTGTTTTGCCAAAACTGTCGCAAATGTCGGTACTTTCAGAACGATATCTGTGTGTCTATCTTTACAACTCTATCAACCATGCCAACTGCAGGGAATTGTGGTTCAGAACAGGAGTAAAGGACAACCTACGTTGCATGCCCACGCACAGCATATCCGATTCCTCAGGTCGTCACGTTTGTGAAGCATTGCAGGATTTCATGCTTTGACCGGGTGCGATTTTGTGAGAGGTCATTGTTTGGTTTTTGAAAGAAAACATCATTTGATGTATATACTTCTTGACACTGATCAGCATCAGGCTAGTTTGGCAGAGCTGGTAAAGGTATCCGGTTTTGGCTACCGATATCATCAAGTCTTGTGAGCAGTTCATATGCACAATATGGCAAAGATAACACCGAAAGAAAACTAAATGACTTCCACCCACATCAGACTCGTTCTTATATCATCTATAAAAAGAGAAAATTCCCAGGCTTTGATATGGAGAAAACCCTAGAGCCATACCAAAATATCCCAACACCAATTGGCAATGGTTGGAAAATCAAAGATGGCAACCTTCAACCCGTTTTGATGACACAAGATCCTGCACCACTTGCGCTTTTGGAGCTCACTCACTGTAGCTGCAAAACAATCTGCATGCCGAGGAGCTGATTGTTCTTGCAAGATGCACAACCTTAGCTAGCTGCACAGAAGCTTGCGCCTGTTTCGGGTGTAACGAGGGATGCTGTAATCCATAAACGACGTTGGATATGTCTTCTGAGTTATCTGACGACGACACTGATGTGAAATGATTGACTCATTCTTTGCAACTAAATGATTTTAGCATGACCACTATTGTTTACTTCAAAAAAATATTTAAATTATGTTATGAAATACTTCACAGATATAGGTTAAGCTCTATAATAGAATGATAGAATGAAATACTTTATAACCGTGTCATTGATCCGGAAAGACCACAATCAGAGCTAGTTCAGGAGAACTATTTCGGACCAAGAGGAGAGAGGTTCATACCATATTCATTGGTACCAAAATATCATATTTGGTTGAGAAAACGCAATGATGTGACAATTTAATTTCCAATCTAAAACAATCAAGTTCCACTATTATTTATATGGGACACTTTGTAAAAACAATATGTATACACGCGAAGTTATTATCTGTCCATTACATTTCCAATATGACTACAACATGTTTGACTACCAATACGACAACATTTAATGATGAATAACTTATTAGAATTATGTCTGAATAAACTTTGCTAAATGTTAAAAATAGTATGCAATAAACATGTTAATATTTTGTCAAATGGATATGTTATATCAGTATTTCGAATAATTTATGTGATACACAGCTTTATGAAAATATTAACGTGAGAGAGGTACCCATTTGGCATATTTTAATGCAAAAATGGCGCAATTCGGTTAAAAATAAGTATATATATGATGATTTATGTTTCCCCTACCCTGAAATCGTGCTATTTTACTATCGAATGAGACACTTTTTGAAAAGGCCTGTAAACAAAATATGACACCACAATTTGGATTGACTCACTACCTGGCACTTATCTGGAGGGTCTATACTAACTACCTATGTGATCAGATTTGAGAAGGTACACCGGTTGAACGATTCGCCTTAACTAGGCCTCGTATGAGAGTTAGCCTCTGGACTATATCTCAAGGATTACTGAACCGATACACTCTAAAAATTCTTTACTCAACCTGAGTATTAAAATCATACTCCTTTTGATAGTCAAAAGGAACAGCTCATTTTTTTGAGTAAACTTGACTCAAGAAAGGTTGAGTAGCAAATTTACTCTGCCGTTTAGTAAAATGTTAGTCATTAAAGGAGTCAATACCTGGCTCAACAATTGTTGAGTAAACTTTTACTCCGCCTTACTCAACAGTTGAGCTGTTCCCTTTCTTACTCAACAGGGTAGTGAAACCTTACTCTACCCACAAGGAGTAACATTTTGCACAGTGTTTGAGTAATCTTTTGCCCAACTGTTGAGCAATGTGTATTTGAACATTATTCAATTAGGGTTACAGAGGGCTAGGAGTGCATCCAGTCAGAGAGCGAGTGGGTGACTGACTTGGGTACTATTGGACCTCACCTAGTTATTAACTTAAGCTTAAATTCATTTCAACATTTGCATCATGTTCATCATGTTTTCAAGAAAAGTTCATTGCATCACAACAATGAAACGATAATTGTGTAACTTTCGGGTAATAATTATGAGGTCTTACCTTCAAGAATGGGGAAAATGTCTCTCACACCCCAGCAAGAAAACAGTAGTGATAACTCCACCATGTCGCACGTGGTTGGGCAAGCGCAAAGTGCGTAACGTTGGGTCAACGAGTTTTACGGAAATTCGTGTTTTGCACCCTGTTGATTACATTTTGACTCAATAATACTCAACACGTTTAACTCAACACACTGAGAAAAAAAACACATTTTTTATGAGTGTACTAGGCATGTTTGTACTTATTTTAATGCATTTCTCATGGTGATTCCAAATATGGTGATGTGATTCAATAATGTTATCATTTTTGAAACATTTGTGACATTTTGGAATGCAAATTTACATTACTGATCATAAATCATGAATATTCTGAGTTACAGAGCGATACGATTCCTTATTACTTCAAAATCATGGTTTAAAGAGTGAAAATAGATTGTTCTGCTAGCAGAACAGTTTATTTTTACTCTTAATTCACTCTAAAACCATGATTTTGAAGTAATTAGGAATCATATCGCTCAGTAACCTAGAATATATTTATGATTTATGATTACAAATGTAAAGCTACAAGAAAATCTACTTTCTAAAAATAAAATTGAATAGAGGGCACCCCCCTGGAATAGATCACATAATGTGCCTTTAACTTCGTTAGGGAGCACATCAAAACTCGACCGCGTGGCAACCGGCGGTTCCGCCCGGTTTGACCGCATATCATTGTTTAGAACAATAGAAACCGGCTGCAACCTCACGGAACTGCACGGAACCGGCGGTTGCCGGGCGGTCGAGTTTTGATGTGCTCCCTTACAAACATGTCAATTTTGAATTCGTTACTACTTATTTCGTCGATAGAGCAAATTGAGCTCACATTTAGTCAGTATTTGTATTCTGTCACAAAAATTACATATTTTAGTTGGAATGGTTCCTTCTGAAGGTATTCATAACCTGCGCATGCCATTAATCATTTCTGCACATAGGGTTTTCCCAACACCAGTTGATCTCAGTTGAAAATTCCCATAGCGTTACACTGCCGATAATGAGCTAATTGATATTCATGAGGTGATTTACTACGGCGATTTGACATGGAATTCTGAATTGCTCGATAAAATCATGACATGCATTTAAATCATGAATTTATTGGTATAAAATGTACAATAAACACAATGAAATGGTAATTGGGTCTGATGTCTGATGAACTGGGTCCTTCGACTTTGGCTACCCAATGTAGGTGATTACTGGGAACCGTCCAAGGAGATGCGTTCACCGGAGTGGTGCTTTTTCGATGGACACTCTAGTAACTCAACTGATCGTATATATAGAAAACAAATTCAATTAACATACTTCTTTATTTATATTCAGTGCAATAAACTTTATTTTCACTGTTCATATCACAATATTATTATACCATAACAGTTCGTCGGTCTCACCACATACAGATCTATTCGACGCAACACGCTTTTCGAGAAAATCGAGATTGAAAATCCTGTCGTTCAAATAGTTTACGATGATTTCTCGTATAGAACGCATATAGATCTCTATGTAAAACGCGTTGAATTTGCGATGTTCAAATAGCTCATGGAATAGATCTGTATGTGAAACGCGTAGAATTTGCGATGTTCAAATAGCTCATGGAATAGATCTGTATGTGAAACGCATAGAATTTGCGATGTTCAAATAGCGTGATGTGTCGTCCACGTTATATCCTATTCTATATGGAATAACGCTATATGTGAAACGCTGAAATGTAAAAAACAGCAAATACACCAAATTCAAGGACTTATATCTCATTAATTAAACAGAATTGAGGTCTGTAACTTGGGATATTGAAAGAGCACGATACAATATTACTAAAAACCGATTTTCTCAAAAATTCATAATCTCTCGAATAGATCAGTATGTGATGAGACCGACGAGTTTATTCTTTACCTGTATCACTAATACAATACACACAACATGTTTTGGTGTTGTAATCTGATTATACGCCAAAAGGTGTTCTATGATTTCAGACTTTTATATTTACACATTTTCACTTTTCTCTCGATTTTACAGTATCCTATATCCACAAATATTTGAAAAACATTAAAAACTATAATATCGTTACATGTCCCAATTTGAACACCGTGTTAAATAAAGGAACACCTCTCTTACACCACATTTCTTAACACTTTTGTTCGTAAGAGTTTGGGAACACCACAGTGTTCTAGAATGCGTCCGGTATTCACAGAGGCGTTCTAAAACACATGGTGTTCCCAAACTGTTACACACAATGTGTTAAGAAAGGTGTTCCTTTTTTTAACCAAACTAGTTTTGCCGGTACATTTTACCTTTGAATATCCTACAAATAATACTTGATTGTCTATGCCATTCCATATATGGCTTGATATAATAACCTTGAACAAATGCTTGACTTATGATTTATAATGGTCTACGGAATGTCCTCTGGTTACAATCTGTAATGGCCTTTTCGACTGGCAGACCATATGCAATTAGTTCAGATATATTTAAACAATTGACAACAAGAGGGTTGATTTTCCTTTGGATAAAGTGCTCAGCAGACTCCACAACGCTCCAACACTGAGCGCAAGCGTTGAACACCGTTGACCAATCAGGCTGCGTCATTAAGTTGTGGTGGAGCTACCACGCATGTGTGAGAGCGCAAATAGTTGGAGCGTTGTGGAGTCTGATGAGCCCTTAAGTGTATCAGGATTGTTGAGTTGAAGATTATTTGAAGTTACATATCGAGGGTTGACAACCGGAAGGCCTTTCACTCACTTGTTGGTCATTTTTACCATTTCGTCCCAATATCCAAAGAACCAAAAAGACTTACCCAATACTCCAAAAATAGCCCCATTGGAGTTTAAAACACAGTTATTTGCTTACACAGAACTCAATGGAACACAATTAAAGGCCTATTATATTTTCTCAGAATGACCTGTTTTGAGTTTTTAAGGCGTTCTGGCTGTCAACCCTCGATATTTACTCCACTCATCACGCAAATCAAGTCTCTCATGGGAAAGGCTAGTGGATCAAGCAATTAATGCACTAATGAATTAATGTATACGTACTGCTAACGAAGTGAAGAGACGGTTGAGGAAACCGTATAAACGCGAGTACAAAATATCAATCTAACATATTAATATATACACACAGTTGTAAACAGTAGATAATACACTGTGAACAATTACAGGCAATGAGGGGGAACTGGATCTATGAAAAGATCCAATGAAAACATGAATAATACAATAGTTGAGCCCAATATTAATAAGTTACATATTTCTCACCAGTTCCTCACTCCACTTACTATTCTTTATTATGCTAATTTTAATTTATTTGTTAATTATTATATTTCACACATACAGTCATCACAATAAGTAACTGACCAGGTAATAAACATGCTGATAACTCTAAAAGTGTAACTCCTTCATAAACATATTTAATTATAAAGTTGTTGAAAAATTTCTCTTCTTGAATTTGAGATATTACACGCTACGAACGGTTGATTAATGAGGAAGTAACGATTCCAAACGACTACCAGTAATCAATAATTTGCCGGTCTGAGTCCCCGTGTTGAAAATGAAAATGTGAAAATGAAAATCAAACTTGACAGTACATTTGGGATTGTAACTTCCTTAATAATCAGCCATTCTTAGCGTGTAATATCTCAAATTCTAGAAGAGAAATGTTTCAACATGTTTATAAATTAATATGTTTATGTAGGAGTTATACTTTTAGAGTTATCAGCACATGTATTACCTGGTCAGTTACTTTTTGTGATGACTGTACTTATATTTTTGCTTCCCTTAGGCTCTCATACTTGTTTCTTTATTGCCATGCATCGATATCTACACACTGACAATAACTTATGTCGGAAGTTCTGTTTTTGTTTCTTTTATTTGACCTGTTTATAACTGTCCTATTATTATAGGCTACATTATCACGATTATGATATCAATATTTCCTAGTCCGCCAAGAAGGACGACAGTCCCCAGTAAGTCCGAAGGGCTAGTCCGACATTTTCAATTCAAGTCTAGGAATACAAGCCAACTGGCGAGTTTCTTTCTTAGCGAACTAAGATAACCTCATAAGGTGAAGTGTTTGTCTGCTTTCCCTACCCAATGGCTTATAAGTTATTTGTCAACAAGTGGGTAACTAGGTATGGTCAAATATCAATACAATCTAACCAGTCTTTTTACACTTTCCACGCGATAGGCGCCTGCAGACGACATTCCAAAACTTCACTTTTTTAATTCTATTTTTAAATGTCAACATTATTAAGTTTTATTACCCTATTTAGAATCGCCATGAGAAATGCATTGAAATATGTACAGACATGTAACCTTGAGATAGAAATTGACAGTTGGGACAGGTTTCTGATTTTGTTTGTTTTTTGTATACTATTCTGATGCAGTAGGAAATACGAGCTTTGATTGTACGCTACGTATTTCTTGCTGCCTTATAGCAAAAGCGTGTTTTCAGCGTTCTGCATCCGCTTCAAAGCGGAGCACCCAGGTCACGTCGTACGTGCCTGTTTGGCGCAGTCAATACCCGCGCTAAAAAGCACCGTACCGCGGAGAAACAAATCTGGATTCGTTTATTTTAAAGATGGGTAAGATTGCTGTCACTTTACATGAATAACTAATATTCGAATATGATATAATTATATATGCATAACAAATGGACATATATTTTCATCGTAATGGATGTTCCGACATCCATTACCCAAAATATGGACAAACCCATCCATTGTCACACAAAAATCTGGCAACCAAAACAAAATGGCCATCTTGTATTACTAAGTATGGTAATAAACCAATCGCCGCGTGGAAAGTGTTATACCTAAATATGTATGTTGATAGAAGCATAAATAAGTAGTTATTGTACTTAAAATTGTATACTAGCTGTTGACAAAATATAATTTAAAACTTAAACATCACGGAAAAAATAATTTAAGAATGAGAACTTTGACGAATAAATAATAGGTTTATCTTCCCTCTAACTTAAGCTTATACGATTAAGCTTTGTAATATCATTCAAGACATTTTAGGATGAGCTTTATACTAAGTGACATAGTGTATGACCGGCCACTCGTTTTTTCGTTTTTCATTTTTTCAAGTACCACACACAAAAAAGTATAATAATTGTAATTTCCCGTTTTTCTAACACTAGTTCAAGGTAACCTTTCTACTACATAGTTTCAGAGAATTTGTGTTTACTTAGTCTTGAACAGCAGTAAGTTTTGAACTTATCCTAAACAAAGTTTTAAGTAGTGATACATGACTTAAATTGACTTAGTGACATATTTCTCAACTCAATACATATTTTGGTGAAACATTGTTCCAAAGAGAAGAAGCTCTGGCATGAAATGTACGCTTACCATTTGTGAATCAATAGAGTATTTGATGTATGATTTCTTGTTGTATAAGTATGACTAATATGTACAAACTCAAAAGGATCAATAATTTGGACTGATATTTCTTAAACATTTGAAACAATGGTAAGCATTTGATTTGTCCACCTTTCATTTAGTTTTACTCACTTGAGTAAAGTCATCATATCTCATTATTAGGTGTTCTAATATCAGCAGATAAAATTGATCTGGATCAACGATTATAGAGAATCTGCAGTTTGGTTCGTTTGAGAACAGTTAGACCATATTTGCCTGGCATAATCAAAATGAGGTATTACAAGAGGATTTGATAACATCAAAAGAGGTCTATGTGGGAGAAAATGCTTAACAATGTCTAATAATACCAATTCCTTTTGAGATATTATTAGATAAATAATCTGCATGTGATGACCATTCATTACTTTAGTTTTGTTAACATTTAGTGTTAGCTTGTTAGCCTTCAACCAGGGATTTTGGCTCAACATAATATAGAGGTATCATCTGCAAACATATTTGTTTATAATGTACAACATTAGGTAGACAATTAACAAATATTATAAAAAGTAATGGTCCTAATAATAGAGCCTTGCGGTAAACAACATCTTACAAAAAAAATCATCATTTTGAACATGCTGAACTGAATTTGATAAAAACTGTCTTCTGCATACAACTTAAATTCCTAGATATCCCGAACTACCTTTGTGAATTATCAAACATTCATCTTAACTACCAATGCATCCTAATATCTCTAGTCGCATTGGACAAAATTCATCGTTACACGTCCTGGGCTCTACTTGAACGATGCTGGTATACAAGTGTTGGTCAAATAGGATCTTTACTTGGGTGTCTTTGCCTGCTGTATTGGCGTCAAATAACTGCAAATAAAAATGTAGAGGTAGAGGTTATCCCTGTAACGGATTAGCTGCCATCTTGTCAAACATAATAACTGTTATTAAACACAGTCATTAGGTCAATTTTGGTAACACGGTTCATGCAATAAATTGGAAGTCATGCACTAATTCAATTGTATGTAGAATAGGCTTGGTGATAATTATACACTTATGTAGTTCGCTACGCATGGATAATCTCTATTGATGAATAGTATTGTCAGAGGAGTGTCGTAACAGGGATCCGTTTTAGAGACTGATCATTGCTACACAGTTCTGTATGAGTGTCGCAGCCACCATGTATGTGTCAAAAAAAATCAACTCGACTACTTAATATTATTAAATCAAGGCCTATATATCAAGGCCTAAGAAACTCTTCAGCTCGGTAATCATGTAGGATCAAACACGACCCAATATTTGTCTGGTTATGAGAATATGTAAGTGAGATTTAAACTAAAAAACGGTAAACATTACCTTTGTACTTCCATCATCATTGGTAATGTAATGTAGTTGTCCAGAGCCGGCAGGTTGCTCGAATTTTACATAAATAGATGAGACCCAAGAGTAATAACCTTGAATTATCAAGCCTGCGACTGTCTGGTTCATACGCAAATCAATCTTGATCCAATGATCAGTTAGAGTTATCTCAGGATCAGGAACCCATCTGGTGTCATGATTGAATCGAGCCATCTCAGGGGCATTGTCTTTCTCAACAGAACTAGCTGTGATTTGTGCATTTGTGATCTCGCCACTCTCCATTCCTAACGCCGTCTCAACACAATCTGTGATGCAAATATTATCAATACGGAAGTGTAACAACGTATGATTTAGTCAATATCGCTAATGCGTCATTTCTCTACGAAACTGATTGGGTAAAGAAGAATAATTCATTCCCGATATATACTTACACCTACGCCCGCCCCCCCCCCCCCCCCCCCCCCCCCCCCCTCCCTGACGGCTTTGAACGGGAAGGTCATCTCAGAGAAATCGGAGGACATTAATATGAGACAACTTTATAACACGGCGTACTTTAAGGGCAACAAAAAAGAATTGTGTTGCCCTCAGCGACCGACCCTAAAATCGCAAGAATTAGGGTCGGGGTTTTTTGGTTGTTTTTTTCTTCAAAATTTGTTATTTTTCTTTTTTTTAAATTATGCTAATTTTGTATAAATTGCAACAGCTATACAGTGTGTTGTATTGCAAGCCAACAGACAGCCAAAACACAAGTTCTTCAACATATTTTTGACCGCATGAGTCCCGCAGCACTAGGTGTCAATCTAACACAGCACATATCCATTTTGTGGTTCTCCAATTACCTTACTTTTCCGGAAAAGGGGTCGGGACGGAAAAAAATAGAAAGTTGCAACAGACAAGTCAATACATAACACTTGCTGCTTTCTATGCGGAGCTGTTATGACCAGATTTACGCTAACGAATCCAATATACTCGTGACACTGCGTTCACACGTCGTATAATAACGAATATTAGAGTAGTGTTAACATCCACATCCAAACTTGGAACACTTTGGATTTCGCGTTTTTTCGTAAATGTGTTGTAAATCTGGCGTGGAATATGATATTGTCGTGAGAAAACATCACCAGGTATGAAGATGTATGTTTACTCTTTTGAACAATGAAACAAAATACACATTTTGTACAAGAAGTATTTTTCCTGATTTTTTGAAAACGGGACCTGACTATTTTGACTCCCCCTGGTAGGGAGCGCTTGAACGGGAAACATACATGAACGAGTGCTGGGACAGGAAAACTCATTGACGGATGAGTGGTGAAGATATGTATGACCCAAACTGCAATCCACCTCGAATTTTATTGATCATTGATAATTTTCATCACTGTGCAATAAGGCTGGTCGTAATGTATCACTCATCTATTGATGTATTACCCATAATCATGTCCCCTCTTTGTAGATACAATTCATAATAATCAAACATAATATATTTCTCTGATCCACTTGTAGTTGAGAGGATGTGTTGCCACGATTAATTGCACCATGTTTCTATGGAGTATTGTCATACATATATTCATTTTTACGCGTAGCCAGGGGGGGGGGGGGGGGGGGGGTCCAGGGAGGCCAGCCCGCCAGCCCCCCCCCCCCCCCCCCCCCCCCTGAAATAACCCGTCGGTAGATTTGCGATGATTTTGACCATGCGATTTGTTTTGGTCGGTTGTGCGGAAAAGTGTATCGCTACCCCTCCCTCCTTCCACCTCCCCCACCACTTATCAAGATTTCAGCTATTGACGGGGGATTTTTTGGGGGAGTCTGTACAAAAAATTGTTGGTACATCATGCCTCTCGTCGGTACAACTATGGTCTGTATTTCTGTTAATCTTAAATTAATTTGAGATAGCACCTAAAACATATTTTTTGTAATATAATTAATGTTCATCACTTGTTATCGTGTATTTGACACATTTTGTAAAATCCTTTTCTAAATGGAAGGTTCGTGAAGCAGCTTCCAAATGCTTGAAATATGAAAACAACTATGCACACACAAAATAATTTCTGAGTCAGGTGATTCATTTCAGGTGTTTTGGCATGAGTCTTTGGGTATCTGACTCATTTATTTAAAGAACTGAGTCATCATTGATTCATTAAACTGACGACAACGAGTCAAGAACACAATGACTCATTTCAGAAGGAGTAAGTTGACTCTAAATAGAGGGCAAAATGAGTCAATTACGACTCTTGACTCGGGATCATTTCCGAAATGAGTCAACGAAGTCGAAAGCGAGGCTGCAGGTCACGCATGTTTTTTACCAATTTTTCGAAGCGAAGTGGGAGAGCGGGTTGTAGGTGAGTAAGTGGTCTCATTTTCTTAGTCGTAATTCAGTATCTTTTAACAATGTTCAATCCACCAAACCTATAGAAATAGTGACGGATGTTTTTGTGATCTTATTTACAACATCAAACTTGTAATGTGAGCTTTCAATTTTAATAATAAATACTTTTCATATTGTTCGACAACCAGACGACAAATGTGCTGTCTGCCGAATTTTGCACCTGTGGAAAGTTAATACAGTATCACTGCCAGTTACGCATCAACGCTTAGTTAGCATGTTGTGTACTATCATGACATCATAAATTACAAATTTGATGTTGTAAATAAGATCACAAAAACATCCGTCAATTATTGCTATAGGTTTGGTGGATTGAACATTGTTAAAAGATACTAAATTACGACTAAGAAAATGAGACCACTTACTTACCTACAATCAAGTGAGTCAAATGACCTGCATATCTTTAAGTTGAGTCTTATGACGCATTTTGGGCATGATGAAAGTGTGTCACTACAGAGATAAATCTATTGACTATTATATAGTGCTAACTGAGTCTTCTGACACAGTTCTATTCGATGCGAGTCAATTAATTCACTGCAACTGTGTCAGATTACTCACTACCATTGTGTCAATTTACTCGGTCTAAAGGCTAATGTGTCACTACAGAGACAAACTAAAGACTCATTTATCTGAGTCACACTGACTCATTAAATATTTTGTGTGCATACATTCGCGTGACGATTTCACGATTGACCGATCATAATGCGCAGTCATTGTTTGAAAGCGCCAGGTAAGTACTTCCGGGTGTACGCACATATGGCATAACATCCCTGCATCAATAATACCATTATAGCCTTATTCATTTAGAGCTTTAGCTAGAGTTATATATTCACAGATACTGTCAGTTATAGTCTTAGCATAGATTTTTATATTCAGTGATAACTATTGCATTACGTGACACTCAAGTGAAAAGGAAGTGTTTGGCCACCATTATCATGGATCCATTTACTTATTTGGTATCCAAACGTAATGTATTTGTTTTAATCTATTTATTTGAACGTAAACTTTATATCAGTGGCACCCGTCCTTATGATTGCGCCTAGATAAAAATACATTTAATTATCAAGAGGAAAATAGCAAAAACAATTCATGATTTTAGATAAAATAGCGGAACTAGAGTTCATGAATTCGCCTTTGACTTCCCACGCACGTTAATGGATTACAAAATTGATCGAACATTAACTTCAGTAAATTAAATGATTAAAAATAAGTGTGGTAATATTGATTGAACAAAACATGGATTCAGATCACTGCGGATAATACATTTTGGACACGCATCACTAAACCGTTTTAGACAAGTTATTTTCAAGCCTTTATTACTAGCCTTTATCTCATGCACTGGTCTAAATTAAAATAGAAAGTGACTTTTAAGTCACCTTCTAAGCCTCCAACTGAATTATCATACATTTAGACCAATGATCAAATCACATCAATAACTACTCTAGTAGATTCTCAAGCTTGAAAACCTAGGTGTAGAGCCCGACATTATAGCTTAATGGTCTTTCCGAATCTCAAGTGTTTGCCATGGGCAAAAGTCACATGACACGATACGCATCCGAGTCGATGCATGCCGATGCATGTCCCACAGTGCAATGACCACATGACAAATCACATGACAACATTATTGGCTGTGACGTGATGTTAATTTTCAAACCTTGAGAGCACAATTTACGAACAAAGTGTCTAGATTTGTTTGAAAAAAGTCGGGTTATTCATTACATTTAAATCATAATTGTATTGTTTTACAGTATGCAATCAACTTTTCGGCGAGACCCTATGATAAAAATGAACAATCACATTTTTTTTTGGGGGGGGGGGGGCGGGTGGTGGGGTCGTCATTTGTTTGTTTGGTTTTGTGTTTGGTTTTGTGTTTGGTTTTGTGTTTGGTTTTGTGTTTGTTTGTTTGTTTACCTGGTCATTCTATATACATGGTTTATGCTAGGGGCATGCGGACACACGCTTTCATATTGTTAATCTTCGGGACGTAGATTGAGCATGTCGTATACTGGCACAATAAACGTCATATTATCATACAAGTTTACATAATATGTGTACGAGTATAATCAACCTTTTAAAAGGTAATTTCCCAACGTTAAATTGGAAGATCTTGATGTCATTGACTCTTATCATTCATATTAGTCGACATGAATTGTATTGCTGCTTAATAGCCAAAAGGATATTTCTGCATCTTTTTAAACGTTGTGTATATGAAGGTCTATGTAGTAGAACCGATATCGGTCGCTGATGTACAGGCAGACGCGAAGGGGACGGGCCGAAATCTGTGTATTAGATTACCGTGAGTGACAAGCCCCCCTTGGAAGTATATTTTGGGGGTGCTGTACCTTTTCTGTCTAAGTCAATATGGCGTGGGGTCCAGAGGGGCCCGCAAGCCCTTTGGGCTCAGGGGTGGAGCATGTTTGAATGAACTATGGGGACTTGCTTTTTATTGGTGCATAACACTTACCACATGTAGCGCCCGACAAAACGGGATTAAATGTTGGACTTGTACCATCTCCTGGATCTTGGCAAGTTCCCGTTGTGGCACCTGCTGCGATACCTACTAATGCGTAACCCACATCGCAGCTCAATGTCAGGTTCGAACCGACAGCAATAGTTGCCATATCAGGTGCCCGCATACCGTTCCCTGGTGCCGTTTCAGCTGTACATTGTGCTATGAAAGAACAAAATATTACATTGTGCTTATAACATATATGAGACCTGTCATCACGAAATGAGAGTTATGTTGGAAAATTTAATTTTGAGGTTTGTCCAGATTCAGAATGCTCAGAAAACAAGCTTTAAAATGATATGCAACATGTCATAATTTCTCAAGGTTTTCCTGTAAAAACAAACAAATTGAAATTGAAAGATTCTTTTTATTCTATTGATTTTTTTGCATGTTCATTGAACCATATCTCCTAATGCTCACTGGCGACTTAACGCTCATTTTGAGGTGACAGGTCTCAATTATTTCTAAAAATAGTCCAAATGTAATGATGACCTGGGCCTCATTTTTGTATCTACTCGTATCAATACCGGTATTTTACGGTGTGCATATTGGTTGGAACCAATCATTTGTTTCAATGCAATCATGCAAATGTTGTACAATTGTTGTACACAATTCTGTCGCTACAAGATTCTTCCCAGGTGCAACTACTGTATGACAAGAGCTATCCAATAGCAACTACACCACGAGGAGTTGGCTAATAAGTTAAGAATTCTAAGCTTATATACACTGTTACTGAATAAGTCCCATTTGTGTCCATCGGTGTGGTACTACATAGTGACTTGTGGTTAATATTTGTCATTTTGTGATATTTGGCTTATTGGATTGAAGTGTGGTTTTCTTTAATCTCACCAAGTCCAAACGACTAAAGTTACTCAATTAATTAGAATTCTATTATATAATCAGTGTATCTCATAACGCCATCTGATGCGATATCATATGCGCAGGAAAATCGTAAGAATGTTAAAGCTGACTCAGTGGCTCAAAGAGATTAAAGCCGGACTGCCACGCAGGCAAACTTGCCGGTTGCCGCCCTACCCAGCTGGACGTTCCAGCTAATTTGACAAGTGTTTCTCCCCTGATAAGTTTGATTCCCCAAAACAACAAGCCTTGAGAGTTAAGGTTAATACACGAAATTCTGGAAATGATACGTACGCAATTATTTAACTTGATACAAGAATAATTGTGCCTTCTACCAACTGGAATGGTTTAATTAAAGAATATGCGCTGATTTCATTTGTCTAAATAGACGGTCTTCAAATTGCTTATAATTATTTAAAAACAAACCATCTACGTCAATGATTATTCAAATGTATGTTAAAATGTGTAGCATGCTTAAAAATTTGCAGATTAATCAAAACTCGTTTTATGAGGACATAATATTATTGCTTTTTATTGGTGCATAACACTTACCACATGTAGCGCCCGACAAAACAGGATTAAATGTTGGACTTGTACCATCTCCTGGATCTTGGCATGTTCCCGTAGTGGCACCTGCTGCGGTACCTACTAATGCATAACCCGAATCGCAGCTCAATGTCAGGGTCGAACCGACAGCGATAGTTGCCATGTCAGGTGCCCGCATACCGTTCCCTGGTGCCGTTTTAGTTGTACATTGTGCTATGATAGAACAAAATATACATTATGCTTATAACATATGTTTCTAAGATAGTCAAAATTGAATGATGACCTGGGCCTCATTTTTGTATCTACTCGTATCGATATAAGTATTTTACGGTATGCATATTGGTTGGAACCAATCATTTGTTTCAATGCAAATCATGCAAATAACTCGGACTTAAATCAAACAAAATAGTTGTACACAATTCTGTCGCTACACGATTCTCTTCTCAGGTGAAACTACATATTGAAAAGAGCTATCCATTTACCACTATACCACGAGGAGTTGGTTAATAAGTTTGGAATTATAATATTATATAAACTTTTACTGAATAAGTCCCATTTGTATCCATCGGTGTGGTATAATGTGGTTAATATTTGTCAATGTTGATATATGTCATGTATGTGGCTCATTTGATTGACTGTCGTTTTCTTCAATCTCACCAAGTCCAAACGCCTTAAATTACTCAATTAATTGGAATTCTATTATATAATCCGTGTATCTCATGACGCCATCTGAAGCGATAGCATAAGCGCAGGAAAATCGTAAGACTTTTAGAGCTGACTCAGTGGCTCAAAGAGGTTGGAGCCGGACTGCCACGCAGGCAAACTTGGCGCCCTGTCCAACTGGACTTTCCCGCTAATTTGACAAGTGTTTCTCCCTTGATAAATTTGATTCCCAAAACAACAAGCCTTGAGAGTTAAGGTTAATAATCAAAATTCTCATTATGATACGTATGCAATTGCTTAACTTGATACAAGAATAATTGGGCCTTCTACACCAGCTGGAATGGTCTTTTTACATAATAGCTTATAGAATTATATAAACAAGTCCTTTACTATGAAATATATTCTCATGAAAAACAACCCTCCAATATAAAAGATAGAATGATGGTCACTCTAGGAGTTTAAAATGTTCTTACGATTCATGCGCTGTGTTCATTTGTCTAAATAGACGGTCTTCAAATTACTTATATTTAAAAACAAACCATCTACGTCAATGATAATTTAAATGTATGCTAAAATGTGTAGCAGGCTTTAAATATAATGTGTAAGTGAATCAAAACCCGTTTTAAGGGGACATAATTGCTTTGTATTGATGCCTACCACTTACCACATGTAGCGCCCGACAAAACTGGATTAAATGTTGGACTTGTACCATCTCCTGGATCTTGGCATGTTCCCGTAGTGGCACCTGCTGCTGTACCTACTAATGCATAACCCGAATCGCAGCTCAATGTCAGGGTCGAACCGACAGCGATAGTTGCCATGTCAGGTGCCCGCATACCGTTCCCTGGTGCCGTTTCAGCTGTACATTGTGCTATGATAGAACAAAATAGTAAGGTAAAGGTAAAGGCGGTCGATCCTGTAATACCAGGAGCGGAGTGCCCATCTCTCTTTCAAAGCAATAGGGCCAGACTCACTCCTTTTTATAATGTTACTGTGTGGGGCTCGCTACACCTCCTCCACAGCGAGTATGTTACCTTCCCAGCACTAAAGAATGCCGGTACCCATTTAAATACACCTTGGTAGAGAAGAGTAATTGCGGTAAAGTGCCTTACTCAAGAGCACAACATGTTGACCACAGCGGGACTCGAACCCACAACCTTTAGATCAATATAGTACATTGTGCTTACAACATATATTTCTAAGAATAGTTTAAATTTAATGATGACCTGGGCCTCATTTTTGTATCTACTCGTATCAGTACCGGTATTTTTATAATAGAGCACGTGTGGTCTAGGGGATAGCATGCAGGTTTCACGATGCAAAGGTTTTGAGTTCTAGCCCCACTATAGCCAACATGTTTGTATTCTTGGGCAAGTTACTTAGTCTCAATTGCTTTGTCGACCCAAGCGATATTTGGGGAGCTGTTAGAATGGTGTTAACGGTTAATAAATTCGAGGCCAGTCCCCGGCCGAGCTGAGGGAGCCGGGGCATCCCCTGCTAGGCTTTTCACCCTGTCCCCATCACTGAAATGAAATGAAATGACAGTCTCTGATATGACTGTACAGTCGGTTATGACCACCCCGGCCCTTGATCACAGGCCTCCCATCCAAAAACACAAAAGAACATAAAGACACATTGATAGTTGTATATATATATACGTTTATGTGCCTGCCTTTTAGGTTCCTTTTCTTGAAATTTAGTATATTGATGGGTGGTATTGATTAAATCAGAGTGTTTTTGGTATTTTTAAAATCCCCCTTAATTCTTTGATGGTATATATAGAAGGTGTAATTTCCAATATCCGAAGTTCAAATGTTTTAATACACTTTCGAGAACCCAATTTTGGTTAAAATACACGTTCGAGAACCCAATTTTCTACTTACCTCCGTTTATTTTATTGTAAATAGGCCTACATGTATAACAAAGGGTGAAGGAGGCCCCTGCCCCCCCCCCCCCCCCCCCCCCCCCCCCACCACACACACACACCCACCCTGATTACGCCACTGAACGGGTCAAGGCAGAATGGGAAATGTCTCGAAATTGTTTCAGGGATCCTCATCCTGACGTTTATAATAATCAGTTAAATATTTTATGAATTTTAGACCAGCCAGACATTATTGTGCATATCAAAGTTCTCCTCTTGGTTTCGTCCAGGTCCCCCTGGTCCGGGGTCTATATTCGAGGGACCAGAAATGACAACATCGAATAAGGGCAGATCCGCCGTGAATCAAAAGTAGTTTCATTTTCAGTCGTCATCGTGTTTTATCCAGTTTAGTCAACGATATCTGACGACGGGGTGCGTCGTCATGGTCCATCAAAATCCACCAATGGTGCGTCAAAAAATTGACTGAGGGTGCGTATTTGGATGACAAAGGTCCGTCGTTGTTTTTTTGACAAAGGGTGCGTCATGGTACATGAGAAGTTGACGCACCTCGGTAAAGGTACGCACCACTCCCGGGGTCGTAAAGTGCGTCTTACAACTGATAGGTGTATAACTCGGACGCAAATCACACAAAATTATTGTATTCTGTCGCTACAAGATTCTATTCCCAGGTGAAACTACTTTGAGAGAAGAGCTATCCATTAACCACTACACCACGAGGAGTTGGTTAATAAGTTAGTAATTATAATGTTATATACACTGAATAAGTCCCATTTGTATCCATCGGTGTGGTATTACATAGTGACATTTGGTTAATATTTGTCAATTTTGTGATATTTGGCTTATTGGATTGAACTGTCGTTTTCTTTAATCTCACCAAGTCCAAACGCCTAAAATTATTCAATTATTAGAATTCTATTATATAATCAGTGTATATCATGACGCCATCTGATGCGATATCATATGCGCAGGAAAATCGTATGACTTTTTTTAGCTGACTCATTGGCTCAATGATATTGGAGCCGGACTGCCACGCAGACAAACCCGGCGCCCTTCTCACTTTGACTTTCCCGCTAATTTGAGAGTTAAGGTTAATAAACGAAATTCTCGAAATATGCGAACTTCAAGAGGTAGAAAAGGGAAAGAGGAGGGAATGAAAATGAAGGATACACGCATAGAAATGAGTGTCAAATTTTGTTGGGTACAAATACAAATGCATAGTTTTTGCTAAACATCGATTTCGTAAAATAATTTTTTAAACATGCAACAGTTTACTAATGAATTCCGAGTTTTACACTCTGGAAGTGTAGAAAAGTGTCCGTAATTGAGTAAAACATGATTTGACACCATAAAAGTGTAAGATTGTTGGGTAAAAATGTACACAATAGTGGTTCTGAGAGTCTTACACAACATAGTGAACATTTTACCCATCAAATAGTTAAATGTTACCCAACAAAGTTTAAAACTACAATATTGTTGGGTAAATGCGTATCCCAAAGCGACCTTGTTCCCTATTTTGACCAAATTATGTGTAACACTTTACACAACCGGGGTTGCTATTGACCAAATTATATTCCCTGCTAATGTTCCATTGTAACTTTTATATCTATCACTGCAAAATATGAACCACGGAAACGTTGACAACATAACTTGCTAATGGCATTGGTAGAGACATGATGCAAAATCACTAAGACAACCATGCCTAGATTATGAAACGCTTGTTATGATGGTGGCGGTGTATTAATGTTTTAGAGCGTAAAAAGGAATATATTTATGATATTACTACATAAAAACATGGTGCAATTAACCATGGCAACCATCCTCTCAATTACTAGTGTATCACATAAATCGATCATGTTTGATTAATTTGAAGTATATCTGAAATAGGGGACAATGACTGTTTTTAATAAATCAATATATGAGTGCTAAATTACGACCAGCAATACAAATAGGACTTAATGCGTAGCGATGGAAATTACCAATAATTAATTAAATTCGACGGGTGTGTACAGTAGTCTAGATCAACTTTTGAAGGATATCGTCCACACTCATCCTTAACGACCACCCGATAACGTGCGTTTCCCTGTTCCAGTATTCCCTTCTTATTAAATAACGCATGCTACCAAATTCTAGCCCTTTGGGACTTTTTAACAACAATTAAAGGGGCATAAAGAGATATGGTGGAGGCAGGGCCCTCAATAACAGAAATGTATGATAAAAACTGGGATTTGTATATATTTTACAATTGTATTACATGTATGAACTTACACCAATAAGGATTAAGAAAAATAAGCCCTCTTTGTACAACAAAACGTCGATTCAAAAATGCTGGTAGAACTGCAACCAGCATTTTACATGGTTAAGGGTGGTATTCCAACATACTTAAAACAAATTTTTTCTAGTGTTTTCTGGTTTTTTTTATAGTAGAAACAACAATAATGGCAAAGTAAATTAATTAAAATAAAAAAGTCAACATGACATTGTGTCCCTTTAAGAATGATATTTCAGAGCAATAGGCCAACATCAACAAATCGAAAAAATGTATCGTAAGTCACTATCCCTATGTAATATCACCGAACATACGTTAGGGAGCACATCAACACTGAACCGCATATCATTGTTTAGAACAATAGAAACCGGCTGCAACCGCACGGAACCCCACGGAACCGGCGGTTGCCGGGCGGTCGAGTTTTGATGTGCTCCCTTACTATGTATTGTCACTGATGAAATAGTACATAATCGTTTCTTTAATATTTCATTCTTCATAATTCTTAGAGCCAACATCAAGGGAGGAATCAACTGGATCTGTAACCAGTGAGCAAGATAATACCACTATCGTAACAACCGACAGTGAAGGTAAGCTACGGGGTCTGGTCATACAAAAGTGTAACGTTTAAAAATCCTAAATAGATGGCTATTTGGTTTAAACAACTGCAATAGTGTCTAACATTTTAGATTCTCTTTTAACATTTGAATGCAACTATGGATCTTTGAGCGTAATGGTTTAAATTTTCAAATCCTTCGGATCTTTGGGTGACATATAAGGATATTTTTTGAGAAACCATTTGGACAGCCACTTTGAATTGTTTGCTAATATGCGGAGGAAGGTCAGATATGAGCCCTTCTTATGAAAATATATAATCATTGTAGTTGGGCCAGTGCAATCTCTTTTACAATGTTATCTGTTATCATTATTTTTTTCAAATTCCAAGCAAGATGATTTGATGCAGCTCGTTTTATCTCATAACATGACAATTATAATGTATGGGGAAAGTATAGTTTTAATAGTGGGATGTATGTGTTAGGCCACTAGAAACTCAGATCTAGTATTTTTGTTTGTTAACTTACTTTTAAACCAAAATGGCCGTCAAATGAATGGCCAACATCCCATACAACAGCATTAATATCAACCGAAATGTACGGGGTGAATATATAATTTTAACGATGGAATGTATACGTTAGACCACTAGTTTCTCATATTCAGTATTTTTAGACCACTAGGTTCTCATATTCAGTTTTTTTTGCTTTGTTAGCATAGTTACAAAATCCCAATTGGTTGCCAAAATGGCCCCCAATTGGTCCCAAAATAACCGTAAACATTGTCAAATTGCATAAAATGGGATAAATATTAACCTAAATGTATATATGATGAAAGTTAACATTGGTATGTATGTATTAGACCACTACTAACTCATATCCAGTATATTTGCATTGTAATAACATACTTTAAATCCAAGATGGCCACAAAAATGACCGCTGTAAATGTAAAAATAGTCCACATGAGTGTATGATAATCCAAAATAGATATTGTAAGAGTGTACACCAAATAGTATGTTCTAAACTGCTAAGTTACTGCTTTTAGATATAAGGCCTACCTCTGTGACAATTTTGATTCCGTATCACTTTCCAAAATAGCTGCCAGAATGGATTAGTTGATGTTAAATGACCTCAAAAACAATTGTTTTGTATTGTAAATGATACTATGTAATACCAATACCCCCAAATATAATAGGACAGCATTCAATACATGTACATCGTAAAGCCTAGGGGCTGTAGATCTAGTTTGAGTATTTTAAAATATCCAAGATAGCTGTAAAAGTTTAAAATAACTGAAAAAAACAGTTTTAGTTTATGTTTAGTGTTACAGTAGATATGACCAAATTATTTCAAACTTGATCTACAGCCTCTTAGGCTTTATCATAGGCATAATACAGTTCTTGAATGATACCTTATGAAATACATTGATACATTGCAGAATAAACTAAAATATACATTCCGTAATACGGAGTGAATAGGAAAATAGGGTGAAAGGGATAAAATGGGGAACAATTTGTGGTCTTGGGTGAGTGTAAAGACATTATTAGTGCGAACTAGCCAAAATACCCAAACAGGTCAGTAAGTGTCTTTTGGTGTAAAATTGCCTTGTTTTGGTAATTTGAAACTTAAACAGTAAACGCTGGAAACAGGTACTTTTATCACAACCTACCGACGTCTATAATATATACGATTGTACAAATGAAGTCTTTATGTGTAATATTTTAAGAGCATCTTCAAAAGCGTAGAAGAAAAATTTAGATACACATATTTTCAATTGAAAAAAATAATCTCAAATCTGAAGACTATGGATTAGTTGTGAGCCCTGGGACAATGGTTACAGGGTGAGTCCGTTTCCACGTGGGCTTTATATAAAGAGCTATTGTTCAAATAGGGATCAACTCCATACGAGGTCACAGGTCACTAATAGGTATATCAAATAAGGTGGGATCGTTTCAAAAAATCCTTAAAATCGTGTTACGTGTCTCTATTTTAAATAGAAGTTGTCAAAAAACATAACATATTTGGTATCATATTAAAGACAATTTATCCAGCTACCGAATAAAAAAAGAATTAAAGCCACATGTTTAGCAACAGTGAAGTTATCAATCTAAACGTCGAGTGAGTCAAGGGTGGGATCGGTGGATGAGGAGCCGGTGGATGAGGCGCCCATAGGTTTGTACACAAAATAGCGGAAAACTAGAACTTTTCAAATTGATGCCATTTTAAAAGTATACGTAGGAAAGTTTTCAAACTTCTCATATGTGTTAATAACATGTGCCTGCTACTATGAATACTAATATTGAATTGTTATCTAGACATTCTCTACTAGAATATGATGTTCAATTCAGGGAGTGTTTTGATGTAAAAAATACACAGTTTTATTCATTTTATTAATTAAACAATGGCCAAAACGCAGTCTCTCTATTTCATTTGTGTGACTCTTCAGTCCTTTTCTACCCTGGGTAGTAAAACATTTAACTAAAAAAGCCAGAAGTGTTTCTTCACAGAATTGTTCATAGATTCATGAAAAATTTGCTATTTAGACCTATTTTGGACCACCCTGTATTCAAAATAAAAGGAACTTTAACGATATTCATGTAGTTCATTTTGATAACCATTTCTTTTAAATTAAATGGTCCATGCTAACTAAATGTCATAGAATATTATATACAAACATTCATTTTATGCATTATTTAATCATACTTTTAGACACCCTGTACTTTTCCTGTGTACATTTTGGGCAAATGATTCTTAGCAAATTTGGTAGCACCTTCTGCGGTTGTTCTGATTTTGGTGACTATTTTCAGCTAAACCCTAATTGTACAAACTATCAAACTTTTTTGTGAGGAGCAAAAACGATCAAATTTGTTATGTTCGACCCTGTAAAAATTGTACACACCCTGTATAATTTGATTCTTTTTTGCAAAAATAAAAAAACCTTGAATCTTAAGCTTTCCAACAATATATAGTTTGTGGGTCATTAAGTATGTAAAACTTAAGTTTTGTCCCGTTTAATCAGAATTGGTGCATTTCTCAACATTATTAGAAGTGAAACTTTTTTTTTGACCAGTTTGTGACTTCTGACCACAAGTGAAATAGGAGAAAAGCAACGGGTTTTTTTTCAATTAAGGATGTTGCACTTCTTTAATTATGCTAATTTTCTGCCATATGAGAGATACTATACGTGTAAGCTTAAAAACAGGTTTGATTTCATTTTTTATTTTCACTGTATTTCCTACATGTATGTCATTCTTTATTTTCGGAAACTAGTGGAGTTGATCCCTTTTGGAACATGAATGTTTCGACCGATTTCCAAAAAACACTTTACTAAACAATATTTATTTTCAATAAAGGTACACCTGAAAGACATTATCAAATCACATTGAAAACAGAAAACCGCATTCAAATACCTCTTCAATTTCTTTTTTCTTCTTGAAAAAACTGAAAATTTTGATAATTTGGCACATTTTTTGAAATACCAACACTTCTGTTTGTGTGCTATTTTAAAAACACTTATCCGATACATTTTACGTGTTCTTCATTGCATTTCATTAGGGACATTCCTATCAATGTTTTACCATGATATAAGAACCATATTTCTACCGTTTTGGCTTACAAAATAGTGAATTATATTTCTGGAAATCACCGAGGGCCATAACTGTTGCCCCGAACATGCTAAATATGTAGAACAAAGTGTAAACAATGTATTTTGTAACTCTCTTTCATGTTCGGCACCTAATTCAATTTCGACAAAAGTGGAGTTGACCCCTTTTGGAATAGAGCTCTTCATAATATGTGGTTTACCTACCTTCCTGACATGTTTTCCCCACGTAGCCCGTTCGGCAAAAGCACATAAATGATCCAATGTCGTCACGACACGTAGCCCCGTTCTGGCATGGATTGGAATCGCACTCGTTTTTAGCTGTAAAGACAATCATTAATAATGATTTGATTTTAGCATTTTAAAGTCTATGATTTCAACAGTTATCAATTGGTAAGTTTCATTCATAGAGATGATCTGTTTGATTTTTGAAATGTATTCATAATTAATGTCCTATAAAGTGCTAATATGAAGTACGCCGTATCTTCCAACCGAGGATAAGCAAAACAACCAAAACGTTGTCGTAAGTCTCAATTTCATTGAAATCTAGTGAAACATAAGCTACATTACAAAGAAGAAAGTCTGTCTCAGAAACATTTTGCACGTAAGCTAAGTGCTGTGCGATTTTATTTTTTTTTAGAAAATAGGCTATGAGGTAGACCTACATGAGCGCGCCGTATAGCTCATTTCAAATGCGGGCGGGCTTCTGAGACAGACATTCTTCTTTGTTTGGCCTTACATGTAGTAACTATTATTACTTTTGCATCATTTACAGAAGTTGGCATTTATACTGGTGGCACTGGTAATTACACTCTGTCTTTGGCTATAATACATTTATTATAGAATACGTGCAATCTATGGTGTTAATTTTATGTCGACGTATAATTACATGTTTACAATCCGGAGTAAAATTACTTTACTCGATATGACAACGCCCTCTTTTGCGGTGGCGTGCGAAATTAGGGGCCCTTGGGTGAGAAGGGGGTGGGGGGGGGGGGGGGGGTATGTCAGTGGTTGAGCTGGAGTTGCAAGAACTTCAGGGAGCTCCGCTTCAGCTTGGTGAACGCCACGACGCCACGACGCCCCCCCCCCCTCCCCCCCCCCCCCCCCCCCCCCCTCGGTTGCTAGTTTATCACTCGTCGGCTGAGATATGGCACTGTCGGTTATGGAACTCGATTTTTCGCGTCGGAACGTCACTCCACCACAAACCCCTGTTGGTCACTCAGCGGCAAGGGTTTGCCAGTAACATGGTTAAAAATTTTCAGACGGGTAATTAAGCCACGTGAACAGATGCACCTTTAAATTATTCTATAAGAATTTGATCGTTAATTGGTTATTATTACTTACTGCAGAAATCGACTCTATCCAGCAGTTGATTGAGCTTTTCTGGGGTCCAATTTTAAAGTCTATGATTTCAACAGTTGGTAAGCTTTATTCATAGAGATGATCTGTTTGATTTTGGAAATGTATTCCTAATTAATGTCCTATAAAGTGCTCATATGAAGTACGCCGTATCTTCCAACCGAGGAAAATCAAAACAACCAAATCGTTGTCGAAAGTCACAATTTCATTGGAATCTAGTGAAACATAGGCTACATTACAAAGAAGAAAGTCTGTGTCAGAAACATTTTGCACGTAAGCTAAGTGCTGTGCGATTTTATTTTATTTTTTAGAAAATAGGCTATGAGGTATGCGATTTTTTTCTCGATATTTGTTTTTGTTGCTTACCCAAGCTTACAGAGAACTGTTTGTAACTTCTTTTTTTTAATCAAACAAATATATATTAATTTTTATTTTTTTAATTAAAAAAAAATAATGCTTTTTAGCCCTCAGCCCATAGACCTAAGCGCCGTAGCTCATTTCACATACCAATGCGGACGGGCTTCTGAGACAGACTTTCTTTTTTGTTTGGCCTTACATGTAGTAACTATTATTACTTTTGCATCATTAACAGAAGTTTGCATCTACTGGTAGCACTGGTAATCACACTCTGTCTTTGGCTATAATACATTTATTATAGAATACGTGCAATTCATGGTGTTAATTTTATGTCGACGTACAATTACATGTTTACAATCCTGGAAATGATTTATGACAACGCCCTCTATTGCGGTGGCGTGCGAAAAGAGGGATCGGGGGGGGGGGGGGGGCGGTATGTCAGTGGATGAGCTGGAATGGTCAATTAGAAGAAAAAAACAATTTGCGGGAGCTTCAGGGAGCTCCGCCTCAGCTTGGTGAACGCCATGACCCCAACCCCCCCCCCCCCCCCCCCCCAAAAAAAAAAAATGCCGTGCACGCAAACTTTTCAGACGGGTATACCTGGCTAAATTAAGCTACGTGACCAGATGCACCTTTAAAATTATTCTACAAGAATTGATCGTTAATTGGTTACAGCAATATTACTTACTGCAGAAATCGACTCTATCCAGCAGTTGATTGAGCTTTTCTGGGGTCCAATTTTCCATCAAGGTGAGGGGATCTGGATTGTCAGTATACCACAGCTTAGATTCGTCTTGTGTAGCTAGTGGACAGCCAGCGTGACCTCTCTTTTCAGGGGCGATTACCATTCGACAAAAACATATATTGTTTTTGGGCATCGCCCATCTGTCTCTTTTAGTCGCCGGGTCATAGCGGTGCTTCAGTTTGCATAAGTGATGTGATTCTGCGGTAGGTGACCAACAAGCTACTGTATAAATGAAATATACATACGTTTCATATTATTAACATGATTAATTGTAAAAGTAATCCAAAATGTGCAAACCGAACATCAACCTATCACAGTTAGTATTGCTATTAATTGTTGAAACATCGGGTAACATGGCTGTTAGTAGACAATCAATTTTGTAACGGGACGATGCTGATTAATGTGGATATTTACCTCTCTAGTTACTATTCTGGTGTTACTCGCAAAAAGGGCTACGTACAATTGATTGGTATTTGATTATAAATCCGCAAACACCGGGCGATATTGTTATAATTGCGCGCCAATACACCTGTATTCTGTATGGCGTGACCAGTCGACCATCACTTAGTCGGTCATCATTTAATTTAAAAAAAAGGAAAACAACAAGGTTGTGGAATAGCTTGAACATTACACCTACTACGGCTTTAATTTGTTAACAGACTTAGGCCTATAATGAAATATACTAACACAAATACTCGTGAACTAAAACGCATTTAATGTAACAGGAACGAAAGGTGGTCCTATATTGTTTTAAACCGAGTTTTTCCAATAAGATATGAAAATATTACTGTTTTATTAGTAGTATATATAATATTGTATTTTACAATTTCCAAAAACCTGATTTGTTAGCTAACATATTCAGAAAAACCGAGTCTCGTAGTCATTTTTGATTGCGGTCTATAGCCAATAATCTAGCCGCCGGTAAATATCAAATTGTTAATTAAATTGTATGTTAATGAGGCTGCAACTTTCAAACTGTTTAAGTAGAATTTTGTAAAAATGGTGTGGATAAGCCTCAAAGGGTTGACCTTGACTTGAAACAAAAAATCAAACATATACACTAAAAAATGTGTCTTTTCGGTTTGATCTGCAGCCCTGTAGCAGTCTTCATGGTCTTGCACCAAACAACTTATCGTAGGAGATTAAAGGTCCCGGTTCAATTCAGCTATAGATTACGCTAGTATTGAACTTACCCATTGCAGACATCAGTAAAATGATTCCTTTCATCGTGACATTTCTTTACAGCATCTTTGCAGCATCCACACCATTCCTTTTAACTGTTAGTTCTTCTAATAATTAGTAGCGGCAAAACGGAATGTCTTTCCTTTATTAGAGAAAAAACGTGTAATGAGTTGCGATATGAATGAGGCAATTTGGCTATTCCACAGATACCTGTCAGCATAATGACATATTATCCCTTTTGTAATATCTAATCCATTCGAGGAAAACTGCTCGCAATGACTATAATGGATTGATGGATTGGTTCTATTCCATGGTTCTATCAGAAAAAAAAGGTTTATGCAACGACTTAATACCGTTATCGACTATCACATATGGTCACGCGTTATGAACTCGCCTCCCAATAGGGTGGTGCTGTTACATTTTTTAGCTTCATGCTGTCATTTTTCTCAAATATTTAAAACCACGAAAGCTATCTCAACAAATTTGGTATCATTTTAAAGCCCTAATGACAAGCTACCTGTCTGCCAAATGGCAATGGTATAGCTAATACAGAAAGGGAGATACAGTTGTTTGATGTTTGGGGACTAGGGTGGTGCTGGAAGGGGTGCCGCCGGAAGGGGTGCCGCCTGTACAAACTCACTGGGGATAATCCTATGCTTTGTTCTTTTTACAATAACTAGTCATCCCCTAATGTTACAAACACCAATTTGGTCCCATTTCAAAGGATATTTAGTAGTCTTTAAGTATGTGGTTCAACAGACTTGTCAACTATTTGTAACAACTAATTAATTATGGATAAGACAATGATCATCACCTTTTTTCCTATTCGCTACACAGTCAACATGAATAATCAGCCTCAATTTACTGGATTTATAAAAATGACTATAACAGGAAAAGTTTTCAACCTATGATAGCAAAAGTATACCTTTTTGGAAAGCTTGTAAAAGAGGAATCCAGAAATGCAGTTTATATCAGGGAAGGGTTCATCGTTAAAAATATTTCTGAAAATTCTAAAAATATATAAAAGAAAAATTCGAGATATTCACTAGCCGGTATAATTACCATACCGAAGTAGAATATTTGACAATTATATATCATCTAATGGGTAATTTCATGAGGAATTCAAATATTTAAAAACTATAATGATGTGGGTAGGTATAAAAAATATATGGATCTCAAATTAAAAATTAAAAAACTCTGATATTTTTCCGAACATTTCCGATCATACCATTTTAGTTCTTGGTCGTACTATAATTTGAATGGCATATTTGGTTTCCTCGTGCAATTTTCCTTCAGAAAATGTATACTTTTACTACCTCAGGGGGTATACAAGCAAACATAAATGTGTAAAGTTAAAATCATGTCGCGAAAGCCAAAATCCGTGTGTAACGCGAAAGGAGGCGAGCTTAAAACACATGACCATGACTTAGCGATATACATAACTATGGCAAACCGGTTGGTTCAAAATTAACATTGTTTTGTATATTAATTTGTGTTTTACATGCACAGTCCTCAAAATAAGTAACTGATCAGGTAATAAATATACTCTTTAACTCCAAAACTATAGCTCCTACATAAACATAGTAAACAATAAAGTTGTAAAGAAATGTCTCCTCTTTAACTTGATACAATATTTATTAAGATCTGTTAATAATTAAGAACGCGACATTGAAAAGGATAGAACAAAGTGCAGTTTACATTTTAACACTTGGGATTTGAATACGCGGGGCAGTGTGACAGGGTGTGATTTCACCTTGTTGACAAAGTGCAAACAAATGTCTGTGTTACACAGCTTGTTTGAAAGAAACTAATATATTCTCTTAATCTCTTGTCAACCAATATAATCTTTTGTTCCTTTTTAGTTTAACTGTTATTAGTTATCATTGTTCATATAGTTAATAATTCTTCATTTTAATTTAATTTGAAGGGTAAGAGAAGTTCGTCACACTTAAGTGACACAATGCTTCGTTTTATTTTACAAGTGTTTAGGGTTTTTTAAATAGCTGATTAAGTCTGGGAATTAGGAGTGAGTTACATTTCACGTTTACATTGAAGGATGGAGTTTATAACGTAAGGGACTATTTTATTTTTACCAAATTGCAAGAAAGCTCCATCCCCGATATTATCATTACCAGGGTGTTCAGCTGTTAAAAGTGACATGTCATATGGGTTCATTGATAAGGGTTCGTTGAACTATACAAAAGAATAAAATATAATAATCATGACCTTGGGGTGAAATGTCAGGAACGATAGAAAAAAATAAAGGTTGCTTTGTCTTTGACCAGAGCAATATCTAGTTTATATATTTTTCTATTTTATATAGTTTCGTTGGCTGTAATTTTATTTTCAGTATCATTTTGTGTTTGTTTATGTTATTTACGTCAACACGCAAAACACTAATTGATCTACAAGAAACAACATGTAAAACAAAAATTGATATACAAAAACAGTGTTAATTTTGAACCAAGCGGCGTGACAAAGACAAGCCGTTTGGTTCAAAATTGTATAAAAAAGACACGTAACAACACATTGATATTCAAAAAAATTACATGTAAAACACAAATTGATAGAAGAAAAAAAGTTTTAATTTTACACCCAGCGGCGTGCCATACATAACTGTTACTATTGTTGGCCAACTTCTTACGCCTAAACACGACTATTTTACAAAAGCCACCACTCGGAACGTTGTTTAAATATAATTTTGAATGTTGCTATGGAAAATTATCACAAAATAAAAAATAAAAAAATAAATAAAAAAAAGCAATTGTTTTCGTAATGATATTAATTTCATTATACATTTATTATTAAGTGAATGAGCAACCCAAATATTATCATTTAAATGAGAAAGTCATTCCTATAATTCATTATAGTAATTTTAAAGACATTGATGAGTTTTATAAGTCTGCTGATGTGACCGGCCTAAATATAGCCAGTGAGTAAAAATAAAGAAATACATAAGAAAAGGGTTGCCCTTCAATTATGCTGACTATTGATGCGCATTAAATATGATTCAAAACAATTATCAAAAGTTACATTTGTTTCATTACAAAATAATTATAAGTGAATATGATACAAATCGCAGGGTAACCGTTTCTACTCACAAATGTATACACAATTCCTCCGATTTTCGATACTTTCTAATTTTAATTAACCATTCAATCAGAACCGAAGATCCAATTTGACTCAAACAAAAAGCATTTCAAAGCTGACACAGGTTTCTTTTGTGCTATTATTTCATTTTGGGAAAAATAACAACAGTTTTGAAATCTGCTAATCCCATATACCCTTTTAAGTTTTTGACACAGATAAACGAATCGCTCCCCGGATATTCAATTTGACGGTTATATTATTCGTCGATGTAGTTAAATTCCCTCAACTCAAGAATATAATGGAAGTATTATATAAGTATACAAATATGGAAATAATAGATGAAAATAGAGACTATTTCATTATACTTTAGTGTAACTTTTTACCGACAAATATGTATTTATTATAATTTCTCTAAGAGTTTAGTTCAGAGTTATCAAACTTGTTAAAGTCACGTCCCAAATGTGGCAAATTATCAAAACGATTGAGATATTGAACGTTCAAATTGATCCGTTTGAACCTGTTCCCATTCACCATGTTCATTATACACGGCTGTTTGATCGCGTGTACATTGTCAGATTTATAAGCGCATCTACAACAACAGAGGGCAGCAGATATTTCTGTAAAATCATTAAACAGTATCCATATTACGACGAAAATTAGTCTGCTACACAATGTAACAATATTATTAAAAAAAACCTTAGTAATTTATCAACGTCCATTTGAACAATGGAATGAATAGCTTTGAAACTATACATAAAATGTATAGATCATTACAGCAAATGTCAAAACAGACAAATCAATCACCAGGATATTTTACAAAAAAATTGTCCAATTTACAAATTGCTTCATTCAAAATTCAGGGCTTCCAAACTTGGCACTATACCAAACCAATACCAAACTTGTGACACTATTTGTAAGCTGACCATTTTGCAAAATATTGTATTGTCCTGAATATTACAGTTTATGTGAGAAAAATTATTCCCCTCACTTATAAGCAACAATAGGAAACAATTCCGATATTTGGAACTTTTTAGCGATATTTTTATTTTATTTATTAACATTTTTGGTTTGCAACATATTACATCAAAATACATATTAAGTTAACTTAAAAGATACCTGTAATGATATATTACAAATTTATATTAACACTAAAGACGATGTACATATAACCATTGAAAAATAGCAAGACAATACATGACATGACCCGACACGATACAACACGACACGACACTGCACGACACGGCACGGCACGGCACGGCATGGCACTACATGACGCAACACCATGACATGACATGACATGACCTGACATGACACGACACGACATGACACAACACGACACGACACGACACGACATGCCACGACATGACATGCCACGCGACATGACACGCCACGATACAACATGCCACGACATGACCCGCCACAACATGACCTACCACACGACACGACAAGACAAGACAAGACACGACAAGAAAAATGGGACAGAGATAGTTTCTTATGTCACTTGTTTAGAATTATACATGTATGCACTTTTAACATGAGCACTTTCAATGTACAATCATACTATCTTATATGTTAATATTTAGAAGTACAATTTCATCATTAAATAAATCCTTTCCATTTGTTTTTAAAATTGCTTTATACTTGATTTTTTGTTTTGTAGCTTTTTTCATCTTTGATCTTTTTACTTACGTGTTTTTTATAATTTTTTCCAAAATGGTCAATGTCATTATCATGGTTGGATTCATTGAACCCTTTTCTGCAAAAAACTGTATACGTTTATAAAGATTAAATTTACGGAGGCTGTACCTTAGAGTCCACACCCTCCTTAACTGGGCTGTGGAGTCGGCGTTGAGTGAAGTATTGACGTATGAGGCCACGACCCAACCCCCACCCGGCAGACGGAAGTCGGTCGGTCGGGAGTTATATTCCACAAAATAATGTTGGGAAGCATGCCGCCGAATCAGAAATGGAAGAGCGGGGGAGGGGAAATTAAATAAAATCAAGTTTATTGTTTGGTTATTTGGGTATTTTAACACAGTTTTCACAAATTTGACACAATTTCAAAATGTACGTGGCCTAATAAATAATTAAACGATAAGTAATTTATTGTCATCATATTATGATCAATTGTGTTTGCTAGTTTGTATTCGCTAGTTCATTAAGCTCTTTGTTATAGCGCGTGGCCGCCGCCACGGCCCATTACACGCAATATAATATTTCCCGTAGCCCGAGGGGATTTTTCATAATAGAAAATCGAATTAACTTCGTACGAGTTGAATTCAATAAATGTGAATGGAAATTGGTAGACGATGTCCTTACATGCTATGATTATTTGTCTAAAATTAGAATGTTAAGACATGTTTATATTCATAATATTGTCCTGGTTTCGTGAGAATACACCGATCACGGGAACACTTCGGATTGTCCGATAAAAAGAGATCCGCCGTGTTTCTTATTGAAAAAGCCGTATATTCTCTTCTATAATAATAATGATAATAATAATAATAAAATTGCGGTGCATACTATGACATTTCGAGCTATACACGAGACTAATTTAAGGTTACCGGACTTGTTCAAGATCTGTTTTTAACTTACAAAAATGAAAATAAAGGACACTTAGACATTGGTTTTAGTTGTACCTAGGATTGTGCTATTTCGAATTTGTCGATTGTGTCCAGCGTCGTCTGGATCTGCAACACTTTTATACTAGCGCCCCTTGCGTTGGCTGGGGTGTGTGCACAAGCTCAAAATGAGTGTGGTCTAACCTGAGATGCGTGCAACGCATCGTTCACTCGATCCACATTATAAAAGTTGTAAAACATGAAAATGAAATATCAATACTGGTGTGTGACTATACATAATAATGTTCGACAAGCATGATATCAATCATTACACATTACAACATACTATATTATAGGATCATCGTTATTTACCGAGGATAGCAGTTTATTGAAATTTGTATAGGGCCTGTTGGCTATTTCATGTCAATTCATCAGCAAATTCCTACCATATAAACTATTGCCCGATATCAAACCACATCCGTAGAGATACAGCCTGAATCATGTCGTAAAGAGGTACTCAGAGGTGAATTGCTCTCTTAATTCCAAAGATTGAAAATTCAATCTTAAGTATTGACTTTTCAATCTTTCATAGATTGCCGTGACGGAACATTTTTTTAAGGTTGACATTCAATATGTTTTTTTTTGGATTGAAAAGTTTCAATTTAAACAAGATTGAAAATATCGATCTATTAGATTGATTACTATTCAATCTATTGGATTGACAATTTCAATCGTTTTTCGATTGAAAACATTTCAATATGTAGTAAAAGACCTTTTTTTTCAAACCTACAGATTGATATTTTCGTACGCACGAATAAATGACTGGCAATTGGAAGAACAATATCATTGGGCTTTTTATTAACATTCTCCAAAAAGAAATGTTCATGTGTACAGTTTTGTTTGTGAATTGCCATTTGATTATAAAATAGTTTATGTTGCAGATCGAAACATTTGTTGAAATGTATAAATATACAATCCAAAGTGATACGAAACCAATATGACCTACATTACTGTGCATGTGTTGAATTCAATCATTTTCTAGATTGACACTTAAGTCGAGTTTGACGGTACAAACACACGTGTAGAGCGCAGTAATATGTATCATTTTTTTTCCAGATTGACTCAAAGCTACTCATTGTCACGATTTTTTTATAATTTTTTCAATCTAAAATCAATCTAAAAGATTGAGAAAAGTCAATCTGTAAAAGACGGACATTTCAATCTTTTGATTTAAGAGAGTGGAGGCTGCGCCCTCAGTTTTGATCAGAACAGAGATTTCTACAATTGTGCTATTGCATTTTATTGTAATTATATGTATGAACTAATACACCTGGGATTCGGAAAAATCAGCCCTTTTTGTACAACCAAACATTGATTGAACTAGTCCAGTAGCGTAGCCAGCGGGGGGCAGGGGGGCAAACTGCCCCCGGAGTAGAGTCTTTCTTTGTCGGCCTCCATGGAGACCTCTCATGTGCAATGTCTGCTGGAGTGTCTGTCATGATATCTTCGTCCAAGAATTGCCCAGGTTGTTCAGGATATCATTGATCTGGTGATCTGTGGATTGTTGTTGGCCTTTCGGAATACTTTTCTTGCCAAACAAGGGGACACGGTTGGCTTCCGACTGCGTCCTTCAATGTTTTTAATTAGTTGAACTTGAACTTCCTAAATATGCTTTATATGGTGGATTCTGGCACTTGAATTATTTCAAAATAGCTCTGTAGCCTTTCTTTTTTGTGAGCATTCACAAAATGGTCCTCACTGAGTTATTTGATTTTCTTCGCCATGCTGACAAAGAGCTAGAGTGTTGTCCTACATGTATAACATCCTTCACTGTACATTCAATAGGACACATTTGTATTGCATCCACATTGTATGCACACATCATGGAATAATTGCATAACAATATAAAAGCCTATCAAAAAATATAAAGAATGTTTGGAATGTCAAAAACATGTGTTTTATCACAAAAAATGGCCTCAATCCTAAGACTTGGTGTGGGGTATGAATAATTTTGGACAGGCATAAAAACCCAATTTTTGTTCAATTCTATTGTTATGCAAAAAAAAACCGTTAAACCCAAATAAACTGATTTGCACTTGCAAACTAATTGTCTTTAGTGTAAAGCGAAAGTTTCACCACTCCAGCTGGTATAAAAAACTCATATTCTCAAACGGTATGAATAATTGTGGGCTTAACTGTATATTGTAGTGTATAATTGCATAAGGTAAGTTCCGAAAGTATTTCTGAAATCTGTACATGTAGTTACAAAACTAATTATAAGTCGACTTGAAGGGGTGATAGTTGACTAAAAGAACGGAATAGTATCGGCCTATTTCATATATATCCTCGCGTGTATTACATAGTGACGTATTGTAAGTTGTGATGCACATGATGACGTAACGCATATGTGATCAATGAGTGATGTTCGGTCTTTTTCTTTAGAGATATATTTTCTTCATCATTTTACTAAGACCCTAAATTACAACATGAATTAGCATAAGTAATTAATTTGGCGTATCAGTAAAAGACAATCTTGTTTTACATACTGACGTATACATTATACGCTGCTCTGAATATACCATCGACATACATGTCATACCTTAATTGCAAACTGCTAATTTTGAATCCGCAGTACGTCCATATAGGGAATAATCTTATTGTGTGCTGCATGTAATTGTCTGTTCTTATACCGACATGTGTTTGCTTTATAATGTATATTATGCTCAGTTTTGGTTTTAGTTTTATATATCTCATTGTACTTTTTATTCCTATAAGCACACTTGTATAATTTGTGTGTGCTTTTTAAAAATGCTTTTTATGTTTTAATTGTACAGCGCATCGAAACTTTTGTATTATGCGCTTAACAAATGTAATTTATTATTATTATTATTATTGTTCATTGTATCCGTATTTAGTGTCTATTTACCCACATGAATTCTAAGCATCACTCGTTGTACCGCCAAATTAGATTCACCTAAAGACATGTAATCACTGGTTTCCCGCCTTAACTGATGCTCCAATTTTTCATATAAGGCATCGTGTGTTCTGCTACCCGATCTAGGTCGTGACATAGATTCGCCATGCTGACTCGATCTTCTTCTCCTAGTGTTTTTAAAATGGATAAAAAGCGTTACGATGAAAAGTAAGGTAGCTATAGTTCCTGCAATGGTGGTGCAGACTATCCAAGATAATGACTCGTGTGCACATTGATTGTAGCATCTCTGCCGTAATGTGTTGATCTGATCCGCGTAGGCTGTTGTTATTGATACTACTTGATCCATAGCTGATCTTTGGGATTTAGCCGAAATAGCAGTCCCTTTTGGAGAAATTAGTAACGGGTCATATTTGACGACTAAAGGTCCTATGTGGCAAGTCCTTTGCACACCAGGGAAAGCAGCACTGGTGAGTCTACAGATAAAGAGTGCCTTGTTATGACCCCTTGTCAACTGGAATTTTATAGTAGACACTATAAAGGAATTGTCTTCGTCCTGTGTCAACGCATGTGGAGCTATGTTTTTACCTTTTCGTTCCCAGGTTACATCAACCGACGGGTTACCAGGCTCAGATGAACAGTTAAAGGATACCACATCTCCTTCGAGCAGACTGTGTAAATCACTACTCATGGAGCAAGTTGGATGGTTAGTCGATGGGAAGTACTGCACAACGACGTCTACCGTATCCATATCAATCAATATCTCTTCGGTATTTGATATCACCTTGCAGGCGTAGGTACCTTCGTCTTCTTGAGAGATCTTGGTAATCGTCATGAAATATACAACTGCACCGTTGCCAATTTGCCGCACGGCAAGAAAGAAACGATCATCGACGGAATTCAGGACATCGTTGTCCCACGAGAGTCTCTCACTACCTCGGGAGAAGCTCACTCCTTGGTCCGTTCCCAACCCCCCGATGTGACAATGAAGAGATATCATGCCGGATTCCCTTACAGGGTTGACCATTGCTCTGGTTAATATTCTCAAACAAGCAACATCTGTTGTAAATATTGTGAAATTAATCCACATCAGAATTACATTAATCATAACATGCGCGTTCTTCATCTTCAAAATGTCCAAGGAAACGAGCTATAGAAAATCATGCGCCTGTGGATTGGAAGAATGTCTAATTTCCAGGGGATTGTTTTTCTTCTTCATACACGTTTATGACATATATGCACATCTAAGGTCCAATGAGTAAATAATATGGGATCCAGCTACATCTCGTAACTACTTCGACCTCGTATCTGTGCAGATGGATGTCGATCATGTAATGTTGAATCCCTCAGATCAGGAACCGCGATTGCGTCCAACACAACAAAGGTTTCAAAGTGAACTTCATCAACGTCGTCATCAAAATTGGGTTTCTATCGGGTATAGTCTTGTCAAACTCTAAAATTCAAATGTGTGTTTTATAGAAGAACACTCTACTTCTACATATCGGCTCGGTACAAGTAATGGTTGCTTTCATCATCAAGAACACAAACGAGTTCGCTCTCGCTTCTAATTTGCTCTCAAAATATTAGGGTGGTGGTTGTTTTCAAGCACGGAGCATATTGTTGATAAAGTCAACAGGAGTTCCAACGTCATATCACCGACACGAACTAAACGCACACAACGTCAAATTCACAATCATACACAAATGACACCTCATATACCCAGTCGCTTGGTTTAATATCTTTCAGCGCGTTGGATTTTGTCACGCTCTATACGATCGATGAAAAACGTTCTATTTTCTCAAAACAAGCACTTTAATCAACTGCGTAATGTCAATAGCGTATACTTCTGAACAGAATCGACCCGTTTATTCAAGCTTCTTGTCTTATATCTGGGCGATATTTATGACTTTCTGAGACATTTCAAAGCTGTCATCGACTGAAACTGCTCTATTATGCCATATTTATCATCGTATGGCTTCAAATCAAACAATAGAAATGCCAGTAAATCATGAACTTAAAGCAAATAACAACAACAAAAGTCAAACAAAAGTCTAATAATATTGCATTTCGCGGGAAGGAAAGTGAAGTCAGACCATGCAGAAATTGATTGTGCGTTATTACAATCGAGTTGTGGCGCGGATTCCCTCGCTGTCGACGTTATTTGGTGGAAAGCAGTGAGGAGTAAATTTCACGTCATATAAAGTGTACTTGTTGGTGGTTTAATAAACCTTGAGTTGTACGCTCCATTGGATAGCAGCAATCAGGTGTTTTGCAGTTTTCAAATACCAGATATTAGTCTCCGGTTAAATGAATTGCAATCACCGAGTTCAAAACTTTCCTGAGTAACTTGCTCGTATGAACCTTGTGTACTTTTTTAATTTTTAATAGTCTATGGTTAAGCAGAAAAAAGTCCTTTATTTAACCCTTGACACCTGAAGAATTCAGATTTAGATGCTAAACGCAATCTCTCCATTTTGACCGCTAATATAGAGATTAACAAATAAAATGTTATCGATCATATATAGTGCAAACTATCACAATAACACGTGATCCAAATGATTTAAGATATTTAACTACATCATCGCTGATGGTAAACTCTGCAGAAGCAACTATTAGATCTGTTTTTCGAGAAAAAACTGCGTTGATTGAATTACCTGTAATAGTTTATGTTGCTTTATTTTTCATATGTATTAATCTTAATCTTAAATAGTGTTAAGTGTTTTTTTAATCGATTGCCACATTTGTACGTGTGTATTATTTGGAGATTACGTTTTGCATCTAAATCTGAACTTTTCAGGTGTCAAGGGTTCAGGTGTCAAGGACATTTTTCTGCTTAACCATACAATATTAAAAAATCAAGAGAAAACGTGGCAGACAGAAGAAAACCTGGTTTGAATTATAACCTCAGGAAATGGACTGGGTTCAACTACGTTCAAGCCAAACGTGCAGCACATTATAGAATAAAGTGGAGAACGAACACTAAGAAGGGTACTTATCGAACAACACCCTCTGATACTTCACTTTGTCAAAAACCTGTAACAATAAGTGGGCCCTCTATCGGTAGGCCAGTCAGAGAGAATTGTTCATAGAATGGTGTAAGCACCTCAAACCTCTAGAGTGACAAGGAGAAGGAAAATGGACTACGAAGAAGACTGGGACGAGTAGGGATAGGGGACGATCACATTATACACACAACTCAAATGCGGGGTGTGTGCGTACTAGATGGTTCTAGGGTAGGAGCAAATGTTTCACTTGCAGGGGACCATTATGGATATATTTCCGGCTAGCAGAGTGTGGATTTACCCCAGCCAGCAGAGGGTATTATAATACAAAAAGGTCAATCATGCAAAAGCATAAATATAACGTTTGTCTGCACGTGCCGCCCGAAATAGTCTAGACTCTAGAGTATGTTCATTGTGATCAGAGGGTTGGGGGGGGGGGGGAGGGGAGGGGGGGGGGGGGAGGGGAGGGGGGGGGGGGAGGGGAGGGGGGGGGAGGGGAGGGGGGGGGGGGTCATTACCGACGAAGTTGTGTATATGAAGAGCTATGTTCCAAAAGGGATCAACTCCATATGAGTGAAATAAGAGAAAAGCAATGTTTTTGTTTTTTAAAATTAAGGATGTTGCACTTCTTTGATTATGCTAATATTCTGACATGTGAAAGATACCATACACGTGTAAGCTTAAAAACAGGTTTGATTTTCACTGTATTTCCTATGTCATTCTATATTTTCGGAAACGAGTGGATTTATTGCCGTTTGGAACATAAATGTTTAGACCAATTTTAAAACAATTATCCCACACATTTTACGTTTTCTTCATTGCATTTCATTAAGGACTTTCCTATCAATGTTTTATTATGATAAAAGAACAATATTTCTACCATTTTGGCATACAAAATAGTGAATTATATTCTAAAGGTATTCCAATAAACTGCGCATGTCAATTATCATTTATAAAATTCTGCACATGGAGTTTTCCATCACCCGTTGATCTCAGTTGAAAATTTCCTATAGCGTTACACTGCCGATAATGAGCTAATTGATATTCATGAGTTGATTTACTACCGCGATTTTACATTGGAATTTTGACTTGCCCGATAAAATCATGAATTATAAAGCTTTTAAATCATGAATAGGAAACATGAATTTATTGGTATAAAATGTACAATGAACACAATGAAATGGTAATTGTGTCTGATGGTTTAATACTTTGTCGACAACACAGTGATAACTTGCTAGCTTCCAGGGGGAGAAATACTTATGGGCCATTTGAAGGCGAAAGACATTTGTTTCGTCAAATGTGTTGCGATTTTACCGGTTAATAACAGCGATAGCTCAAAATGTGATATAATATCCCAAAAAGCAAATATGGGCACGTTTTTAGGCTGTTCTAATTTGTTGGGCCTGAATCGTAGGAAAAAGTTGTTTTTCCATGCCTTTCAAAGGCGAAAGACATTTGTGTTGTCAAATGTGTTGCGATTTCACCGGTTAATTAGTAACACTAACAGCGATATCATACGTAGCTCAATAATGTTACATAATATTTAAATGCGAATATTATATTAGTAGTTAATTATTATATAGTCTTTAGTTATTTGATTCCAAACTGCACCGGACCAATCTGTGTGGTTGTTTTTTTGCTAACAAGTTTTCCCTGGTTTTATGTAGTGGCAGTCGTACGTCAAAATAAACAAAAAATTGTTGGCGATCATGATGAAAATTGATATTTTAATATTCAAGGGATTAACTGAAAAATAAATGCACGTCATTATTAAACTAACGATTATGTAGGGAAATTGCATATAAATGACAAACAAAGGAGACAAATAAGGCACAAAAATGTGATCGTCCCGAGAATAGAACCTTGATGTGAAACACCGTATCAAAAAAGAACTCATCTCTCTCTCTCCATTAACATTTCGTAGCTGTGTCCGTTTATCGCTTTCTTTCATTGTATAAATCAAACAAATCTCTTGGCTTATATTATTGCCATAATACACTCTTACATATTTCTTGACATTGAATGTAAAAGTAAAACTGCCACTGATTGACCAAGTTGACCACTTCCTAATTTGTCCAGGTCACTTGCAGTTTGGAGCTATCCTCCTCGCTTAATATCCATTTGTCTATACTCGGTAACAAATCAGTTGCTCATTTGTCAATGTTATTTAATTTGAAGCTGAAGGATCGATTTCTCGTTAATCCACATGTACAATTTGGGGGTATTCTTTCTTACACTGCAAAAAGGTTGCTTAAATATTTACTCAACATTTTACACAACGTTGTTGAAGTATGCAACTGCCCAACAGTTGCGTAAAATTTACCCAACACCGTTGGATAACATGTTTTCACCAACAGTTGAACAATTCCAGTTACTCAGCAGTTGCACAATTTTAATTACACAACAGTTGGGTATTATTAATTAACCATATTGTGACTGTTGCTTAATTTGTGAATTGTTTTCATTATATATTGAGCATTTTTGTATAGCAACTGTTGCTTAATTTATCAAATGTAGCCATATGTTGGGTATCTTATTTAGTGACAAGTTTTTATTATATATTGAGCATTTTTGTTGCTATGGTAGGCAAATAATGTAAATTCTGGGCGATGCAGCAGAGCTACCTACATCACTTCCTCCCAGTAGTGAACCAGTAACTTGTAATGGGAATTATAGGCGATGTAGCCGAGCTACATACAATATTCCCTTTCGGTAGTGAATCTGTAATTTATTTTAACATGTTATTTAACTAGGCCTATATATAAATATCTGAAATCTCTTATCATTGGTGTTATTTACCATTACTGTAAACGTTTGCCAAACGTATTCTTGCTATCTGGGTATGAAGGTATAAATAGTCCATATTATATAATACATAAACATAGTTCTGTGATTCTTTTGGTGGAAAATAGATCACGTGTATTTGTTGGCTATAAAAATCGACTATTCAATATTCATCGCTAGTGACGTCGCAATACCACCTCTGAAATGATATTCATAAACAAATATATGTCAAACAAGGATGGCAATTTGAAAATATTTTGTCAGTGTTAGCGATTTATTCCGTTGTGGATGCCAAGACAGAATAAATATAATTGTGGTCCTGTGCTGCAAAAAGGTTGCTTAAATATTTACTCAACATTTTACACAACGTTGTTCAAGTATGCAACCGCTCAACTGTTAAGTAGAATTTGCCCAACACCGTTAGATAACATGTTTTCACCAACAGTTGAACAATTCTAGTTACACAAAAGTTAGGCAATTATATTCACTCAACAGTTGTTCAAGTATGCAACAGCTCACGAAATTGGTTTTTTTGGACAACAGTTGCCTAAAATTCACATGTGCGTAACTTGCATCAACTGTTGCGTGATTGTCCTCAATGCTCATGCAACAGTTGCCAAAGTGGAATATTTTACGCAACATATTTTAGCAACAGAAACAGTTTTCACCAACATTTTAAGGACATTGTTTTCAACGAATTGCTCAACGCTGGGGATTTTTTTACTTTTATACAACGCCTAACTTTCTACATATATATTGAATGAATTTAATCAACACGTCAACCAACGGATGATAAAAGTACTTTTAGCAACGTATTTTAAGCAACCTTTTTGCAGTGTACTGATGATTTCTACCAGAGGGCGCGATATCATTTTCAAGAAGCACTCCGTATATTTACCGGCTTTCTCAGCGAGGGACGTCCACACATAACTACTATACATTAATTGCAATACACAAGCTGAGAGATCTTGTTGAAGAGAAGCAGCAAATTGATTTTTATTGACAAAGACATTTGAATTAACAACCTTAGTAAGGCTGTATCCAAATAACAAAATAGTATCCTACATTGTACCATTTATACAATGATTTACGTGATATTCATGCAGATATTTACGATAGACATTTTGACTATGAAATGGTGGAATCCAAATTAACAAAATATATCGTTAATGCCATCTATAACACAATGATATATTATTGATGATATAATGATATAACAATATGTGTGCACAGTTGACCAAATAAGTTCATGAATCTAATTTTGATAAGCAATCCAAGTTGATCTGTATCCAAATTAACAAAATAATGTCATACACTACGATTATAACACAACGAATTCCTGAATATAACATTAATAATAAATTAATTTACGTGATACTCGTGCAGATATTTACAATAAAAATTTTGAGTATGCAACCTAATTAGGGTTATATCGAAATTAAAGGCATAGTATGCGATCTTTTCCATGGGACGCCCTCTATCCTTAATATTTTTGTTGAAACTTGAGTCTGTCGGTCCCTTAGAACAGGTTTTTTTCGTCGTCTTGACGGTACAACATATAATATAGTAGGCCCTAATGATGAATTTTTCAAGTGTATCTGTAGTGCATTATCATTAACATACAATAATATTACAAAAGGCTTTGTGAGGGCAAGCAAAATGTTTCTTATCAACGAATATAATTTATGTTGTTCATATTGTCGTTTAAAGAAGTTCCAATGATAGCCTACCAATGAGATGGGTTTTTTTAGCTACAAAAAAAGTCTGAGCCACAAATATAAATAAGATTAAAAAACCAAGTGCTTTTTTTTTGAACATATGGACTTGGTTTGCAAAAGAATTAACTTGTTTCAAATAAGACCAACTTGATTTTAGGAGCACTTATCCGCCAGCAGGTGAGACTAAATTAAATTATTTGTGACTATTTATAGTGCTCAATTGATCATGCTTTTGTAAGATATCCTGCCATCCCGTAAATATCGTAATCTACGCCATCATTACCACAGTAACATTGTGTGGTAGACTCTACACCAGCGTATCGTGCTCTCAGTGACTTGCAGTATTCGAAACACATTTCAAGAGTCATCTGACTATTATCTCGTAGATAACCATCGGGTAGCGCACGTGGCGACTCATCCACGAAGCATCCAAGATGAAGATGAATCGGACTGTCATTATCTGGATTACGATAGAGAATGTGAATAAGATAATAAATGATAGATTAGGCCTATTAATGTTCCAATGGGACCTTTTTCCCTTATTCACTAATATCGATTAATTAAATGGGGTTTCAATTTGGGACGATAGCACCACCTTGGCGCGACTTCTTGGTGAAAGTACCTTGCTAATGCCCTAAGTAAGTTAAAACTGTTGATGTATCTTTGAGAAAGAACTCGAGCGTATTAGCCCTGTCACACTGTTGCGTTACACCTAGCACAAACAACCCCGGACCAGGTGCTTTAAGGTTAGTTAATTCAAAATAGATAATTGATACCAAAAATCTGAGACATACTTTAAATGAGCAAAGTTCTTCTCCGCAGTTTTATACCTCATTCAACAAAATCGAATGGATACTTTTAAAGTTATGGCGATTTCAATGGCCGCGCATAACAACAGCAAAGTTGCACTAGGTATAGGAAATCATTGATTTGTGTGGGATTACTGCCATAACTGTGTGAAACACGGGACAAATCAGGACAACAACTTGGTGTGTGCCGCCCCCGGGAATCGAACCCGGTCCGCTTAGAGTACTGGGACTATAATTTGGTAACACGTGTTATAATGATCTTGGAAGGGGGGAATTGAACAGGGACAATATGTTATCGGATGACCTTTATAGGTCAGTAATAGAAGCAGGTCATAACATGGAATGTACATATCATAAATATACAAATACAAAATTTATAATTATAATAGTTTGAAAATATATCAAACACACATTGGAAATGACAATATATTACCATCAATTATTATCACTAGCGGGATTTTGTGTACAAAAAGCTATTCCAAATCTTGTTTTAATATTTTATACATTATACATCATTTTGTAATATCGCCTACGATTTATATCTCTAAAATTGATTATTACTTCTTGTTACACGTAACCAAAGGGTTAAGACCACGTGTCGCTGTCACCAAAACGCCTTATATGTTTGGAAGAAAAAATGTCAACCAAAGACCCCATGTATTTGAAACTGTATACCATTACAGTCAAATATCAATATTTATATTCCAATTTTAAAAGAGCATCTAAAATGTTAGACAATATTGCAATTGTTTAAACAAATAAGCCTTCTATTTAGGATTTTTAAACGTTACACTTTTGTATGCCTAGACCCCGTAGCTTACCTTCGCTGTCTGTCTGTTATTATGCTATGGACCAAATTCAAGCTATTTCACACGAGACCGTATTTAGCTGTTGTTAAACCATTATCTCTCAAAGTTCCATATTATTTGTATTCAAATTTTGAAAGAGAATCTAAAATATTTGAAAATGTTGCAGCTTTTTCAACGAATTAGCCTACTATTTAGGAAACACTTTTTGCTTTAAAATTGTGTATGCCCTGGCCCCGTAGCTTACCTTCACTGTCCGTCGTTACGGTAGTGGTATCATCTTGCTCACTGGTAACAGATCCGGTTGATCCCTCCCTTGATGTTGGCTCTAAGAAATGTGAACAATAAAAAACCCGATTATGTACTACCAGTGGCAATACATAGTGACGTATATTCGGTGATATTACGTAGGGATGGTGATGTTCATAAATGTTGGTCAATTTTGTGGTGTCGGCCTATAACCTATCGTTATGAAAATATCGTGTTTGATTATTTTTACTAAGTCCCAAACCAAAAATGGATTCGTTAAATTGATAATAATAACATTGATTTTGTGAACAAATAGGTATTCAAAATATGGTTTTAATATAGTGACGTATACATTATACATCATTTTCCTACGATTTATATCTCTAAATTTGATCATAACCTCTTGTTACATGTATACAAAGGGTTAATACCACTTGTCGCTGTCACCAAAACGCCTTGTATTTTTGAAAGAAAATAATGTCACCCAAAATCAATGTTACATGGGCAAATGGAACCAAAATGAGATTCATAATGTGTAACTTGAGTTCGTGAGTTGCCATTTGCTGTAAAACTTGAGGTTATGAGTTGTAAATAACGAATCTCACTATCGGGAGCGTTAAGATGAAAGGAAACATAAACGAAAGAGATTTGCGGCAGCCTGAATAAAGCGAGGAACTCATAAGACATGCAGGTTTAAAAACAAAGAAAGAAATAGATGGCAGGGGAAGAGGGAAACGAAGAGGGCCATTCTTTTCCTTCCCATATTAGCTATATCCCATGGTTTATTCTTATAGGACACCACATTATTTCATTACCTCGTGGCCCTCGCATGTGTTATACCCATTTATTTATAAATATATTGGTTATGCCAGATTACTTTATTAGCCATGCCCTACCTCTCAAATCACAATACTTCTTCATGTAGGCCTATAGGCCTATAATGGCTTTTACCAATGTACTTCATTTACCATTAATAACAACAATAACAACAACAACAACAACAATAACAAGAGCAACATAAAGCAACAACAACAGCAACATAAAGCAACAACAACAACAACAACAACAACAACAACAACAACAACAAAAATAACAAAACAAAAAACACCAGGTTACTTTATTAACCCTCACCCGACTGTACTTATACCACATCACTATTATAGTGATAATAACTATAACCCTAGGCCTATCCTAAACCATTTGACCTACTTATTAACCCCTAGGCATACTTCTCATTAACCCCGGTCTCCGTGGCTTATATTGCTTAAAATTACCATCTGACTTGATTAACCCCCATAAACGGTACTTATACCACATCACTATATTCAGCTAAACCATTTCCCGACGGTACTTATGCCGCATTAATTAAATAACCGTAGGCCTATCCTAAACCATTTCCCGTGAGTAACCCCCGTCGGACGGTACTTATATACCACATCACTATACATTATAACCCCTAGCCCTATCCTAAACTATTTCCCGTGTGGTTTATATTTATATTTATTTTCCTGTCCGTACGGGGCCGTACGGGATGTGTGCGTATAGTGTCGCAGCAGCGCGCAAACATACACGCAATGAGTTATAAAGAGCAACCGTGAACATTAGTCAAACAGAACTTAACAAGATTAATGAATTGAGTGATTAGAAATGAAACTGATAACGCTCTGCAAAAAGCTCTGTAAGGCCAATCAATTGGTTCACTGTATCTCAGAAAAATGTGCATAATACAAGAAACACAAATGGGCAGGGGTTAGTGATGCCAATGAAAGTGACATAAGAACAAGATAAAAACCCGAATATAGTTAACAACATCAAATTATAAATAAAAGAACATAATGATATCTGGAGGTCATGGGCATAAAGAGAACGCAACAAACTAAGGAACTAAATCTACTAGGAGCTGCCTGTCGTCACCTGTTGGGTCGTGGCTGTATCACCAGCCCAGCTGGCTACATGCTTTACAGAACCATCCACCATCTCCCCAACCAAGCATTAACCTATACACTTAATCCATGACCACTGCTAATGTAACAGTCAGGTGTTGAAAGGACTTGTATGAAGCGAGTGTTGTGAAAGAGTATGAAGACTATGCCAAGTTAAGAGTTGTAGAGAAGGTTTCATGAAAGTCTGGATATCTGCCTATGAGCAAATTTTGAAAGAGAATCTAAAATATTTGAACATTTTGCAGCTTTTTCAACAAATTAGCCTACTTTTTAGGAAACACTTTTTGCTTTAAAATTGTGTATGCCCTGGCCCCGTAGCTTACCTCCACTGTCTGTTGTTACAGTAGTGGTATCATCTTGCTCACTGGTAACAGATCCGGTTGATCCCTCCCTTGATGTTGGCTCTAAGAAATTTGAATAATAAAATAAGAAACGATTATGTACTATCAGTGGCAATAGTCACGTATAGTTGGTGTTGTTACATAGGGATGGTGACGTTTCATAAATGTTGGTCAATTTGGTGGTGTAGGTGTATAACGTATCGTTATAAAAATATTGTTTTAAATTATTTTTACTAAGTCCCAAACCAAAATGGATTCGTTAATTGATAATAATAACATTGATTTTGTGTACAAAAAGCTATTCCAAATCTTGTTTTAATATGTTATACATTATACATCATTTTGTAATATCGCCTACGATTTATATCTCTAAAATTGATTATTACTTCTTGTTACACGTAACCAAAGGGTTAAGACCACGTGTCGCTGTCACCAAAACGCCTTATATGTTTGGAAGAAAAAATGTCAACCAAAGACCCCATGTATTTGAAACTGTATACCATTACAGTCAAATATCAATATTTATATTCCAATTTTAAAAGAGCATCTAAAATGTTAGACAATATTGCAATTGTTTAAACAAATAAGCCTTCTATTTAGGATTTTTAAACGTTACACTTTTGTATGCCCAGACCCCGTAGCTTACCTTCGCTGTCTGTCTGTTATTATGCTATGGACCAAATTCAAGCTATTTCACACGACCGTATTTAGCTGTTGTTAAACCATTATCTCTCAAAGTTCCATATTATTTGTATTCAAATTTTGAAAGAGAATCTAAAATATTTGAAAATGTTGCAGCTTTTTCAACGAATTAGCCTACTATTTAGGAAACACTTTTTGCTTTAAAATTGTGTATGCCCTGGCCCCGTAGCTTACCTTCACTGTCCGTCGTTACGGTAGTGGTATCATCTTGCTCACTGGTAACAGATCCGGTTGATCCCTCCCTTGATGTTGGCTCTAAGAAATGTGAACAATAAAAAAACCGATTATGTACTACCAGTGGCAATACATAGTGACGTATATTCGGTGATATTACGTAGGGATGGTGATGTTTCATAAATGTTGGTCAATTTTGTGGTGTCGGCCTATAACCTATCGTTATGAAAATATCGTGTTTGATTATTTTTACTAAGTCCCAAACCAAAAATGGATTCGTTAAATTGATAATAATAACATTGATTTTGTGAACAAATAGGTATTCAAAATATGGTTTTAATATAGTGACGTATACATTATACATCATTTTCCTACGATGTATATCTCTAAATTTGATCATAACCTCTTGTTACATGTATCCAAAGGGTTAATACCACTTGTCGCTGTCACCAAAACGCCTTGTATTTTTGAAAGAAAATAATGTCACCCAAAAAAATGTAAAACATTACACTAAAAGATCCATATTTGTATTAAAATATTAAAAGAGAATCTAAAATGTTAGACAATATTGTAGTTGTTTATACAAATAAGCCTTCTATTTAGGATTTGTAAACGTTACACCTTTGTATGACCAGACCCCATAGCTTACCTTCACTGTCTGTTGTTACGGTAGTGGTATGATCTTGATCACTGGTAACAGATCCAGTTGATTCCTCCCTTGATGTTGGCTCTAAGAAATATGAAGAATGAAATATTAAAGAAACAATTAATTATGTACTATTTCATTAGACCTAAAATACATAGGAACGCCTGTTCGGTGATAGTACATATAGTGACGGGGATAATGACGTATGATAAATGTTGTCGATTTGTTGATGTAGGCCTATAACGTATTTCTCTGAGATATCATTCTTAATTGTTGTTACAAAGTCCAAAAATATAATTTGGTAACATGCGTTATTTAATGGGAAGGGAATACTGGAACAGGGAAACGCACGTTATCGGGTGGTCGTTAACAGGGCATACCAACAGGAAATCCACAGTAAATATTATCCAACGAGAGTGTTGGATCGGGGAAACGTACATTGAAGGATGAGTGTGGACGATATATATATATCCTTCGAAAGTTGATCCAGACTACACGCCCCGTCGAATTTCATTAAGTATTGGTAATTTCCATCACTATGCATTAAAACCTATTATAATTGCTGGTCGTAATGTAGCATTCATATATTGAGTTATTAACAACAATTATTGCTCCTCGTTTCAGATACTTCAAATTAATCAAACGTGATCGATTTATTTGATACACTAGTAATTGAGAGGATGGGTTGCCATGGTTAATTGCACCATGTTTCTATGTAGTAATATCATATATATATATATATATATATATATATATATATATATATATATATATATATATAAATCCAAGTAAGAGTTATTAAAACCATCCAAATGGTACAGTGCTCAACCAGAAGGGAGCCAAAATAAATAAACACGAGACTTGAAGTTAAACTTTTTGCATTTTATTTTTACAAACTTGTTTCGTGAAGGCCTTGTTAGACTCTCACTCTTCAGAAAACAAAATGCAGAATGGCTATTGATTCTGCAAAACAGAGAATAGAGAATACTGTGAGCGCGGAAGTTTACACGCTACATAAATATAGCGCGCCATGAAGCGCGAACATATAAACGCGAATATATGCGCATTATGTCCATGCAACGACGCTCTACAAAAACGCGCGGAAACACCACGTTTTTGTTCATGGTTAATACATGGTTGACATGGTAATGGATGCATACAAACAGTAATTTTATTTATAGTTACATAGAAGGTATATCTTTCTATGTCTGCACGCACTGGTGAGTTCATTTCTTTTGTTAAGTGAAGATAACTTTGGTCTGTGGATGATGAAGAATTTCTCCTCTAGGCAAAGGTTACATGTTTTACTTGATGTAGAGTAGGCTTTTGCTCTGCTAATAATTTTCCATTTAATTGAATAATGGACATGACTATCTTTTAGTTTCCAAACATATTCACTGAGTGTTGTAGCGTTACGTTTGTCTTCATTATTGAAGCTAGAGCTATGACCGTTGAAGCGGGTTTTAAATGTGTTCTCAGTTAGCTCTATATACGTCTCATCTCTGAGGTTGTCCTTGCGTGTAACGCAAGGACAACATATATATTATATATATTATATATATTATATATATTATATATATTATATATATTATATATATTATATATTTTATATATATTATATATATTATATATTTTATATATATTATATATATTATATATATTATATATATATATATATATATAACAAAGAAGCTGCGTCGGCATTAAATAATATCAAATAAATGAAGTCAAAAGTGGAGAAATGCCGTGATAATATATAATTTATTGTACACATTTTCGGCCATCGGCCTTCATCGGGTACGGTAGATTGAATAGATTTGTTTACATTCTGCACCCAAATTCGTAAGGAGCCGAACGCCAAACATACGCGTGCGCGTGGACAAAAAACGCGGGCAAAATACACGTGCGGGAAATAACGCGCACGCGCTGCAATTAAGAGCAGGGGATGGCGGACGGCTAGACACGAAATGCATTGAAGCTGACATTAATGCCATTTGGGTGCAGAGTGCCGAGAGAGTGAATAAGTCGTTGTTCTCTCTCTTTCCTGTCTTTATCGCTGCCATGGCATTTGAACAGTCCAGCTATTTTGATGTCTTGGTTTAAATCATGATTGTGAAAATGTTGCGCTACTGGTATGCCAGGTAGTTGGATGCGGATGGACCTGAGGTGTTCCGTAAAGCGGTCTGCCATGCGTCTTTTGGTTTCCCCAATATACAACATGTTGCATCTCGTACATATAATGGCATAAACCAAGTTCTTGGTGGTGCACGTGAACTCATAAGAAACCTTTTGTTCACCGCTGGGTCCTTTGATGTGATCTCGCGAGGTTACATGCTTACATGTGTTGCATCTGGGTCTTCCGCATGCAGTAGTTGAACCGGGCGTAAGCGGCTCGTCTTGGTGGATAATGTTAGCAACTACCAACGTGTCCCTCAAGTTCTTGTCCCTGCGATATGCGCAAAGAGGGGGTGACGAAAATATTCTGGATGTTGTGTCGTCCGCGTTAAGGATATGCACATTTCTCATAATCATTCTGGAGACTCGTGTGTTGATGGGATGGTAAGTGAGTACCAGAGGGACGCGTTCGACTGAAGTGCGAGGTTTAGGTGTCATTGCCTCGTTATTGGTCATATTAGCGGTGCGACGGATAGCAGCATTGGTGACGGATTCAGGGTATCCGCGATCTGTAAAGAATGATGCCATAGTGGTTGCGTTGTTCTTGAAGTCTGCATCGGAGTCACAGAGTCGCCGGAGACGAAGTAGTTGCGAATATGGAATACCGTTCTTGCATGCTGGAGGGTGTGAAGAGTTGTATTGCAGATAACTATGGGAGTCTGTCGGTTTGTAGAATATGTTGGTACGGATGCGGTCGTCGTCAATGGATAGGAGGATGTCCAAAAACGGCAGATTCTGTGTAGCTATCTCGTATGTAAATTCTATGGCCGGGTGGCAGTTGTTGGCATGTGTAACAAATGCTTCAATCTCTGTAACAGAACAGGTGGTTGCCCCGATACAGTCGTCGATATACCGATAAAAGAAGTCGGGTTTGCGTCCGTTGTATGTGGAGAGGATCTGTTGTTCCAGATAACCAACAAATAGGCATGCAAAGCTGCAACCCAGTCTGGTGCCCATGGCGACTCCTTTGACCTGGTTATAGTATTCCCCGTTGAATCCAAATGAAGATGTGGTTAGAACGAGTTCAGCCAGGCGTATAAGAGTGTCGGTGCTGCACTGCGAAGGATTGTGTCGATCAAGGTGATGTCGCAGGGCGACCAGGCCATCATGTATAGGGATAGATGTGTACAAGGACGTAACATCTAGAGTGAAGATGTGGCGTGGTCCGGCGGGATCACCAGTGAATCGAAATTCCTTGAATATCTCGAGGGCGTGTGTGGAGTCTTTGATATAAGTCGTCAGGGTCCTGACGATAGGCGACAGAACGTTGTCGAGATATTTACTTATTTGTTCTGTTGGACAACTGCATGTCGATACAACTGGACGACCAGGATTATTCAGCTTGTGTATCTTGGGGAGCATGTAGAATCGTGCACATTTAGGATCCGGTTGGATGAGGTTCGAAGCAGTAGAGGGGAGATCTTGGTCGTGGATCATGTCACGGACAACTCTTGTTATCTTGCTCTGTTGTTCATTTGTAGGATCATGAGGGGTCCGCTCGTATGCCGATGCATCAGATAGTTGGCGTTGGGCTTCTGAAATGTATAGGTCTTTGCGCCAGACCACTACTGCTCCTCCCTTGTCGGCTGGTTTGATGATGATGTTGGCATGGTTGGGGTTGCGGCGGAGATCTTCAAGGGCCTGGCTTTCAACATCGGAGATATAGTGTGGTTGAAAGCGTTTCCTGTAGTCAATCTGTCTGATGTCATTACGGCACTTGTTGATGAAGAGATCCAAAGCTGCGTATTCACCCGGCATAGGCGTCCAGTTGGACTTCTTAGGTTGTAAGGCGGTAAATTCATCTTCTTCACCGGTACCATTTATGCTTTCACGATGATGGAAGAAGGCTTTAAGACGTAGGCGGCGGAAGAATTCCTCTGTGTCAGTGCGGGTTTTAAATTCATCGACGCTGGGGCGGTGAGGGATATAAGTAAGACCCTTAGATAAGACTGAAACTTGTTCGTTAGTTAGTTCAAGATCGTCTGGTATGGTGACTACCAGTTTGCGTTTCATGTCAGCAGAATGGCGTCTGGGAGGGTTGACATGACGATTCTCATACTGGAGGTGATTTAACTTAGATGCCTTAGAGTTCGAAAGGCAATCAAAGTATGTTCGGTTTAGATGATGGATCTTACCGCGGATTGTGTAGAAATCCCATGTTGAACACGATGACTGGAGGACACTGCGATGATGTATAAGTTGGTTGCCGTGGTAGAGACTGTTGCGTTTAAATGCGGTAAGACTCAATCGGATCAGACGTTTGGAACATGATAGCATAGTGTCCGTGATACAGCGTTGGCTGACATTGTTGAATGTAGGGTTGAACCGTAGCCGGAATCCATTAGGAATCAGGTTGGAGCGTAGGCATGTAGACAGGAAGTGGACGTGGTTGCAAAATCTGGTCTTGCTGAAAGTAGCCATGGCAAAAGAAAAAGTAGAGGCTTCAATCGGTTGCGGGTAGTGTTGTAGGAATGTCGCTAGTTGACGGCGTAGATTTAAAAGCACACGTTTTGGAGCAGACATGTTGGATAAAGTTCGCAGTACACCAAACTTGGTTTAAGAGTGAGTAGAATATAACAAAGAAGCTGCGTCGGCATTAAATAATTTCAAATAAATGAAGTCAAAAGTGGAGAAATGCCGTGATAATATATAATTTATTGTACAAATTTTCGGCCATCGGCCTTCATCGGGTGCGGTAGATTGAATAGATTTGTTTACATTCTGCACCCAAATTCGTAAGGAGCCGAACGCCAAACATACGCGTGCGCGTGGACAAAAAACGCGGGCAAAATACACGTGCGGGAAATAACGCGCACGCGCTGCAATTAAGAGCAGGGGATGGCGGACGGCCGGCTAGACACGAAATGCATTGAAGCTGACATTAATGCCATTTGGGTGCAGAGTGCCGAAAGAGTGAATAAGTCGTTGTTCTCTCTCTTTCCTGTCTTTATCGCTGCCATGGCATTTGAACAGTCCAGCTATTTTGATGTCTTGGTTTAAATCATGATTGTGAAAATGTTGCGCTACTGGTATGCCAGGTAGTTGGATGCGGATGGACCTGAGGTGTTCCGTAAAGCGGTCTGCCATGCGTCTTTTGGTTTCCCCAATATACAACATGTTGCATCTCGTACATATAATGGCATAAACCAAGTTCTTGGTGGTGCACGTGAACTCATAAGAAACCTTTTGTTCACCGCTGGGTCCTTTGATGTGATCTCGCGAGGTTACATGCTTACATGTGTTGCATCTGGGTCTTCCGCATGCAGTAGTTGAACCGGGCGTAGGCGGCTCGTCTTGGTGGATAATGTTAGCAACTACCAACGTGTCCCTCAAGTTCTTGTCCCTGCGATATGCGCAAAGAGGGGGTGACGGAAATATTCTGGATGTTGTGTCGTCCGCGTTAAGGATATGCACATTTCTCATAATCATTTTGGAGACTCGTGTGTTGATGGGATGGTAAGTGAGTACCAGAGGGACGCGTTCGACTGAAGTGCGAGGTTTAGGTGTCATTGCCTCGTTCTTGGTCATATTAGCGGTGCGACGGATAGCAGCATTGGTGACGGATTCAGGGTATCCGCGATCTGTAAAGAATGATGCCATAGTGGTTGCGTTGTTCTTGAAGTCTGCATCGGAGTCACAGAGTCGCCGGAGACGAAGTAGTTGCGAATATGGAATATCGTTCTTGCATGCTGGAGGGTGTGAAGAGTTGTATTGCAGATAACTATGGGAGTCTGTCGGTTTGTAGAATATGTTGGTACGGATGCGGTCGTCGTCAATGGATAGGAGGATGTCCAAAAACGGCAGATTCTGTGTAGCTATCTCGTATGTAAGTTCTATGGCCGGGTGGCAGTTGTTGGCATGTGTAACAAATGCTTCAATCTCTGTAACAGAACAGGTGGTTGCCCCGATACAGTCGTCGATATACCGATAAAAGAAGTCGGGTTTGCGTCCGTTGTATGAGGAGAGGATCTGTTGTTCCAGATAACCAACAAATAGGCATGCAAAGCTGCAACCCAGTCTGGTGCCCATGGCGACTCCTTTGACCTGGTTATAGTATTCCCCGTTGAATCCAAATGAAGATGTGGTTAGAACGAGTTCAGCCAGGCGTATAAAAGTGTCGGTGCTGCACTGCGAAGGATTGTGTCGATCAAGGTGATGTCGCAGGGCGACCAGGCCATCATGTATAGGGATAGATGAGTACAAGGACTTAACATCTAGAGTGAAGATGTGGCGTGGTCCGGCGGGATCACCAGTGAATCGAAATTCCTTGAATATCTCGAGGGCGTGTGTGGAGTCCTTGATATAAGTCGGCAGGGTCCTGACGATAGGCGACAGAACGTTGTCGAGATATTTACTTATATGTTCTGTTGGACAACTGCATGTCGATACAACTGGACGACCTGGATTATTCAGCTTGTGTATCTTGGGGAGCATGTAGAATCGTGCACATCTAGGATCCGGTTGGATGAGGTTCGAAGCAGTAGAGGGGAGATCTTGGTCGTGGATCATGTCACGGACAACTCTTGTTATCTTGCTCTGTTGTTCATTTGTAGGATCATGAGGGGTCCGCTCGTATGCCGATGCATCAGATAGTTGGCGTTGGGCTTCTGAAATGTATAGGTCTTTGCGCCAGACCACTACTGCTCCTCCCTTGTCGGCTGGTTTGATGATGATGTTGGGGTTGCGGCGGAGATCTTCAAGGGCCTGGCTTTCAACATCGGAGATATTGTGTGGTTGAAAGCGTTTCCTGTAGTCAATCTGTCTGATGTCATTGCGGCACTTGTTGATGAAGAGATCCAAAGCTGCGTATTCACCCGGCATAGGCGTCCTGTTGGACTTCTTAGGTTGTAAGGCGGTAAATTCATCTTCTCCACCGGTACCATTTATGCTTTCACGATCATGGAAGAAGGCTTTAAGACGTAGGCGGCGGAAGAATTCCTCTGTGTCAATGCGGGTTTTAAATTCATCGACGCTGGGGCGGTGAGGGATATAAGTAAGACCCTTAGATAAGACTGAAACTTGTTCGTTAGTTAGTTCAAGATCGTCTGGTATGGTGACTACCAGTTTGCGTTTCATGTCAGCAGAATGGCGTCTGGGAGGGTTGACATGACGATTCTCATACTGGGGGTGATTTAACTTAGATGCCTTAGAGTTCGAAGGTACTTGTATCTAGACTCTGTCGTTGACTACGGTATATCATACAAGATGTACAATATATGGTGTGTGTGTGTTGGTATCTTTATATTCATGGACAGTAACATGTGTCTACTGATCCTGGACATCAAAAGTAAACGAGTCATACTTGACAACGCCCTATATTGTTAAAACGAGACACTGGAAATAATTAAACTAACGTGTAGATGCCCCCAAATGATTATGGGTCGTTAATTGATTACAACAATAACTTACTGCAGAAATCGACTCTATCCAGAAGTTGGTTGAGCTTTTCTGGGGTCCAATTTGTCCTCAAGGTGAGAGGTTTCGGATTGTCAGTATACCACCACAATTTGGATTCGCTGTATTCGTCTTGTGTAGCTACTGGACAACTAGCGGTACCTCTGTTTTCAGGGGCGATTACTCCTTGACAAAAACAGAGGTCGTTTAGGGGCATCGCCCACCTGTCTCTTTTAGTCGCCGGGTCATAGCGGCGCTTCAATATGCATAGGTATGCGTCTGCAGTAGATGGCCAGCAAGCTACAATGTGCAAAAAAGACATACATTTCACATTAGCATGATTTATTTGTGTACACATCTAAAGTATGCAAACCTAACATTCACCTGTCATAAACATCTGGAACATAAATGGCAATAGTATTTGCATCGTCCAAAGCTACAACACTGATCACAGTGCAGTTGCTATTATGCAATGCAACTTCACATTAGTTTGTAAATCATCAAAAGGCATATAGAGTGAGCAAATACACCTTTTCACACTGGCCCGACGATCGATCATATTTCGATTGATCGTGATTCGCTGCGATGATTGATCACCAACAATTGACCACTGGTCTGTGTAAATATTATTACCGACGAGGTGATCGACCGAATGTTTCCGCTTTGTTTGAAACAGGTGAATTATGGCGCGTTCGGAAGTCGTTGCCCATAGGCATCGGCCGACGTCGGCGGAAATCGGTTCGAAAGTTGAAACATGTCAACATTGTTATCCGCCGACACGTAAGTGACGACAGAAGTATGAACGGGCCGTGATGTTCGTTACCATAAACAGCATTTGATACTGACGGAGTAAAGCGCATAGCACATGTACATTGTACAGCAATACATTTATACAGTGTTTGGCCAAAAGTGTGTACGGTTAATACATTCGCGAACGGGCCTTATCTCCCCTTCCTTAGCAGTCAGTGATCGATAACAATATGATTGATCCT